>JARHVA010001639.1:827500-1377500 GCA_037957365.1 Torreya grandis
GTACACTCCTCTAGTCTTTTACCACCTTCATTATCCCTTTTTCTAACCTAAAATACTTTTGAAAGTTTACATGACTATGTTTGATATGTCAACCTTTTACTCCTATTGATAAAACTTATTTAGGGTCTATGTTGACCCCTGGCCAACCTAGTCTGTGACCTAGTAAGTTTTTGTTAATTATGATACTAGGTCAGCCTTGTCAGCCACAAATTTCAAAAGGGTTTAGGGTTATATCCACATATATAAACACAATAATTTCACCATTTCCAAGAGAAGAGAAGAAGAAGTATGATATATTTTACATATGCTTATCCACCATTCTACTTGAGGAGCAATCTTAAGTTTTCATAATTTCTTTGGAGATATGAATCTTGTCTTATGGAGAAGTCTTTTGGATGCATTGATAGGATATGTAGCATAGATCTGATTTATCCTTGTCATCCTTACATACCACAACAACCTCTTGTGAAGCACCTTGGCCAAGGGAGATTTTGAGGCTCGGTGGGTTTATTTTGAAAGGTAAGTATTCCTAACTTTTTTCCTCCTTTGTAAGAGGAGATAGATATGCATTTGCACTTATCTTCTATGCATTAAAATTTTGTATACATTGATGTGAATATATGTCTTTTATGCATGTTTACGTTTAGTGTTTATTACCCCCAATTTGTGTCACAAACTTTGGTGAGCACTAAATTAGATTTTTTATTTAGAAAAGGCTTAGTTAGGGTTATTGTGTAATTTTTCTTGATTGGAGGCTTTGGAACCCTCCCTAATGATATTATTGTGATAATAAATCCCTTGATTAGGTCTAGTAGATCCATATTGGTCATGACCCTAATTATATAATGTATCCCCAATTGGAAGTGTAACTAGGATCTATATTCTTAGAGATAGGATTGATTTATATATCAGATGCATTTCTAATTGCATACATTCTAGTGAATCCAACATGAATGTAAATATTATAGGTTTTCTTTTATGATTTTCATTTATATCATTTTATTATTTTTTTACATTTGTGATATTAGGTCAATTAAGCTGATATAGTTCTAACTTCTATGCATAGGTTTAACACATACTCACATCAAAATGGATTTATTATTTCTATGTGGGTCTTCATTAAATACAGGTTACTAGATTGAATAAGTCAACATAGTACTTCTATTCAATTTCAAATACTAGACTATGTCGTACAGGTTGATTTAGTCTCTTGGATAATATCCAAAATAAAAAATTAAGTCATATAGGTTGACTTAGTATTCCAATCAACTTCCAAATAATAAACTAGGTCGACCAAGTTGACTTTTTCATCTTAATAAGCTTTAACAAATAGGGTTTTCATACAACTAGGTCAACCAGTCAACATAGTTGGTAGAACTTACAAGCAGCATTCAAGGTACTTCAATATAAAATTTGTAATCCTCAACATCTTCTAACCCACCAAGGTTCATTTATTTCTCTCTTTTAATTTAGTTATTCATTATAAATATATTTTGTATAAGTTTACAATCTTCAAAACTATAATCCTATAGTAAACTAGGTCGACTTGGCCAATCTAGTTTTATAGTTTGTCTTCTGTCTGAAAGATTAAGTTGACTTGGTTGACTTAGTTCTTAAAGACTCTTGATTCTATAGTATAGTAGTAACCCTATCAAATCTACTCTATAATGTTTGCATATAGTGTCATTTGAACTGACTTTGTACCATTCTTAATTTGGGAATTAATAACTATATGCTAGTAATTAATTCACACTTTCATTTTCATTTGTTTGAATGCTTACAATAGCTAACATAGTCTAATTAGGTGGTTTTTCAATATACCATTTAGTTTCACTATTTTTCTCTTTTTTCACACACTACCAGATCACATAATATTAAAAATGCATTTAACATTTCTCTTCCCAAGGCTTATCTACTTGGATTTCATCACCAAGGGGGAAGCTGACTTGGTTTTTTATCCAAGTATAAACACATGGTTAATGGTATGTTGGCAGTATGATTTTCATTAATTTCAAAAGGGAGATTATTGGTATTATAAATGTCATTTATGTTTAGAGATAAATATGGTGATTTTAGGATGTGAAAGGGGTCCTATTAGAGGTCAAGGATGATTATAGTGCTTGTGTATAAGTTGAATTCATTTGGTTCTTCATTTTTTTCATGTAGACATTTTTGGGTCTAGTGGTATAAAATATGAATAGGCAATTTTTTTATGTCACCACTACCATGTATAGATGATTCTGGGGGAGTTGGTCATATGGTTGTGATCACATTAGTCACTAGTTGTTATGTGTAAGACTTGAAGTCATGTGATGAATCATGGTAGAAGATATGAGGATGCAAAGTTGGCTACTCAGATATAATTCACTAATTTTCTATACTTATCCAAATTTATAAAAGGGTTCAAGTAAAGCCAAGTAAATATGTTGATGAGGTCAACGTTCACACATATAGAGGTACTAAGACAAAATTATCATTTGGATTTTTTCATTTTTGTGCTTAGTTTCTATGTGCTAAATTTTAGGTCACACGATGTAGCACAACAAAAGATATGCATGTGCAAAGTTAGGCTCCTAAGCATTTTGACAGTGTTTTCCCACACTTAGTTAAATTTACAAATAGAAAGAAAATCTAAGTAGAAATTTTGATGATGTCATATCTTGCATGTATGAAGGTTTTAGGATCATATGGTTATATGGATGGAATCCCTTATGTGAGAAGATCTTATGTGCTAAATTTTAGGTCATGCGACTAAGCACAATAAAAGTTATAAAAGAACAAAGTTGGCCTTCCATGAAATTCTACTCATAATTAGCTCTGTGGTAGAATAATCTGAGTGAGAATATTAATGGCATTATATCTTTCATGCATGAAGGATTTAGGAATAAATGAGCATATTGGTTTATTTAGTATCATGCTTAGTTTATATGGTCCAAATTTTAGAACAGGTAGTTAAGCGAAACAAAAGATATAAAGGTGAAAATTTGACCTTATAGATAGATTGAGATGGTTCCCATACTTAGTCATATTTGCATAAGGTAAATCTCAAGCAACTCTTAAAGAAATCGATGGAGTGCATTTT
This sequence comes from Torreya grandis, assembly GCA_037957365.1. Lineage (NCBI taxonomy): Eukaryota > Viridiplantae > Streptophyta > Pinopsida > Cupressales > Taxaceae > Torreya > Torreya grandis. The sequence goes on from JARHVA010001639.1 coordinate 830,583, forward strand.
CTCCAAGATGTAAGGAGGCAATGAGATGAGGATAATTGGTCAAAGTTTAATAGTAGATAAAGCTAAATATTGAGCTTATCAAAAGATCTAACAGAGATAATGTGATAATACAATGAAGATTTAATGGAACAAGTGGACTCAATGGGATCAAGTGTTCAATGTTTAGTGACTCAGGAGGTGAGTTAAAGATCGAGCTACTTTGATGATATCGAAAGAGCATAAGTGTTCTAAAGTCTTAGAAATCAATGAGATGAGATTAAGAGATTGATGTTTAATGTCAAGCAAAGGTAAAATTTTTTCTACTTTGAAAATCCAACAGTATGTGGGATCTCAGATCAAAAGATCCAATAGATGCATTTTAAATTTAAAACATTAAATCCTAGAAGTGCACAAAGATCTAATGGAGTGCACGAGCCTATCAAAATTTGATCTAATAGACACGTTTTAAAGTTAAGTAAATTAAATAAGAATCATCAGATCATGAAATAAAATTGAATATCTATGGTTAACATTTAAAAATATGTTCATCCAAATGGTCATGCAGTGTAACATGAAGGAAAGATGCATTACATGACACAAAAATAATATAGATCACTGTGATCGATCAAAGTAGTGTAAAATGTCATGTGCATCAAAACCAGAGCCTAATATTTGATAAATATAATAATAAGATAGATAATTATGGTGGTGGTGCATGAATTCAAGAATCATGAAACTTATAGATTAAAATGAGTTTAAGAATGGAGTGTGATGTGTTACAACCCAAATGTGAACACAAAGAAGAAGCAACACCTAGATAAATGCTTATATATATAACATCTAGAATACAATCAGAGCTTATTTTTATCATTATTAAATTATTTGAATTGTGTCAAATAGAAAATATAGAGGCATAGAGGCAGAGTGAGTGAAAGGGTGATGAAGTGTGTCAAACACACACACACACACACATAGAGACAAAGGGACAAAGTGGAAGAGAAGGAGAGGATAAGAGAGATGAAGTGTAAAGTATGAGTAGTTACATACCAAACCTGTAACAAAGAATAGAGAATTGAATTCATTTATGAATCCATACTATAATCTAGAGTTTTAGTTCTATGATAAGATCTTATTAGTTGGTGTCATCAGAAGAAGCTAAGTTGGTGCTCAATTAGGGAGTGGGTGCTTCCCTAGAGTTGGTGATTTTAAATTAGGGGATTGGTGTCTCCTTAGGGTTTTTACCCTTAAATGTGAAACTAGTGAGGTTTTGACTATGAGGCTAGATTAGAATAGTAGATTCTAGCAGTGATTCTCACTATGTTTTTTCCCATATTAGGTTTTCCACATATACATATGGTGTTATGTGTATTTGTGTGTGTGTGATATCTAAATATATGGTTTAAACTACATATAATTTTTATTTTTCATTAAAATGGATTAAAATGACTAATTTAGTCAATCTACTGATTCACCCTACCCTCTCAATAGATAGTTATGTTCCAACAATTGGTATCAGAGTCCTAGTTCATTAGAATAAGCTTAATTAGCTTAGGTATATCTTAGATAGTGTGCACAAAATGGCTAGTCAAGAAGGCTCTTCCTCAAATAAATCACCTCTTTTTGATAAATCAAACTATGCATTTTAGAGCATTAGAATGGAAGTATATTTATCTTCATTAGGGTTTGATGTATGTATTTTTTTTATAAATAGATATATAGCTCTTGATACAACTCCTACTAATCAGGATACCAAGAAAGCATATGAGATAAATGCCAAGGTAAAGAATGCTATTCTATGTGGATTATCTAATTCATAGTTTGTCAAAGTGATGCATTTTCAAAATGCATAAAATATCTAGAACAAATTAAAGAGCATCTATGAAGTTGATCATAAGGTAAATCAAGACAAGATACAAACATACAAAGGCAAGTTTTAAATCCTTAAAATTAATGAAGAAGAGAAAATTATAGACTATCTCCTCAAGGTAGATGAAATATTTAATGCAATTAAATGATTTTTGAGAAGAGATTAAAAAATCAATCATTGGAAAAAAGGTCCTAAGATCTTTTCCATCAAGGTATGACTCTAAAATATTTGCAATAGAGGAAGTAAGAGATCTAGATAAGCTCACCATATATGAGTTGCATGGAACCTTCACAACCTATGAGATGAGAATAGGAGAAGAAAATACATTCAAGAGTTAAGCTACATTGAAAGTAGCCAAGCAAGTAAAAGTAGAAGCATCTACATCTGTATCTAAGGAGACTAATGAAGAAGAAGCCAACTTTGTTAGAAGAATAAGAAGAGGGTCTAGAAAATACAAAGGTAAGTTACCCTTTAAATGCTTTAACTATGGTAAGGTGGTACATTTTAATACTAAATGTCCTTATAATTAAAAGGATAATTCCAAGCAAAAAGAGGTAATTAAAAATATGAAACCCTACTATTCTAATAATAACTTCTTTAAAAATAAGAAGGGTTTGTATATAAAAGAAGATAGTGATTCATTGGCTGATAGTGATAGCTCTGATGATGATCATGATTGTGCCTTTGTGGTTGAGGAAAAATAAGTCTTATTCATGACATTAGGATCAAATTCTATGGATCAAGAAAAATAAGAAGTTAAAGACTCTGATGAATAAGAAGAAGGAGAAGTGGATCTAGAGTGTGAACTCATCTGTGCTCAAGATGAGATTGGTAAGCTGAGAAAAGAGAACTCAAAGTAGAAGAAGTTGGAACAAAAGAAAATTTATAAAGTGTCCAAAGGTCTTGAAAAATCTGATTATATGGTGGTGAGCCTAAAGACACACGTTAAAGAGGCTAAAAGAATAAAAGATGTAGTCAAACTTGAACTACAATCTAAATTTGATGAATGTACATTGTTAGAATCAGAGATAGTGGCTTTGAGAAAAGAACTTGAAAAGGATAAAGAAAAATTAGACAAAGGTTTAAAGCTAAAAGGAGGTTCAAACATTCTTGATGATTTGATCAACTCAAAAAATCCATTAAAAAATAAATCTGGTCTCAGTTATGAAAAAGGGAAAAGTCCCATAACCAATACATCTAAAAAGGTATATGTCAACTTTAAATTATAAGGATAACTAATAACAAAGAATGAAAAATCTTTCATGAATGCCTCCAGGGATATAAAGATAAATAGTAGCACTTTTGATGAGAAGAAAGCTGAAAAGAAGCCTAAAGAAAAGAAGAATAATGAGTCCATCTCTACAAACACAATGAAGATGTAAAAGATAGAGGTAGTTGATGCAGATGATTACATGAGGGTAAGAGACTTGAAGAATCCAAAGTTAAGAAGACCTCCTCATTCTACACAAAGAAATGTTATGACTAGGTATTCCTAATCTTTCTATGGTTATTGTTATACCTATAATAAGTTTGGTCATAAGGTTAGTGATTGTAGAGTTGTACCTAAAATGAGAACAAAAATTTTAAGCAAAAATTCATTTTCACCCTTGTTAGATACAAATGTAATATTTTATAATTTTAATAATTTTGGTCACATAGATAAATAATGTAAAAAAATATTTGTAAGACCAAAAATACAAATTTAAAATATAAGCATGCCTCTTAGTGTGAACAAAGGTTCACAAGTCTCTGAAAAAGATAAAAATAAGCCCAAAAAGAAACCTAAGGATGTGTGGAAAGTAAAATATCAATCTATGATTTCTCAAATTGAACTCCATGTCAAGGAGTAGAATTTGTGGGTGATAAATAGTGATTGCTGAAAAACACATGACTGGTGACATGAGCAAGTTCATCAAACTAATAAAATGTAAGGAAGGATTTTTAGCTTGGGAGATAAAACTATAGTAAAGATCCAAGGTAAAGGAACCTTGAACATAAATTCAAAACTGCCTACACATGATGTCCTTTATGTTGAAGGATTGAAGCATAATCTACTAAGTGTCAGCCAAATGTGTGACAATGGATACAAGGTCACATTTAATGTAAAAGTATATAAGATAAGGAGATCTAGAAGATTATTTGTATAAGGGAAAAGAACTAAAAGCAATATCTATATTCTTTATAAAGTGAATGGTAATAGTTGCTTCATAGGAAAGATTGATGAGATTTGGTTATGGCATAGAATAATGGGTCATGTCAACTTTGATAACCTAGTCAAAGTGAGCTCAAATAAGTGTGTTAGACACATGCCTAAGATAACCAAACTTACAGACACTACTTGTAAGGAATGTCAACAAGGAAAGTCGACAAGGGTTAGATTTCAAACAAAGGAGTATGCAACTACAAAGTCCTTAGAATTAGTTCATACTGGTCTTTGTGGTCCTACTAAGACAAGAGGATCTAAAGGAGAAATATACTTCATGTTATTTGTAGATGATTACTCAAGAATGACATGGGTAACCTTATTGAAGGATAAGTCTCAAGCATTTGAAATATTTAAGATCTTTAGAGCCATGGTGGATAATGAGATTGGATGAAAAATCAAATGCTTAAGATCTGATAGAGGTGGAGAATTAACCTCAAATGGGTTTAGATATTATTGTGAGAATAATGGAATAAAATGGCACTACTCTATATCAATAACTCCACAACAAAATGGAGTTATTGAAAGAAATAATAGGATAGTCAAGGAAATAGATAGAACAATGCTAAAAGAGGCCAAGTTACATGATAGATACTGGAGAGAAGCAATCTAAATAGTAGTATATATCTTGGATAGAGTTCAACTAAGGGTAAACAATGATAAAAATCCCTATAAATTATGGTATGGAAAACCTACCTTTGTCAAGTATTTTAGAGTGTTTGGTAGAAAATGTTACATAAGAAGAAAATAAGACAACTCGGGAAGCTTGGAATCAAGATGTGATGAAGGAATATTTCTTGATTATTCCACCCAAAGCACAACCTACATATGCTACAACAAAAGGCTACACAAGATTGTAGAGAGAATCAATGTCAAGGTTGAAGAAGGCCTAAAACATGTTAAACCTCATAGAGACATCTATGAAGAAGAATAAAATTTTGAAGAGGGAACAACTATTGAAGAAGCTAAAGGAGTAAATGAAATCCACCTACAAGATTTGTTCAAAATGATCATCCTATATAGAAGATCTTTGGTAGTAATAATGAAGGAGTTCAGACAAGGAGACGAGTTGCACAGAAGAAGTAACAAGTAAGTTTTGCTCTAATGTCTGAAATTTATCCTAAAAACTATGTTGAGGCCAACAAAGATGAGAATTGGCTAAAAGCCATGAAAGAATAAATAAGCCAAATAGAAAATAACAAAACTTGGGAATTAGGTCCAAGACCTTCAAAAAATAATGTAATAGGTACAAAGTGGGTCTTTAGAAACAAGCTCAATGAGGATGGAGTTTTTATAAGAAATAAGGCAAGATTGGTGTGCAAAGGATATGCACAAGTTGAGGGCATAGATTTTGAGGAAACATTTGCTCTAGTTGCTAGATTGGAAGCCATAAGAATGTTATTAGAATTCTCTATTTATTATAAATCCAAAGTCTATCAAATGGATATTAAATCTACTTTTTTGAATGGAAACTTAGAAGAGGAAGTCTACATAGAACAACCTAAATTTTTTTAGCTATAAGAAGAAGAAGATTATATGTGTAGACTGAAGAAAGCTCTATATAGTCTAAAATAGGCACCTAGAGCATGGTATTCAAGATTATAACAATACCTAAAACAATAAGGATTCAATAAAGGATGTGTAGAAAACAATCTATACTTCAAATCAGAAGATGAGCATATGTTAATTGTTATTGTATATGTAGATGGTATCATTTTTGGTGGTAGCAACAATAGAATGTGCAAAGAATTTGCTACACAAATGCAAAATGAGTTTGATATGTCTATGCTTGGAGATATTTATTTCTTCCTTGGTCTATAAATAACACAAAATGATGAATGGATATTCATATCCCAAACCAAATATGCTAAAAAAAATCTCAATAAGTTTAGAATGGAAGACATCAAACTAGTTGGTACTCCCATGATAACTAAATTCAAGTTAAACAAAGAGGATGAGTCCCTTGATGTAAATTAGACTTTATATAGATCAATGATAGGTATCTTGTTATACCTAACTACATCAAGACCTGATATTATGTAAGTAATGTGCATGGTTGCAAGATTTCAAGCTGCTCCTAAAGAGTCACATTTCAATGTAGTGAAAAGGATCTTTAGATATATCAAGAGTATAATTGACTATGAACTATGGAATCCCAAAGGTGAAGACTTCACTTTGATAGTATATACAAATTCTAATTGGTAAGGAAGTATAGATGATAGAAGAAGCACTAGTGGTGGTGCATTTTTCCTTGGAAATGGACTTGTTTCATAGCTGTGCAAAAAATAAGAGTCAATTACTCTTTCTACAATAGAAGCAAATTATGTTGCAGTAGTGGCATGTTGCACTCAATTCTTATAGATGAATCAAATTCTAAAAGACATCAAGGTAGAGTATAAATCACCTATCTCCATTCTTTGTGACAATTCAAGTGCTATTAATATATCAAACAATCTAGTGATGCATTCTAGGACCAAGCATATATTAATCAAGTATCACTTTTTAAGAGAGAAGGTTACGGATCAAGAGGTCACAATGGAATATGTGCCAACTAAAGATCAAGTTATAGACATATTCAATGAACCTCTTCCCAAGGAATAATTTGAATATCTAAGATAGAAATTAGGAGTGGTGGCTCCTACATCACATCACTATATCCTAGTGATAGGGCATGAGTCTAAGGGGAGATCATAAAAGCTTGTTAATCCTTAGAAGAAGAGAAAAGGAAACTTAGGTATGCATATTTTTTGAAAATTTATAATGAGCTAATGGTTGTAAATTCTTGGATAAACTCCTTTATCTGATAAAGGGGGAGAAAATTTTGGACAAACAGTGAGAAAGAGTCCCTTTGCCATTGATGTGAAAGAGGGAGAAAAAGTGCAAGTGCTCTCTATAAATGTTTATCAAAGAAAAATCAGATCATGTGTCCAAGTTGAGTTATAAAAATGTCCCATTGCCTAAGGGGGATAAATTTTGGTATGAAAAGATTCAATTCACAATCATAAAAATCTAATGAAAATAATGTTAGAGAAATATTATAGTATTAGAAGATCAGAGCATTTAGTTTGCCATCAATGACAAAGGGGGATATTATTGGCAATATTATTTTCATTGACATCAAAAGGGATATTATTGGTATTATGAATGTCATTAATGTTTAGGAATAAATATGGTGATTTGAGAGGTCAAGAATTATTTGAGTGCTTATGTGCATAAGTGGAATTCATCTGGTTCTTTATTTTGTTCATCTAGACATTTTTGGGTCTAGTGGTAGAAAATATGAATAGGCAGTCTGTTGATGTCACCATTGCCACATGTGGATGAGTTTAGGGGAGTTGGTCATATGGTTGTCATAAAATTAGTCTCTATTTATTATGTGCTATATTTGAAGTCATGTGATCAAGTGCAGTAGAAGATATGAGGATGCAAAGTTAGCTACTCAGACATAATTCACTAAGTTTATATACTTAGCCAAATTTGCAAAAGGGTTCAAGATGTTGGGAATATGAAACACCGGAAGCACACAATTGATTACTAAATACAAGCAACTTAATATGCGGAATTAATCAGAATCAACAAGTAACTAGAATCCATAAATAACACAAGATATGAGAGACAATAGACAACTTGTATTAATACTCATACAAAAAAGAATACAATAAAGAAGATGCCACTTCTTCTCCACCACCTCTTCAGAGGCTTCCCACACCTCAAGTGAACAGTAATTCTCTCCTCAAAGCTCTCTCTCTTAGGTCCCAACACCCAACTCACACACTGAGTTGGTGTTCACCTTATACCTATGCTCCACGCACACCACAAGTGCTCCACGCACTCCACAAGTACACAAACATACTTCAAGTAGATCTCCCCTAAACCTGCAACAACCTGCACCTCAATAGACCTTACTTATGGAAGGATCTTCCTTGCCTTCCTCTTTGCTCTGAGCACACACCTGTACTCCAAGTAGATCTCTCTTGATACTACTCCCTGTTGTGTTGCTATCCTATCTGATCTTCCACCTATAGATCAAGCTGGTTCTGCACACCTGTGAACCTTGACCTTACACACACACACACCTACATATCAATGATCTTACTTACCATGTAGATCTCCTATAGAAGCCATGCTCACCTGATGACCAAGATCATACACTCCTAAAGAACCCTGCTGATTCTCCAATCCAGCACCACCTTGGTACTGTGGCACTAGGAGGAACACACCATTGCTCACCTCACACACAGAAGGAGCTTATAATAATGCTCTCTTACTCACTAGCACAAGTTTACAATACAACCATGAGTCTATTATATAGATCTCATCCAAACAATAATTAGACACCTAATACAATAATTAGATCCATAGCTCTCAGTCTATAATTAGCTCTAAACATGCAAACACATGGTTTGTCAACTAACTACCCATAATAAACTCGCAATCAAACCACACAGGCGACCGACGTCGATTCCTGCCTGCCTAAGGTCACCGACGCTGGTCGATCTCTGACCAACGTCGGTTGCTCTCCTGCCTTATCCTACCGACGTCGGTTTGCCTGACCGACGCTGGTGTCTATGACACTCCAGCAACTCCTCCAATGGCCTTTTCCATGTCTGCATTAGTGAAGCTTTTAGCTCCACAACCTAACAATCTCCCACTTGGAGATAAATAGCTACACTGTACCTATACCTGTACCCTATCTAATCTGTTTCCTAGTTTGTATTCCTCTTCAAGCTCAACCCTGAAGACCACCCACCACACAACCTGTGATGTACCTCCTGTCATCTGAGTATCCTGCTGCATCCGAACCTACAATCCCATGTAGTGAAGTCTTGACCCTGAATAGCATGAATCCCTGCTGCTGGTCTCTCTCAAATACCTGAGAATCCACTTCTCTGAATTGGCTCCTAACTCTCTGACAACACCCACTGCTTGGGAAAACTCAAGTCTATGCAAGACCTCATGTGATTTTGGACACTGAACTGTCCATCCCTTGGTGTGCTCTGATTCTGCATCCTACATCTCACCAACACCTGATTCACATCAGCTCCCACTAGAAACAAAATCAACCTGTGATCTCCATGTCTCCCATGCTGAAGAATTTTGCTGCTCCAAATTCTTCATAGCAAACCACTGAACTAATCTTACCCCTTAGCTTAGCAAAACCCTGTATGTACAAACCCTACTAGCAAACATACAATCCACATACAGCAATAAAATGATGTCATGACTCATCATCCACCTGGTAAGGCAAACCACAATAGTTACCTGACATTGACTGAAGCCATGCTTCATCCTCCACCTATCAAACCCTGTACCACTATCCTACAGCTCCTCAAGACCATATGAGTTGGTATTCCATCTCACGTATCCGTTCTCTCTATTCTTCAACTAAGGAATCCATTCGTCTTGCAGTGCTAACATATTGGCTGGCAACCCTACCAAATCTCCTGTTTGGTTCTGCAATCTCTCCATGCCACGCTCCCACTATTTCTTGGATCCTTCCTGCTCTATAGTAAGCAATGAGTGTAAAGAAGAGGAACAATGAATTTGAGGCCTACTTACATCTTTAATCCTCTGTATGGGTGTTTGGGACTCCTTAACAGCTTGTCCACCTAAAATTCGTTACAGTGACCGACCTCGGTCACCACATAATCTGCACCTGATTGACATCGGTTCCTGTGCCTGTCCTGACTACCAACCTACTGATGTCAGTGTCCTCCTACTACCGACGTTAGTTTTTATGCCGACACCGGTACCTATGTTTCCTGTGAGTGATGACTTTTTACCCGTGAGCTCTTTTGAAACAGTCCCCATGTCCAAACTACCCTGCTCAGAAGTATCTAGCCCCATCCACTGGTCTCTATCTGCCATCTCCTCCAAGAACACCAAGGCTTTCCAGTTCTTAAGCTTGTCAAATATATCTGTCTTTCACTTAAGAACATGCATCTCCTTCCTGCTCATGTGACCAAGCCTACGAAGCCACGTCTCCACAACAAAAGAAGAATCAGTAATATAAACAAGTAGATAAAGAGTACCTATTTTCTTACCACCAGCTAATTCAAGTGCATCCTTTGTGAGAGTTCTCGTACATCTCCCATCACCCAACTCTTCTAAAGAAATTAGCCACATCTCCAAACATGGGACCTGCATGACCTCCTTCAACACCCATGTGTTGGTTGCCTGCAATTTCAGCTTCACTTCCCCTTTGCCAATTCTATGGCAAAGCTCACTAGCTCCTCTATCTGGGGCTGCATGGAAAGAGGCAACCAAATCTGTAAAACAATATTCAACTTTATCCAAGAAACCTCCTAGAGCATCCTGTGCCACATCACCTGCAACATCTGCTTCTTCAATTCCTTCTTGTTGATCTTCCACAAACCAACAATCTTCTTTTACCTACTCTTTCTTTCCATCAAACCATAAGTGACCATCTATGCTTTTCAACTCCTCCATCCTTAGCTTACTTTGATCTACCATTACTCTACTCCCACTCAATCAAAAACCCCTGAGAGTGACCTGTAACCAAACACAAAACCGCTTCCTGCAACCTTAGCTTTGATACCACATGTTGGGAATATGAAACACCGAAAGCACACAATTGATTACCTAATACAAGCAACTTAATATGCGGAATTAACCAGAATCAACAAGTAACTAGAATCCAAAAATAACACAAGATATGAGAGACAATACACAACTTGTATTAAAACTCTTACAGAAAAGAATACAATAAAGAAGATGCCACTTCTTCTCCACCACCTCTTCAGAGGCTTCCCACACCTCAAGTGAACAGTAATTCTCTCCTCAAAGCTCTCTCTCTTAGGTCCCAACACCCAACTCACACACTGAGTTGGTGTTCACCTTATACCTGTGCTCCACGCACACCATAAGTGCTCCATGCACTCCACAAGTACACAAATGTACTTCAAGTAGATCTCCCCTGAACCTGCAACAACCTGCACCTCAATAGACCTTACTTATGGAAGGATCTTCCTTGCCTTCCTCTTTGCTCTAAGCACACACCTGTACTCCAAGTAGATCTCTCCTGATACTACTCCCTATTGTGTTGCTATCCTATCTGATCTTCCACCTACAGATCAAGCTGGTTCTACACACCTGTGAACCTTGACCTTGCACACACACACACCTGCATATCAATGATCTTACTTACCATGTAGATCTCCTATAGAAGCCATGCTCACCTGATGACCAAGATCATACACTCCTAAAGAACCCTACTGATTCTCCAATCCAGCACCCACCTTGGTACTGTGGCACTAGGAGGAACACACCATTTCTCACCTCACACACAAAAGGAGCTTATAATAATGCTCTCTTACTCACTAGCACAAGTTTACAATACAACCATGAGTTTATTATATAGATCTCATCCAAACAATAATTAGACACCTAATACAATAATTAGATCCATAGCTCTCAATCTATAATTAGCTCTAAACATGCAAACACATGGTTCGTCAACTAACTATCCGTAATAAACTCGCAGTCGAACCACACAGGCGACTGACATCGGCCCCTACCTGCCTGGGGTCACCAACGCCAGCTGATCTCTGACCGATGTCGGTTGCTCTCCTACCTTATCCTGCCAACGTTGGTTGGCCTGACCGACGCTGGTGTCTGTGACACTCTAGCAACTCCTCCAATGGCCTTCTCCATGTCTGCATCAGTGAAGCTTTTAGCTCCACAACCTAACACAAGAAAAGCCAAGTAAGCATATTGATGAGGTCATAATTTTCACAAATAGAGATGCCAGGATAAAATGATCATATGGATTTATTCCTTTTTTCTATGCATTAAATCTTAGGTCACATGATGTAGCATAATAAAAGATATGCATGTACAAAGTTGGGTTCCTAGGCATTTTGACAGTGTTTTCCCATAGTTAAATTTGTAGATAGCAAGAAAAGCCAAGTAGGCATTTTGATGATGTCATATCTTACATGCATGAAGGTTTCAAGAGTAGATGGTTATATGGATGAAATCCCCCTATGTGATAAAATATTATGCGCTAAATTTCAATCCATGTGACTAGGCACAAAAAAAGTTAATCAATAACAAAGTTGGCCTTCCAGGTAGTTCTATGCATAGTAAGCTCTATGGTAGAAGAATCAGAGTGAGTAAATTAATGGAATTATATCTCATACACATGAAGGATTCAGGAATAAATAAATATATGGGTTTATTCAGTATCATGTCTAGTTTATACGGTCTAAATTTTAGAATAGGTGATTGACTGAAGAAAAAGATATAAAGGTACAAAGTTGACCTTATAGATAGATTGAGATGTTTCCCATAGTCAAATTTTCACAAGGTAAAGCTCGAGAAACTCTCAAAGAAATTGATAGAGCATGTTTTCTGAAAGATGTCAAGAGGCAACGAGATGAGGACAAGTGGTTGAAGTTTAATGTTAGGCAAAGGTAAAGATCGAGCTTATAAAAATATCCAATGGAGAGTGTGTGATCGTGCAATGAAGATATACCAAATCAAGTGGACTCAATGGGATCAAGTGCTCAATGTTTAATGACTCAGGAGGTGAGTTAAAGACTAAGCTACTTTGATGAGAATGATGGAACATAGATGATCCAAAGTCTTAGAAAGTAGCTAGGTGAGATTAAGAGCTCAATGTTTAATGTCAAGTAGAGGTAAAGTTCATGTTACTTTGAAGATCCAATAGCACGTGAGATCTCAAGTCAAAAGATCCAACAGATGCATTTTAAATTTAAAACATTAAAGCCCATAAATGTACAAATATCTAACAGAGTGATTGATCCTATTATAACTTGATCTAATGGAATATTTTAAAGTCAAGAAATTTCATTGAGGATCATCATATCATGGCACAAAACTTAAGATCTGTTGTCAACATTTTAAATATGTGTTCATCCCAATGGTCAAATAGTGGAACATGTAGGAAATATGCATTACATGACATAGACAATGATATAGATCATTTTGATTGATCAAAGTTATGTAAAATGGCATGTGCATCAAAACTAGAGCCTAATATTTTCTAAATATAGTAATAAGATAGAGAATTATGGTATTGGTGAATGAATTCAAGAAGTGGAAAACCTATAGATTGAATTGAGTTCAAGAATGGAGCATGATGTGTTACAGACCAAGGATGAAAACAAAGAAGTGAAAGCTAGATACAGTGCTTATATGTAACATCTAGGATTTAATTAGAGGTTGTTATTGCTACTGTTGAAGTAGTTAAATTATGTCAAATAGAAATATATATATATATAAACATAGAGATAGATGGGTAGATGGAGAAGGAGAAGAGAAAAGAGATGAAGTGCAAAGTATGAGAAATTATAGACCAGACCTATAATAAAGAATAGAAAATTGGATTCATTTATGAATCTATACTATAATTTACAGTTGTAGCTCTATGATAAGATCTAATTGATTGGTATCATAAAAATAAGTTGAGTTGGTGCTTAGTTAAGGAATGTGTGCTTCCTTAGAGTTGGTGCTCTTAAATCAGTGGATTGGTGTCTCCTTAGGGTCGGTGCCCTTAAATGTGTAACCAATGAGGTTTTGACTATGAGGATGGATTAGAATAATATATTCTAGTAACTATTCTCACCATGTTTTTTCCCATATTGGGTTTTATATGTATACATATGGTGTTATGTGTATTTTTATGTGTGATCTTTGCATATATCTTTTAATCTACATATAGTTTTTATTTTGCATTAAAAGGGATTAAAAAAATACTAATTTAATTAATCTATTGATTCACCCCCTCTTAGTAGATAGTTGTGTTCCAACATGGTATATATTAGCAAAGCACCTGACACCCTTATCATTGTAGGATTGTGTAGTGAGGGGGTAAACCCCAATACCAAGCTAGCACCATTGCCAACACAGATCCCTTTCAGCATAAAATGTCTTGAAACCATCCATAGATTGATTTTTAGTTATCTACTTTCATCCAAATTCCCTATCAAACTTAAAATAACACTTTATAATAATCTAACAACATTCAAGATGACCACTTAGTTAGCATTTAATTTTAAGTTGATTGATTTCTCTTTTCTCATTTTATGTTGTATTATAAAAACTTGCATTGGTCAACATTGGTGCAAGGTTTTATGTTGTGTGCCAATTATATCATCATTATTAATCCAATTGTTTGTGTGTTTACTTCCATTTCTTACTTCAAAGTACATTGCAAAATTTTGCCTTATCTTCAATCATTATCATTCTATCTGACATAGTCTTTTACAAACTATCTTTTTCCCTAACTATAGTATTTATTCAACTTGATCAACCCAATAATCCTTTCTAGCCATTAGCTTATAGTTTTAAATCAACCTGATCAACTCTATATACTTCTAATACTATCTTTTTCCTTGATTACAGTACTACATCGACCTAGTACTCATTTCTACCCACCACGTTACAATACTAAGTCAACCTGGTTGACTATATATCCTTATTAGATTATCTATTTTCAAATTTGTAGTACTAAGTTGACTTGGTCAACCTAGTACTTTTTTTTCCCATCAAGTTATAGTACTCATTGAACTTGGTCAACTCTATATCCTTATAAAACTTTTTTTGCCTCTTATTTACAGTACTAGGTCAACCTGGTCAACTCTATAATCTTGTATGTATCCTTCCCATCTTTTTTATTTTACATCAACTTTTCCTTCCCTAAAATCTCTCCTTCATCATGAACTTCTTGTTTGAAGACAACAATGAGTTGAATTCAATAGATATGATGAGTCTTACCAACCCCAATAGGTTATCCCATAAGCAGCTTGTGGTGCCTACCCTAGATGAAAGTAATGTCCATGTATCCGCTCACACTACAAGTTATGGGAACCTTTCTCATTCCTCTTTACTTCATAATCCTCTCTTCTCATTTGAAGATCAACCTAAATTAGAGTATACCCCAGAAATGCTTTTCTTCATCAAAGAATTTCATTAACATCGAGGAAAATATCCTTATACTATTTACCATCTCATGATAAGTAGTCAAGTCAAGGAACCCCATTCACCTTTTCCCACATTCTCACATTGATTTGGGAACACTATCTTCTTTTCTTCTAAACCTCTTCCCTCTATTTTGACCCCTTCTCATACCATGACATCTTCATCTCTGATTTAATCCACCTCCATGCTTAGTATCTCTATTAACATGGTAGGTTATACATCTAGTGGGCCTCTTACACTAGTCGAATTTGGCAAATAAATGACTACGTGACTAAAAATTTTAGTCATGACAACTAAAAATGTCTAAACTCTACTAATGTTTTGCAACATAGCTATAAATGATTAATTTGATCATTGAGTAAAAAACACAACTAAATAATTAGTCACAAAAATAAAAACTAGATAATATGATATTAAAGTGGGTAACTAAGAAAAAAATGAATTGGAAAATTATTGGTAGGAGTGGGTTGTATTGCATGCACAGGGTTAATAGCGAATTGGGAAATTGTTGGCAAGAGTGGTGAGTATAGTACTAGAGTGCAGAATTTGGTATAGGTAATTCAATAGGATAGTGGCAAGTACAATTTGTATTATTTTTGAAATGCACCTCTACAAATAGGAGGGTTTGTTAATTATTAATGGAGTTGATGTTGACTAGAGAGGGTTTATGTACCAATTTGATGGCATAAGGCATTTTGGGTTTTAACATATAAGTATAATATCTACTTGCATGGGTGATAAATATTGTTTGGAGAGGACCTGGAGACTTATAAAAAAAGTGGGAAAATAATTTGGAGTATGCTGCAATGAATTTGAAGTCAGTGAGGCCCTCTGTAGAAAATTTAGAGGTAATTTTAAACCCTCATTACATTAAACACAAAATCTATATCTTTCTGATTGGCAACTGTATTTAGCTAGAAGAAAAAAATTAGTGTATTATAAGAGATGAATTACATAAATGAGAGGGTATCTTATCATAATACATTGACTACCATGTAACAATTTGGAGTTCTTGAGATTGTGAAAGAATTGGATGCTTTTATTCATTCTATAATCAATATAATGTAGTGACCATATCTTGAAGTTGTCTATTTGTGTTCCATGTTATCATGCATGGGTATGGTATTAATTTCTAATTTTTTAAATAATTCACCAACCTAAACCTTGAGGCTCCTTTTCACTAAGTCTTCATGGCATGGGTAGTGCATGTACATCATAATTAGTTTATTATTGGTTGGTGTAACTTATAATAGTTACATAGGTAATTGAGTACTAGAACCATACAGGCAATTCAAATTTTAGCAGACTATTTTGTCATTATTTTCCTCTACACATTTTGGAGCATATGGGATTTGAACTTGTAACATGCATCTAAATTTCAATTCCTTTAATAACTTTTCCATTAAACCATGGGCTCATGTCCCTAGCCTACACCTCAATGCTTGGGTAACATTATGTGCAAGCATAATCTATTAATTACATGGAATCCAAGAATATGGTCTCATATGGCATAGTTGAAATTTATGCTAGTTCTTAAATCAATGTGGTCACCAAGCTATTTTAATTGATATTAGATGTCCATACATGGGAAAATATCAATTTTTAGAACAAGTCATCTTATCTCAACATGTTAATAATTTATGTAAGTAATGCTCAAAGTTACAAGAAAGAATTCATTACCCTATTTGTTAGTGTTTGTGTATTCATTAACACTGACAAGATTTCCATATGTTTATATGATTGTGGTTCATCAATATAACAAGCATGAATTCCATGTTCCATTGCTAAAGAATTTATTTAATTATCATCTAGACAAGGAAGGCCCTCAATAAAACATGGATAAAAATAAAATTTGTTTATTTCTAGTCATCATGGTCTTCTTTTATGCACATTGTAAATGACATGTAAACTGAACATAAGTCTACATGATCAAAAACATTTTTAGAATTATAACATGCTCCCATAAATTCAAACAAATAGTATATAAAAACCCCAAAGTTTCCTTATCTTTATGTATTACAATTTGGCCATTATTATATGTTTTTAACTACAATGGATATTTTTTATATTAGAAATATAAATGGCAAGGTGGTAGTAATAGATAGTTTACAACATATACTTTTAATCTCTGACTCTTGAACATGGTAAACAAAATGAAACAAAAGTAGCTGCTATGTTTCCTTCTAATTATCCATTGATAGCTAAGAATACAACAAGTAAAAAATGCACAAAATTGACCACAAAGATTTATGTAGAGGTAGAACATCTAATTTTATGAAGTGATGCCCAATTGTATTTCTTGAATTTGAATTTCTACAGAGTGATCTATATCTTGTAGATTGCTCTAATTCTAATTTTGTAGAGTGCTCTTTATCCTAATTCTATGAAGTGCTCTAAATTATGGGTAAGTGTTGAAGAGTGTTAAAGAGAATGAGTCACACATGCATCACACTTCATATAATCAAACTATTAATGAAATCAACTCAAAAAACACACTTTAATCTAATAAGGGTCAAGATTTTTATTACAACTCCTTTTGAGGGAACCCTCCTCAATCAGAACTGAGTTCCAATCCTTCTCTAAGAGAATTACAAAAGCTTCTTATAGAATCAACCTTTTCATTACTCAAATATGTAGTAATTAAATATTACTATAGTAGATTATAATATTTCATAGATCAAAATTCAATCACTTTCTATAATACCATCATCATTAATATAATCTAGGTTCTACCATTAAATACATAAGGTAGTTTATTAGCTCCAACCAAAAACACTAAACTAGGAAAGGTACAAATACTTTGCAACTAACCCAGTCAACCTTTAGGTGGTTAGTAACTTAAAGTTACTTATTTTTATCCCTAATTAGGTAGAGGACAATATATTCTATTTTGATATTTTGCTTCTTTTTCTCCTTTCCATTGTCCTTATCTTATTCATCTTTTGGTAGCACATCCAAGTTTTTATGCATGTGAGGGATCCATATAGTTGATATGGAGGATCCTCTTTAATCATTTACTTTGTTTCTAATACATTTGGATGTGTCCTTAAAAACCAATTACTTATTATCATAGTAATAGTTGGTTCTATGTAGTGGCTGCAGGCTCCTGTAGGTGAAATTATGCAATTACTACAAACAACCTATAGGTGAAAACTTGTAGTTTCTATAGACAACCTATAGGTAGAAAGACTGTAGTTTGGTAGTTGCTATGAGAAACCTATAGTTGAAATCCTATAGTTTCTATGGGCAACCTATATTAATAGATTCATAAAAGCAATCCATTCCTCTACTATAGTTTTTGAATCAATAGATTCACCCCTAATCATTATGGTAGCCTCTTTTTCTTTTAGAGATGGATGAGATGTATGTTTCCCCTCTTCAAATTAACTAATAATTTCTAATTGATGATGTAATAATCCTAGGATGGTCTTATGCCATTTAACTGGAGTCTCCTTCAAAATGAAAATTCATGGAAGTTGTTGATATAATGCCTGATGGGCAATATGTTAATTTATAAGAAAATTTTGAAGAAGTGGATGAAGATAATGATGGTGTATTTGAAGAAGATATTTTGATTACCAATTAAGATATTTGGAGAGATAATGTATTGCATGTCACAGATGAGGATGAGGAATGAAATCAAGTAGATCCAGACACGAGTGATCAATATTTTGATCTTGTTGGTAATGCAGATGATTATGGTGATGTTGTCACCTTAACTAGCCTGTCACCTTAAATTTTTAGCTTGTCACCTAAACTTTGGTTATATGTATGGTGTAATTTATTATTGAATGTAATAAAGATCTGAATATAGGTGTGTTTATTCCTTATTGTTTTACTAATACATTTATGAATGTAATCATCATTATTTTGTTGGTATATTATATACAAAACTTGAGATGTTCACTACTGATGTGAAGTGAATTTAAACTTAGGTTCAATCATTATTCTTAGTTTTCTTACTTTGGTTGAAATTAATTTTTTTTAGTTAGAATATAATTTCTTGTACGTCTTATATGTTCTCTAGATGTTAGACTTTTATAACTTCTCTAAAACTACTAGATATGAAAAGAAGCAAGCAAGGTCTAAAGGTATAAAATAATGCAACAAGATACCTGTGAAAGTAAACAACTCTTTAAAATCTTGGCAATAAATTGTAGTCATTTCTCTAATATTTGGATAGTTTTAGTTTTTAATATAGCTTCTAGCCTCCACATGCATTGAATATGCTTGTGTGAAGGAAACAATAATGAACATCTATGATTTAATAATACATATATATATCTTAACATTAGGTGAAAAAAGTAATTAACCTATACTATTAAATAATTTGTGTGAAAAGACAAGTAGAATTCCCTAACGTGTATACCATAACTGTTATGCTCCCCCTAAATTTAGTATTGTCATGTTGTTCTGGATCATGTTATGTTTTACGTCTTCAATTCTCCCCCTTTGACATCAATAGTAAAGGTGTTCGTCAATTAACCCCTGAATTAAATCTCCTCATCAACTTGTAGTGTGATAACTTTAAAAGACTGGAACTAGAACAAGAGGTCAATGATGAATTATAAGACCAAAATACTCAAGGTACAAGGGTTCCATACTTAGGTAAATTTTTAAAAAATGACATCCCCTATGTTAGAACCTCCAAAATTTGCCTAGTTTCATTATCATAACTAGCCTTGAGCCCAATGACTAAAGACCTGATTCTTATGCTAAAAGTCTCTCTACCTGACTAAGCCTCCTCATTACAAATAAAGAAATGATCTCTTAGGTCTGACTGACACTGAAAACTAAAACTAAGCGACTACAAAATTAGAAAATTATTCAATATTTTCAATAAAATGATATTTAAAATACTACATTCATAATATACCTCTATATTCCCACTTAAAATACATAAAAATCTAATATTGTACTATATAGTAGTTAATAGAGGTATGCACGAGAGGGAAAGACATATAGGTCAATGTACAAATGCTTACCGTAATATCGTAGTAACTAAATATGAAGAGTGTGGGGTGGTGATGAGAACATGCTAACAACTAAAGGAAATCGTAGCCCCATATGGGGTAAATAGTGACACTATGGTATGGTGGTGAACAATCACTCAACTTCTAGAATTAACCCACCATCCCATAGGAGTCTAAAGGGGTGTGTGTGGGGTGGCAATATGTGATTGTCTGACCCACTGTCCTGTATCAAGCAAAGTGAAAGTGTGTGGTATAATAGGGAGAGTAAAATGCTAACTCTATCATACTATTACCCTTATATAGGTCTTGATATGATAAAGTGGTACTCTCTCAAAGCATGAACCATTTTATTACACCTTTAAACATGAACTATTTGATTTCCCAAGATCAAAGGCATGTATTCAAACTCAAAATATGGATAGATTATGAAATATTTTGCATGAATTGACATTAATAGAGATGTGACAAATCTCAATAGAAAATATACTTGGGATTCAATGTTATTTTTTCAATCATTCACACATCTCAATGTACCATAGGCAAAGGAGTTCAAGGAGGAAAACTCTGCAACTATTATTTCATCGGGTAAGTTCATAGAAACCCTCTATAGCAAGTATATAAGAAATCAAGTAGGAGTAAATTATTCATCATGCCACCCAAAAGAAGTGAAATTATGAGTAATAAGGAAGAATCCATAGCCTCTAAAATTAAAAAGAGAATTTTAAAAAAGTCCATACTTGATGTGTTACCTAATTCAACAAATAAGGGATTTAAAAATGTGTTTAGAGATGTAGCTCATGGATGCAGAGACCTAATTATTCTTATCTAAGGGTGGGATTTTTTTTGGTACTTCCATGATAAGAGGGATGGTAAGATTCTATTTTTGAATCCTTGGGCCTTAGAATTGGCCAAACTAATATTCTCAAATGTATTCATAGATGTTGAGTTTATCAAAGTATTGGCACAACATTTCCACCCAGCTACTAGGACTATAAGAATGTCGAATGACTCACCATTAGTGGTATTGACTAAAGAAATAATTATAGAGTGTTTCTTGTTGAATAAGAAATCCATCACCAAGATTGACCTGGATAAAAGTGAGGAAGACTATATGATATTGAGAAAAACCTATAGGAGCGATAAAATTCCTCTACACATTAAAAGGGGTGCAAACAATAAAAGGATACCTATTTCCCCTTCCAACAATGATCCATTTATTGTGGAAGAATTTCAAGTATATTTTAAAATAACTTATTTTTCTTTGTGCCAAGTGATTAGGATTAATGCTTAGGATAAGATACCAATTAGTCTCATGATGACGGAAATGAGGATTTAAAACCTTGAAGTGAATGTTGAGTATGACTTTGTTCCTCTAATTGAGAAAGGGCTACATGAGGGATTCTTACAAGTGAGAGAAAACCTGGCCCCTATCACTTTTATAAATTATTCCTTATTGTCTCATCTAATATTGTATCAAAATAGAGATAAATAAACTAAAAGGATGTTCTTGGGGATGATTTACCAACAAGAAAATAGGTTACTCATGCAACATTGGTGTTACATCTGGGATATTAGATGTAGGAATAATGATTATGTGACATTTCATCATGATTTTTTAGTAAGGGTGATGGCCACTCTTGGTCACATTTCACCAAGATTTCCCATTGAAATTAGATAATTATTAAGACCCTTAGCATTGAAGCCATAATAGGGACATACCCATAATTTTGGTGACTGGTTCTTTCTAGCAAACCAAACAATGATAATAGTTTATGGGTGTCCTCAAGCCTCACACATTCTACCTACAGTTTATTTCCCTTTGAATTAAATTTTTGAAATTTATGTGTCAAATGCTATGGATGGAGCAAGATATTATGAAGAGGTAGAAAAAGGGGACATTCCTACCTGACTTAATTGTATGTGGGGAATTGTCCCTTGGATCTACTACTCTAGAAGAGCTACAAAGTTATTTGAAGGTAAGGTATTATTTGAAGTCATGAGGGGAAAGGGTATTTAACCCTGAAGGACATATAAACTTTGTAAAGAAAACACTAATCACTAGAGCTAGGATTACCCATGAGGACGATTATGAAGAAGACGTAATAAGAAATTGCCTTACCCCTCATGAAGTGTTTCAGAGGAAAAGGAAATGGGAAATCATAAAAATATTTGAGGAAGAGAAGAAGAGAGACACTAAATTCTTAGGTTTTTATGTGGAAGAAGGGGATCCTATCAAGAGCATAAATTTGAAAGGTTGTATGTTCAGATAGAAAAGGAACTTGAGGGGTAGTCTCCAAAACCCACCAAGTTTCCCATTAAGAGGCCAAGTGGTGTTGTGATTACAGAACCCCCTCCAGACACTATTACAATATAATCAGAATCACCTCCAAAGCAACCAGAGCTTAAGAAGCAAAAGACATAGGAAGTACCCCACTTAGTGGCATATGAAGTAAGTGAAGAGTTGGGGGATATAGAGGAGGTAACCAATGTGCTAATGAATTTGAAATATGATGATGAAGTGGATTGGCCACTCCCTAAACTTGTAACTAAGGCTCACATTAGACTAGAAGAAAGGGTGGATGGGCATGCACAAAATGATCAGGAGATGCATGATGATGAAAGAATGGTCACTACTCTTAGGTTTATTGAAGATGATGAATTTATATAGACCGTTGAGTTTAAATATTTTTGGATCAAGGTGAAAATGAGATAATTTGAGGAGAGACTATAGATTAATGAGATGGGTATCAAAGAGTCCCAACATGATTAGATTATTGCTCAGCCCTTTGAGGAGCTTAGGATTAATGAAATCAATATCAACCCACAAGAGGATAGAAAATTGGTATTAGAGAGAAACATACTGATCATTCTTAGGATGGAAATAAAAAATATATTCTTATTAGATAAATTAAGAATCCAAGAAGATCCCATGTTGATTTTTGAATTCAATTTAGATGAGGGAATGTATGGCATAGGTTAAAATCCAAGAATTCAAACCCTAGCCTTTTGGACAAAGCAAAAAAGAATAGAAAAACCAAGATTTCTTGATGTTGTACAAGAAATTAGAGGCACTACCATGGTAAATAAACTTCAAGAAACATCATCATTGGAGTAAAATACTATGAAAATGCACTCAAAATGTTTACTAGGGTTGCAGTTAAAGGTATGGAGCTTAGATTGACAGAGTATGAGAAAGCACAGATTGATTTGAATGATAAAGTGAATAGGTTATTCATAGAAAATGTGAAATTTAAAAAGAATTTGAAGGGAGTAGGTCCTTCCCAAAGCATATAATTAATAGTATACTAGTCCCCTACCATCCAGACTGATACAGGTGCAATCATTGTTGAATAAGTAAATGTGCTAAAATAAAAAATTGAGAAGTTGAAAAAAACTAATGAAGAAACAAATGAAGGAGCAAAGAGACAAACCCTCGGGGAAATGGAAAATATCTTGGAGCATAGGGATAAACTAATTATGGAAAAATTAGAAAATGTGTATGAATGTTATGTCTCCTTGTCATAAGTAGTTGATCAGATGAAGGACAATGTACCTATGTTGGACCCCTTATTCAAGACATAACAACATATACATCACACCTTAATAACTTTGTGTAAAATTTTACAAAGGAGTGTTGAGGCCCCCAAATATTTAAATCCTATTAAACAAATGGTTTGAATGGTCATATATGAATTTTAATACATAGTTGGAGAAGACCAAAATATCAAGGCAAGAGTGATTTCATTTCACACACTAAATTAGTGGTTCATGCCTAAGATACTAAGGGATGATGATTAACTAAAAGTCTCCAAGGATTGGATATATGAATTTATGCAAATTGTTCCCAACCACCTCACTCATTTAGAGAAGGATGGTGAGATAAATATTCACAGCCTCAATTTAACCTTGGATGGAATAATTGCACTGGATGCTGGTTACTCAAAATTCATCACACGCACCAGAGGGTTATTAGAAAATAGATGGAAGAGTCACTTGGCTAACACATAAAAAATCAAGAGTAAAAATGGCATCATGATTACATAATGTACCAATGGGAACAAACATATCTAGCTCCCCCAGAAGAATAAGCCTTGCATTGAAGTACCAATCCTTGGAGATATTATCATGGAGAGAGGACCTTGACAGATCTGAATGATCATTGTACCTTATGATGAATAATATACTTTTCTATCTTGTGAGTGCTCTATAATTCAACATCTGATCATTTCTCATCTTTCATTACTTTTATGTAATCTTATGTAAACAATGATAATTAAGACTTTTTGATTTATGTTAAAAGTAGGTAACTGAAAAGACACTTTTTCACATGTAACAGTCTAAAGTTTGTTTCTTCCCTTACTCACATGTTAAAGGGAAAACAAGACAAATGATAATAATCAATAGGGGATTCAGTCAGGATTTTTTTTTGAAATGTATTGTAAAATATTTTTGAAGATCAATAGAATGAAGTTATAATTGGTGGCTGAATTTTGGTTTCAATTATTTGTTGAAGTGAATTAATGAATGTTATCTTGTTGTCTTCTAATCATTCTAGGGTTTTATGTTTTATTTCCCCAACAACTATTTTTTGAATGTTGAACATAAATGTTTCTAATCCCTCAAAAATGGTCACTTTTAATAAGTTTGTTCTAAAAACAAAAGCCCATTAGATGTCCAAAATCTAAGATTCAAACTCATATTCCACTACTATTATATTAATTCAAGTTGTTGATTTATACATTATTATTTATTTGGACTTTAGGAAATGAGTAAAAAGATTTTAAAGCACAAATTAGATGATAGTGATCATAATGATAAAGTTTCAATGACAGATTATGAGTGCTTTTGTAGAGAAAATGTAGGCAAGAATAATGAATATTTATCATGTCTTGGTTTGATAAACAGGGAAGTTGTAAATCCACTAAGTAGTATATTATTTATTTAATAGTGTTTAATTAAATTTTATAGGCATGATATTTATGTATATAATACATAATATGATATATATTTTTGTTTTGTAGGCAAGAAAAAGAGTGCAAAGAAAATGTGGAGAAACAACAAAAAGAAAGAAAAGATACAATACTACCAACTAGTAGAAGCCAACACATTTATGATTCAAAAAATGTAGTTGGTGAAAAGAATAGTTGTGATGATGTGCAGCCTAATATATCACATGATGATGTGCAACATTGTGATGATATCTTAGCACAAAGTCTAAGAGATATTATTGAAACACATGAGAGCAAAGGAACAGTAAGTCTGTAGATGATTTATTCAAGATTAAAGGATGTGTTTGAAGTGAAATCTGTGGAGACTAGTACTAATCTACTTATTCATGCCAACTTTATATTGCCAAGTAACATGAATTTTTGGTTAATGAAAGTCATGAAGAGAGACTGATTTCATCTGGTGTGCCTCAGAGTGTACCTGTTGCATCTACAACTTTTGATGGAACTAGTATATCAACTAGAAATATTGGTAGTGGTTTAATATAATATGTGTCTAATTTTGTCAAAAGACAAATATTAAGTTAAAATTTGTACATATCTATAGAGATGAATGAAAAATAAATAAAATTAGAAGGCAAGAAGCCATTCTTGGTTGAGCTATCGAGAGATGGTGAGGCCATTGGGCCAAATGCTGCAATGTGGGCCTCCAAGTTAGGTGTAAGATTTAGGGCCTATTTAGATATTTTCAAATCAAATTTTGTATAATAATATCCAAGGAGTGTGGAAAATGTTATACAAAAAATGGAAAATACTTTTGAGACTACTGGTGGACAAATCTCTAGAAAATATTACAAGTAAAAGATGAGACTTTTGATGAATAATTTTAGATGCAATTGCAAAAAAACAATCATGGAGGGAAAAGAGAGGTTAGACTCCACTCTATCTCCCAAATAGTGGGAGGCATTGAAATAAAGTATGTGTTTTGAATAATATTTGACAAAGAGTAACAAAGGCAAGAGAGCAAGAGATAATGTGAGGGCTAGATATACATTTGGCCGAGGTAGGTTGCAGGCCAAAATGTATAAATTTGGAGTAAGTGTATGGATTTTTGGTTCAATTTATGTTGTGTTATTTATTTTTATTTTTTATTGAAATGACTGTATGTTTAAATTGACATTGTATTTTAGGTGGAAAATAGAAATAGAGAAGCAGGTGTAGAAGATATTGTCAATTATATGGTAGTACTAGATCTTAGTAAATCTAAGAGTATGATGAAGTGGAAATGTAGTTCATTAAAAGAGATTTCAAAACCATCTATTAGACACCCATTAAGATCCTTTCTAGATCATGTCAACTCAAATGAAGGGTACCAACATGTAATGATTTGCATATACGGTCTCACTAATAAAGTTTCATAGTTGGTTGCCTCCATTAAGCCTATAGTTTTTACATAGAATGAGCATAATTCCATGGATTCGAATGAGGTAAGAGGATCTATTGATCTCATTTATTATTATTTGGAAATTATGTATATAAATGCCTCTTAATATGTAGATTGAAATTTGAGCATAGGAGAATCCAACCCAGTTTCTTTATTGTTGGAGTGATCCAAAAAATGTTCTTTTGGAAAAAATTATAGCTTGCATTCTTTACTTGACTATTGAATGCTTTGTACTTTTTTTTCATGATAGCTAAACCACATGCAGATCAATTTTCTCAAAGTAGCACAAAAACAAAAATGCCTTGATGTCAACATAGCTATTGATATTGATAGTGATCATGATGAACTAGAAAAGAATGTGCAGCATAGTCATAGTCATAGTTGTGTTGAAGTTGAGGTAATATAATAGTTGTCAGTTATCTATCCCAATGTTTTGTCATTTTTCATGCTTAAAATTCTCTTTTGGACAAAAATCTATAGCTTTTGAATTCTTTAAGTTGTAAGTTACTCTATCCAAATGTTTTTTCATTCTTCTTTTGGATGAAAATTTATAGATTTTGCATTCTTTAAGTTGTAAGTTAATTTGTCCCAATGTTTTGTCATTCTTCATGCTTAAAATGTTATTTTGCACAAAAATTTATAGCTTTTGCATTCTTTACTTGACTTATATTAATTTTTACATGATGATTAAACCACATACAGAGTAATTATATGAAATTAGAATGAAAATAAAAATTTTATGTCAATAGAGCTCTCTACAAAGCTACACATCTTTATGTCAATGTTGATAGTGATTATGTTGAACTCGACAAGCATGCACATGATATTCATATTAGTAGTGGTACTGAACTCAAGGTGAGTGATATGAAACCACATGAAATTAATTACTATTCAAGTAAGTAATGGTTGTTTTATTATGTAAATAAAGTTAATCATTACCTATGTGATAGAAGCTAGTTAGAATAGTAGTGAAGTGTAATTAACTAGTATACATAGATTATGGAAATAAGGGAAAACATATAACTTACATATGGAAGCTTAGAGATTATTTTGTAATAGAGTGTATACATATATTTTTACATATATTTCAAATAGCAAGAAGTTAATTTTTGTTTAATATTGTAGACACCTAAAAACTGCACATGATATTTTTTAGTGTCACCCTACCCTCAAAATGTTAACTGGACCCATTTAGGCCCTAATGTTCCCAAACCCTTTATTTTTATCATCATTTGAATCACCTCTTTTTCACCCTTTTTGATCAATTTTTCCCTTGGCCCATGAACTATTGATGGTTAGGGTAACCACCAATGGTTAACCTAACCATCAACGGTTAGGTCCCCTCTTCAACTTTGACCAACTTTAAAGCATGATAGCTCTTTGTGTGAGATTGGAAATTTCCCAAATGAAAACTTTTTTTTAAAACAAAGGTTTCAAAGCTATGATAATATTTAGCTTTATCCTTGATCAAATTAGCAAATTACTTCATCCCATTTAGTAACTTCTACCTATAAAAGAAGCAAAAGAGCAAGAGAAATGGATCATCAGTTATCAGGTATTCAAGCATTCTTACAGGTATTCAACATCCATATCAGTGAGCGAACATCATCAATTGAGATCCAAAACTTTGTTCAAATCACTCTAGAAGGCCTGAAGCATCATCACTCTGGCCACATCACTCCAAACTTCTTCCACTTAGTTACAAGTATTTTGTGCTTATGTTATTTAGTTTATCTATTTTTAGTACCATTACCATATCTGATCCCCCTATAACCCATTTTCCACTTTATAGCCTCATATCCACTTTTTTTTACTTAAATATCCAATCTATACTTTCTAATTTATTCACTTTAGATTTACATAAGAAATCCTTGATGGTTTTCCTAACCACAGACAGTTCACCCTAACCATCGATGGTTCCCCTAACTATTGATAGTTCCCTGTGGTAGTATTTTCTAGCAAGCAATTTCTACCCTTCTACCTCTAATCAAACCCCACTTTTTGTGTCTCTCTCTGATCACAGGACCCTTTCTAATTTTTTTAACTAGACCCCAACCAATTTAACATCTAAATTTGATCATTTTATTTAATACACAAACTATCATTTATTTCTAGTGTGCATTTACTTTCTTATCATTGAATGAAAATATATTATTTTATCATTTTAAACTTGATTATTATAAAAAGTGGATTGACAGCTTCAAATTAATAAAAAGTGGATTGACAGCCTCCTAGCAAGCCTTGTGCTTCTTGGATATAGTGCACACTAGGTAGTCCACTCAACCAACCATCTAACATCCCCCTTTCAAGTGTATGTGTTAATCATAGGTTATTCCTTCCTAGATAAAGAGGAGTTCTCACTTTCATCTAGATTCACGTGTGCATTCTACCAAATATTCTTCTACACACCCTAATCACTATATTTCTTTTATTTACTTTTAAAATTAAGAAATAGAGAGAATAAATTGAAACATTTTGGCATGCCCTGTGGGACCCATGAGTTTTCATAGATGTTCTAGGAAATTTAGATTCACATTAGTGAAATTCATTTAGTTTTCTTTCATTCTTTATTTATATAAAAGCAAAAACAAAAAATATAAGTTTTAGTTGCATCTATCCTAAGACTAGGATTACATTTAATTACATCTTAGTTGTTATATTTTCATTGAAAAGAAATTTTAAAAAATTCCTTTTGGTTATAAATTGAATGCATACATAGTTTTATTTCTTTTCTTAGATCACCTAGACTAATTAAGTAAAGCAAATTAATTTTAGAACCACAAATGTTACACAAACCAAACCACTTGCACAATAAACATATCAAACATACCTGGGATAAGGCTTGACTAGGATTTCATCACCTAGTAGCAACCTTACCCCTTCTTGACTATCCTACTTGGATTTCACCACCAAGGGGAGAACTAACTCTGCTCTTTGGTTGAGTATAAACTCTGAACTCAGTATATTTTAGCTAAGTACCTGACACTCTTACCATTGTGAGACTATGAAGTGAGGGGGTAGACCCTAATACCAAGCCATGTGCTAAATTTCAATACATATTTTCTCTCTTGAGCACCTAAAAAACCTAAAACTATCCTTAGATTGCCTCTTTAGCACTTGATTTACAAGCCAAATCCTTCTTCACACTTTAAGGCATAAGCCAAAGCAATTTAAAAGTAATCTTAAGATAAATGCATATTTAGTGTATTCATTGATTGCTTTAACTTTTTTTTTTGTTACTCTTTTTTTGAGGTGTGAGTTTCATCATAATATATCCCCATTTCTCATATGGTCTTTACTAGACAATAACTAAGAAATCAAACCAACCAACCACCACCATCTTCTTCTTCCTCCATGGAATACACTTCTGATGTTGAAGGTTCTCCTTATTTTTCACCCCTCCTAGAATCACTATTATATCTAAGGGGGATGTAGACTTTGTTACCTTCCTTGACATCAATCAGGTAGCTCTTCAACACTACCTTAATACCATGCCCCACCGTACCTCATTTACTTTAGTTTTTCCTATGGATCCTTCTTATGGAATTCCATCCCATCTTATGATGGGTACTACCTCAACCCAACCTTCCAACATCCCATTCACCAACACTACCTAACCCCAATCCAATGTTCCAACCTCTAGCCAAACACCTCTTACTAAAACCCATATAAGTTCTACTTTACCTTTAATCACTTATACTCCACCCACCCTAGGATTATCTTCTACCCCTACTTTCACCCTTCCTTCAGTGGCAACTAATCCCTCAATCACTACCCCATTTCAGAACCTAATTCTTTTTATACCCCAAACACTTCTACTTATTATCACTAGAGTCACTACCCAACCTCCACCTACCACCACAACCCTGCCTTTTAGCTAACCTACATCCATTCCTCAACAAGTACCTATGACAACCTACCAATATGGGTACATACCACCATCCACCCAACCATTTATGCTAATCAGTTCATATGTGGCCCCATATCAACTGTTTGCTTCCCCATATCAATATGTGGCCTCTTCAATGCCTTTCACTAGTTACCCTTACATACCAGCTTCTCAACCCCAACATAATGCACCCCTCAATTATACATCTTCTCAACCTTAGCTAGATTTGATTAAGATGTTAATGGACAAAATGACTAACTTGGAGTCATTAATTTCTAGGTCTCATAAGCTCTTACCCTATGACCAAATTTGCAACAAACCTATCCACCCATCCATTCCCATCCACTCTTATCCTCCTCAATGGGAATTTTCTAAATTTTCTAAATTTTGAGGCAAGGAGGACTCATAAAAGCATATAAGATTATTATGTCATTCATGTTACTTGGTTGAATATGATGATGCTCTCCTCCTTCAAACATTTCCAATGTCTTTATCAGGACCCTCTTTGGATTACTATAGCTCTCTCCCTACTCACTCCATCTTCTCCTTTTCCCAAATAGCCCAAATCTTTTTAGAACATTTCTTGATCAACATGACTAAAAAGGTTTCCATAACTGACCTCTATTCTATCAAACAATTTGAGGATGAATCCATTGTTGATTTTGTGGCTAGATGGAGAGGCCTCATCAACCAACTTTATTTTACCTTACCCCAACCCAAATTAATTGAACCATTCTCTAGGGGTTGTGCTAAGCATATAACATCCACTCTCTAAGTCCAAACTTTATAAACATTTGATGAAGAATTCACCATGGTGCAAAAACATGAGAACCATGCCATTGATGAGGGAAAACTAAAATTATAGAGTAAAAAATCCTCTTTTAAACCTAATGATTCTCCCTCAACCAAAACCACCAATTAGCCTAATACCAAGGCAAAATCTTCTACAAATTTAGTGGTTTTGAAAACTTCTCCACCACCAAATTTCACCAAATCAAATCAAAACAACTCTCTCAAACCTCCTTATCAATAAAATCAAACCCAAAACTAAGCAACTCCAAAACAATATACTCTCACTGTGGAATCATATGCGTCTATTTTGGATAAACTGATCAAGGTCAATCTTATCCAACTTCCACCAATCAAACCACCATAACAATTCAATTCTTCTCTCCCTATACCTAGGTGGTATAATGAAAATGACCACTGTGCTTTTCATCAAACTATTGGACATGGCATTAACAGATGTAATACCTTTAAAAATTTTGTCCAAATTCCCATTAATAGTGGAGAGTTGGTATTTGATAACCCCAATGCTCCCTGTAACCAATCTATCAACATTTTCAAAAATCCTTTTCCAAACCACACTCCTTCCACACAACATCATGATAGTAAGCTCGAATCATCTAACTCATAGGAAGCACATACAATCAATGTTATTAGTAACATGCCCCTTATTGAGGAATTGGCCACCTCTACCACCCAAACAAAGGAAACTAACTTGCCATCCATTCCTTCTGATACCCAAATAGAATAACTAGTTTCCTCTCTTTCTTAAAATAGTGAAACCACAGCCTCATCCTCTCCTTTTTTTGACAGAAATACCCAAAAAGGCCACTATTAATTAAATCACTCCCTCCACTCTCCCAATCCAAATGGAAGAATCACCTATTTATTTGAACATTTAGGCCAAAACTAAAACCTTGTCCCTTCCCTCCTTTGAAATCACCACACCTACCTCTTCTATGCCCTCTTTGGAAACAATTCCATAAGAAGTTTTACCTTGTTCATCCAGTCATCACTTTTGGAACCACCTACCAATATCAAAACCAAAATCATACCTCCCACCACAACCCTTCCCTATTCTCCACCTAAGGGATTACACTTCGAGACTAATGATCAAATAACTATACCCATTTATAATCCCTTCTCAAGATTGGTTCAAAGTTTAGAGTTCACATCCCAACCTAACTTTGATTGAGCCACCTTTTGGCATCGACTAGGCCTTCCTTATCCAAGAAAATTTGAGTCCTCAACTCTACTTGAGTCTGCCCTTATACCTATTATCACCCCATCAGCTCTTACCTCTTTTAAATACAAATAAACCTTCTCAAAAACCTCTGCTTAAAATTACCAATTCACCTCATGTTTCTTCCACTAAAACAATAAAAAACTTGGGGATTCCTCCCACACCTAGTCACTCTTACCCTTTTTTATGATTGTACTTAACTCCCTCAAGCTCACCTAATCTAAATCTAATTAGTTCCTTTAATAAGGAAGTTTTACCTAAGACTTTATCTCAAACTAAGCCCATACCACTTCTTTCACATTTACCTTCTATATTAGGACTACATCCTTCCACTATCAAACCATCTTCTTCTTCTTCCATCTTTAATCACCAAGCCCTTTAGTCCTTCATCCTTCTTAACCAACTTGTCCTCGTCTACTCTCCCACTAGTAACCAAACCTTCATCATTAAAAAATTCTACATCCAAGTCTTCAACCCATAAGCTAATCATATCTAAGCAAACCCAACCACACCCATCAACCAAAATCACCCTCCAAGCACTACTTCTATGATGAAATCAATCCTAAAACCTACTTCACCTTTTATAGAATCCTATACAACTATTTTGAAAAGTTTGTTACAAACCTCCTCTATTAGCTTACCCCCAATCAAACCATTTGACCGATCTCATCCTACGCCAACTTGGTTCAATGATAACTTGATTTGTCTTTACCATAGGACTCTTGAGCATGATACAGAGAACTGAAAGGCTCTCCAAACACTTATCCAAAATATTTTAGATGAAGATGATTTGTTAGAAGAACCTCCAATGCCTACTCTCGTATCTAATTCACCTATCCAACAAACTCCTTTCCCCTCACCTAAGAGTGAAGAGGAAGAACCAAAGCAAATGTTAGAACCCCTCATCCATACCATTCATATGGTGACCCATTTCTAGACCCAATAAAAGGATAAAGAGAAAGCCAAAGTATCCATCCCTTGGACTTATCCTTCAACTTCTCAACCCACCAACCAAACCCAAGTATCTTCACCTTCACCCTTCCAACCATCCAAACTTAAAGTCTCCATTCTGGGAACTCCACCTTCCAACCTCACTTCATGCATCCAACAACTCATATTGAAACAACTCTATCAAAAACTAAAAAAATGAGCCTCTATGATCTAATTAATACCTTACCCGAACATCACCAAGAATTAATGGAGGATTTACATTCTATAGAGGTCTAACTAGATGATCTGCAACCTCTTGCCTCTTTTATTGGAGTGTTCCACCATTCTACCCTTATCACCTTTCAATATTTTAAGATTCCACCTTTCCAAGAAAAATATCCAAACCCTCCCCTATTCATCATAAAACACATTAATCAAACTTACATCAAACTAGTAATGATTGATGGGGGAGCGAGCATCAACATTATCTCTTCCCATGTGTAAGATCAATTACAACTCCTTAAAAATATTATTTTTGAGAGTTTAGAAATCCTCTCTCTTTCAATGATACCATGTCCACCACCTTATGGACCATTTTTCTTCATATCCATCTGGGACCTTACACCATTCTTGAGTTATTCTATGTCATTAAAGGTGAGTTCCAATACAATGTGTTGCTTGGACACCCTTGGATTTGAGCTATGCACTATGTCCCTTTTACCCTGCACTGATGTGTCAAGTTCAAACATGAGGACCAAATTATTACAATCAAATCTGATCTAAGTCTCTTTGCCTCTTATAATATGACATATCATCCTAATGATGTTCTCATTCCTTCTTCATCTTCTATGCCATCCACTTCTAATCAAACATCCACACCAACCCAAAACCTCCATACCTATACCTTCAATAATGATGAAACATCAACAAGCTCAACCATTCCCTCTTCTAAAATTTTGGTTGAAGATCCATTGAAATCAACTTTTCAATGTCTCTCACTTGGGGAATATCAACTTTTGGCTTTAGATACTCTTCCCACTCCACATGAATATGGGAATCTTCAAAATTACCCTTCTTATGACCCCAACATCAGAATGATCATCCCCTTTGGGCTCCCTGACAAATGAATAAATTTTGTCTATGGGGGACTTGATCGACCACACCTCACTCCCACCATCACTCTATATATTCAACCTTTCACCTCTAATTTCTCCTATCTAATATATCTAACATTTACCAAAACCTATCTTCATCACTATACTTGGAAAGGATTTAGTATGGGCCTTTATTAATAAAGACCTCATCAAGTGCCCATCATCAAAACTCAAATACCTCATGAGTTCTTTGGGCTTGGATTCAAATCAAGAGAAGAACCCACATCACCAAACCCATTGCCACCCCTGCTGAAGAGAATCCATCCTCACCAAGCTCATCTTCCTAATCTAGAGACTCTGGCATCATCCCATCTAACCTTTTTTTTATCAATATAATTAGTTTAGGTCCACTAACCTATCAACAAGGTGGCCAAACTAAAACCATTCCTCTCATCTACCCTAAGATGATTGATCATGACTCACCCACCATTCACACCATCCAATGGCAAGATGATTCTTCCATCCTCACCTACCTTGGTGTGGGTGATTCTTCCATCCATAAATCTCTCCTTCCTAAAAACTAAACCATGCTAAATGAGTCAACCATCAATGTTAATTTGGGCACCTAAGAAAATCCTCATATCATCAAAATAGGCCAATCTTTGACTCCTAAACAACAACAAGACTATCCTTCTTTCCTCCATAACCATAGCATAACATTTTCTTGGTCTTACCAAGACATGCCTAGAATTGATCCTTACATTGCTCTTCATAACATCATCACTCATCCTAAAATTAAGCCAGTTTAGTAAAAACTTCATTGTATGCATCCTTGCATAGCTCTTCTTGTTAAATAATAACTTCAACACCTATTATCTGTTAAGTTCATCTAGCCTATTAACTATCAACAATGGGTTTACAACATCATTCCTATCACCATACCTATAGGGGGCCTTCACCTCTGCATTGAATTTTGGGACCTTAACCTTACATGCCTAAAAGATGAATTTCCCCTTCCCAACATTGACCAACTTGTTGATCTCATGACTGGACATGAAATGCTATCCCTTATGGATAGTTTCTCAAGATACAATCAAATCCTGATCACTCTTATAGATCAACATAAAACTTCTTTCATCACTTCATGGGGAACTTTTTGCTACCAAGTTATGCCCTTTGGACTAAAGAATACTGGAGCCACTTATTAATAGGCCATGCCCTACATCTTTCATGATCTCATTCATAAAATTTTTGAGGATTATGTCGATGATATTTTTAAGAAATATTAGTATCATAAAGATCACCTCAATGTTCTTACAATCATTTTTGAATGAATAATCCACTATCATGTTAGGCTCAATCCCAAGAAGTGCATCTCTAGGGTCTTATCGAGAAAACTATTGGGCTTTATTTTTTCCCTTCATGGAATATAAGTGGACCTTATCAAATTTAGATCTATTCTAGAGATGCCTCCTCCCACCAACTTAATGCAACTTCATAGCCTACAAGGCAAAACTTCAATCTATCAAATGGTTTATTTCTCAACTATCCAATCATTGTCACCCTTTTCACCATCTCTTAAATAAATATGTTTCCTTCAAGTGGAACAATGAATGTCAACAAGCCTTTTATGTGATTAAGGAGTACCTTCTTTCTCCACCTATCTTAATTCCCCCTAAATAAGATCAGCCTTTTTATCTATACATATCCACCACTGATCATTTCTTGAGAGCCATGATCACTCATCATGATGACCAAAATAAAGAGCAGGCTATTTACTACATCAGTCATACCCTAATTGAATATGAGACCCAATATACCCATCTTAAAAATATTTACCTTGCCTTAGTCTTTTTAGCCTCCAAGCTCCACCATTTTATTAATCACAAAACCTATGTTATCATTAGCATTGACCCTCTCAAGTATATGCACTCTAAGCCATATCAAAACCAATGTATGGCTAAGTGGCTCATTCTTATAGCTAAGTTTGATATTGAGTTTCTCTTTCAAAATTCCATCAAAAGATAGGTTATCATTGACCAATTATTTTAAGCCCCTTTGCCTAACAAGTAACCCCTTTATGCGTACCTTCCTAGATGAATCTATAATAACTCTTTCATCGGAGGAGCCCACCTACTAGATAACCATGTTTTTTGATGGCTCTAAATGCCAAAATTGTGAGGGGGGGAGTGATTCTCATCTCCCTTAATGGATAACCACTTCCCCTTTATTTTAATCTTGACTTTGATTGCATCAATAACATGGTTGAATATGAAGCCTTAGTCATAGGTCTTCAAACTGCCATGGATTTGGGAATCAGCATAATTAACATCTTTGGGGATTCTCAACTTGTCATTAACCAAGTCACAAGATATTATCAATGTTAAAATGATGTTCTTCTAAAATATAAGAAACTTATAGATACCCTCTTGGCCTCTTTTAATCATTATTCCATCCAATCCATCTTGTGATCAACGAACAAATTTGTAGATACCATAGCCTCTCTTGCTTCCAAAATACCATCTCAACCCACTAAATCCAAATTCTTTGTTACCATCCACCACTTCATCATCCCATATTATATTATTTCTAATCTTCCTACTATTTATAGAGTGGAAACATCCCCTTCTGGCACTTGGTATAACCAAATTTTTTATTATCTTAACCTTGACATTCTCCCTCTTAATCTCTCTAAGAATGCCCAAAGAACCTTTACCCAAGGCACTTATCATTATATCATACTAAGAGGCATCCTTTATAAATAAGGTTTTGATGGCCTCCTTCTTTGTTATCTTCATAGTCATGAAGTTTCTCACATCATCAAGGAAGCCCATGATGGCATACGTGGGGGACATTTTAGTGATATGGTCATTGTCAAGTGTATTCTTCACCTCAACTACTATGGACCCACACTTAACCAAGACTATTGTAATTATGTCAATAAATGCATCAAGTGTCAATAGCATACCAACCTTCATCATGCACCTTCTCATAGTCTTCAAGTATTTCAAGATTTTTGGCCCTTTTCACAATGGGGTCTAGACCTTATCAGGGAAATTAACCCCCATTATTCATAATGACATCAATATATCATCACCTCTACATAATAATTTACCAAGTGGGTGGAAGCCATCCCATTCATATCAATAAAGGATGAAAAAATCATTGATTTCATCTATATCATATCATTTTCCACTTTTGTGTCCCTCATAAAATTATCATTGATAATGGTAAGTCTTTCAAAAGCGAAAAATTCCAAGCACTTTGTGATGCTTTTAGCATTGATTTAAGATTCTCCTCACCTTATCATCCACAATCCAATAGATAGGTCAAAGCTTCCAAAAAAACCCTTATCAAAATGCTCACAAAGGTGGTCAATGCCTCTAATTAGGATTGACATCTTCATATCCCATTCACTTTATGGGCCTATCACACTAGCATCCAAACTAGCATGGGAGATACACCTTTCTCCCTTGTCTATGGAGATAATGAAAATTTCCCCCTCGAATTCCAAATTCCTTCACTTCATGTATCCTTGCATGAAATCCTTTCTGAGAGTGAATATCACCAAGAATGCCTCACATGACTAGAGTTCCTTGGCAAACATCACTTGGCTTCCCTCAATAACCTTCATGTTTATGAAGAGTGAATCAAGCATGCCTACAACAAGCATTTTAAAAAATGAGATTTCAACATCAAAGACCTTGTCCTTAAAGAAAACCAACATGTCACCAACATGGAAAAGATCAATAAGGGTAAGTTTGATATTAATTGGTTAGGACCCTATATTATAACCCATAAGTTTGGATCTAGTGTTTACCATTTATCCTCCCTTAAGGGAAAGCTAGAGCCTAATCCTATCAATGCTTCACATTTGCATCCTTTTCATTATTAAATAGGATCATACTCACTTTTATGTCTAACTTAAGCTCATCCCTTAGTTCACAAGATTCTACCCTCCCTTTCATTTACACTTATCCTTTGAGAACACTTTATTTTAACAAAGAACCATGTGATTTATCCATTATAAACATCTAATCCCAATCCTAAGTATGGTATCACAGCTCTACCTATAACATGGTTCTCATGGATACTTTTCATCTTTTAATAGATGAAATCCCATGGTAAATTGTTTCTCAACCCCTTCCTTCCATTTATCAATTACCTATTGTGTAAATTCTTGCCTCCATAATGGTGAATCCTTTGGCCTAATAGACTTGTCCATGTTAAAACAAATTGCATTCCAAATCATTAATCCTATAAATAATGCAGACTGATCCCTCAAAGGATAGATGCCCTTATAATTCAAAATTGCTTAAAAATAGACTACTCTCTTGAAGGATAGCTATAAAAGTCAAAAGTTTAGACCACTCCCTTGAAGGATGGCTAAGCAAAAAAAAACATTTGAAGCTTCTCGCATCAATCAACTTCAACCACCTACTTAAATAACAAAAGTAATGAGTCAAAATTTGTCAAGACTCTAAATAAGTATGTCATAATTGGCTCTTAACAACGCCATTTTTATCAATACCATCATGCCGTAATTGAATCCTATATATGACACTGGTAGACTTCTCATATTAATCATTCTACACATTATTATAAGGCATGGACTTGTCTATTACAACCCTCTAGTCCCTTATAGAAGAGGTAAGCAAACCTACATCAGGTTAGCCCTTAAACCATTCACCTTTCACCCCTATTCCCTTCACTGCTCTCTAAACTCAAGGGACTATGATCTTACTTGATATGAAGTGATCAAGAAAACCTTGTTATCAATTCAAACATGATCTTGCAATGCACTCGATCGGTTTGTGTTCACTAAGCCAATCCAATTATGGATTATTCTTATTTGGTATTTGCTAATAAAAAAACATACCCACTTCTTAACCATTTCTTAGGACATATGGACCCATTAGACTGTTTCTTTTGACATGGTCATTTTCCTACACTTCCACCTATCATCACATCCTAATCAAAGTCATCTATCACTTCCTTAAGTTCAACATAAAACATAATAATCAATATCCTAATCAAACATCATGCATTAAACATCCAACATTCATTTTCCATATCATTATTATCATCTTAATAACATTAATATCAACATAATCAACATTTGAGTAATCATTAATAACATAACATCATAATCATCATAATAACATTACATATAACCATAATGATCATCTATTATAACATATAATGACATCATCATACCATCAACATCAAAATCATATCTCATAATCAATATCATAGGCATCATAAGACATTACACTCATACATAACATAACACAACATCATCCAAATAATAACCACTATTATAAACACCATATCATCATAACCAAAATCACATGACAATCAACATAACATCTCATAATCAACCTCATGACTCACATAAGAATAATGATCATATTCAACAACATGCTCTATAACATAATTGTACCCATCATAAATATCATAAACATAATCATTGTAATCAAATCCAACCATAACATCATAAAAACATCATTATACTTAAGCTAACATCTCATTAAGAAAATAGGATAACATACCATAATCATAAAACAATCCATGTACATGATCATAAAGTTATAATATCATAAAATAACATGATATAAAATGTTTTGTCTGTCTCACTCTCATTAGTACATCTCACATCTTCATCATGAAAGTTAGTATCAAAATAAATAAATAAATGAATATATATATCAAAAAATAATGTACATCATATAAGTGTCATCATGGGCATGTATCACCAGAAGCATAACCAGCTACACCTACTCTACCATCTAGTGATGGACCCCCTGATGAACCTCCCTATGATGCAGTCACTACCCACTGACCCAATGTAGCCAATGATAGTCTCCCTTCTAGGTTAGTCTTGTATTCACCACACCTCATAGTATCAAGTAACTAGGTGAATATAATCACCTCATAGTATCTCAGCTCTTTAATGATAGTTGTATACCGTATCCTCATAAATATATTAGGAGCTCCTCCTCTTGTATCCATCACCCCTACCCTCTATCATAAAACATCTCTCTCTTGAGTGACCATCATAAGGCTAGACCTTGCCTAATCTTTCTCACCTATCAGAGTAGAAACCTATCCCTATAAGGTGGTAATCTATACCTGTAAAAAAGTCACTTGGGCCTGTGTCACTACTAGGGTTGCCCCCATCTAATCACCTACACCCTATTCTTATGTAGGATACACATCCATAGGTCCCTACCCATCATCCACCCAACCAAAATCTGTAGCCATGTACCTCATCTAGTACCACCCTATATATCTCTTTGTGGATCTAACATCATCAATAGGAGCTCTAGTAGGTAGCTCTTTAAATTTAGGCAAACCCTCCTCTAGTTTTGGCTCAAGCAAATCTTGATCTACGTCCTCCCTCTTATAGTACAGAACATCTAGAGGTATATCTTATAATAGCCAAAACTATATCTAAACTTGATCTACAAAGATCTACTCTATCTTCCCATCTCACCTGTTGTACACCCATCACCATCTCTGTAATGATAACATATGGTACTTGTACCCTATCTATATAGGCCATTCCAAATATGGCTTCCATATGATATATATAGCAATTAAACCCTCCAAATAATCCCAAAATCACTCCACATACTTAGCTCCACCACCATCCCTTGATAATGCTAGATCTTTGTACCATTACATAAAACCAACTCTATAATTAGTAAGTACGAATCCATCTTATGAGAGCCCAATTGGTCTCAAAACTCGTATGTGCTCATATACCCAGTAATGGAGCACAAACCCAATATTGATGCCATATCATCTCCTCACTCTAAAATCTTAAAGATCCCTATAAATTTATATAAGTAGTATAGGATCCCATCCAAATATTATGCCCCCTAGTAACATCTCTATCAAAACTCCCAATGGTAAACTTAGGAATCAACCACTGTTCGAATCTAGAATAGCAAAATAAGAGATGCCCATCATCATCATGGTAATCAAACACTTATCATCTAGGGCCCTCTGATATAATGGCCCATAGCATAGACCTCCCATATGGAATTTGGCATCTTATCAGTCTCACCATATATCAACTCCATAAAATCATCATGCTCATCACTCTCCTTGTGGTATATCAGCTCCCCCCAAGTCAGTCATTGTGTAATCCTCTAGAACTCTTCTAGTAGAATATACATCTCATCAATCAAGAACAAAAAGGTGTTTGTGGTCAGGTCCCATCTCTTGATGAGGGCCACAATCATCATGGTAAGTGCTGATAGTGTCATATGGCTCCTAGGTCAATAGCCTCCATCTACCTCCACTCAGCATCCATCATCCTATCTTGATATTTAGAAAATATATTAGGGACTTGGTCCCTCATCTGGATCCTCTCATGTGCTTTTACATCAATCCAACCCTATTAGTCATTCTACGTTGGCCACTCTTTAGTCCTATCCCTCTTAAACTTATAATCTTTCTCTATGACCTACTCTTCTCTCTTTCAACCCATTTAAACCATAAATGAAACTTATCTATTGGACTTATTACCTATGTTCCTCCCTTTTAACCCTTTCTTACCCTTTTTGGCCTAGGGGTTGTCCCTTGTCAGGATCCCTACTCCTTAAGAGTACAATTGATTACCTTTGTATAAGTAACTAAACACGGAATTCAACTAGAAGTAAAATGTAACTAGAAATTAGAAACAACACAGAATATGAGAAACAATACAATCTTGTATTAACACTCTTCCAAAAGGAAATACAATGAAGAAATCACACTCTTTCCACACCTCTAGGGCATACCAGAAATTCTCCCTCAAGAGTTCTCTCTCTCAATTACAAACAAAATAAACTCAAACACAAAGTTGTTGTTTCAACTAGTCAGTAACAATACTACCAGTACACCAACCAGTAAGTGACAATCAACTCAGCCGTTGTTGCCTACTTCTAGTACCACTGAGTACACGACGTACTCCAAGTAGATCTCCCTGATATTACACCTTGTTGTGTTGCAGATCTCCTTTGACCTTGCTCACACACACACTTATAGATCAACTGATCTTACTTACCATGTAGATCTTCTACCTGATTTTGCACAACCTGCAAATCAACCTAGTCTTGCACACCTGCAAACCTAGATCTTATACTCAAGAAGAACCCTTGTCCTTGCCTTTCCAAGTCCTTATGATTCTCCCAATTACAATATATCCCCATGGGTCTCTTAAATAGATCCCATACAAACAATAATTAGACTTTCTAATTACAATAATTAAAAACACAGACTCAAGACTAAAATTAGTCTTTACATGCAAACAACCAGTTTGTTAAATTAACTATTTATGTAACTAATAGTTTTGGAACCACACAAGTGACCGACATTAGTTCTTATCTATCTAGAGATGACCAACATCAGCCAATCCATGACCGATGTTAGTAGCTTCCTGTCTACTCCTGACCGATGTCGGTCGTCCTGATCGACGTCGATTACTGTGACACTCAGCAACCTCCTCCATGTTTGCATACCTGTGAAGCTTTTAGCTCCACAACCTAACAATCTCCCACTTGGAGATAAACAACTGCACCTATACCTATACCTGTACATCATCTAATTTTGTTTCCTGGCTTGTATCCCTCTTCAAGCTCAATCGAAGACCAACCACCACATATCTTGTGGTGCTTCTCCTGTCATCCAAGTAACCTGCCATATCCAAATCTACATACCCATGTAGACAAGTGCTTGACCCTACATAGCATGAATCCTTGTTGCTGGTCCCTCTCAGATACCTAAGAATCCATTGAACTACTTTCTAGAGCTTCTTTCTTGGATTGGCCAAAAACTTGCTGACAACTCCCACTACTTGGGTAATATCAGGTCTAGTACTCATGTACTCAACCCCATCATGTGATTTGGGACACTATTATGTGAACTATCCATCCATAGGTGTGCTAACCAGTTCTACATCTTGCATATTGAACCTCTCCACTACCTTATTCACACAATCATCTTGAGATAACATCGACCTGTGATCTTCCCTGTCTCTAGAAATACTCATGCCAAGGATTTTTTCTCTTCCTAAATCCTTCCTGGCACACCTCTAAACTAATTTTACCCTTAGCTCAGCAAATCCCTACATGTATGAACTTGCAACAAGCATATCATCCACATAAAATAACAAGATAATGTCATGACCATTATCCAACCTGGTAAAATAAACACAATGGTTACATTGACATTTACTAAAGCCATGCTTCATCATACCCCTGTCAAACCTGTACCACTGTCCGAGAGCTTGCTCAAGACCATATACCCTGGCCTTCTATCTCACGTGTCCATTCTCTCCTTTCTTTAACCTAGGAATCCATTCATCTTTCAGTGCTTTCATCCCGGCTGGCAACTCTACCAAATCTCCCATTTGGTTTTCTTCCAAAGAATTCATGCAATGCTCCCACTATTTCCTAGATTCTACCTGCATTGCCTCTTCAAAACTTCTTGGTTCTTGACCATCAGTGAGCAACATGTTCAAGTAGTATAAAGAAGGGGACTAATGCATTTGAGGCTTACTTACCCTTTCAATCCTCCATATAGGCATTTGAGACTCCTTGACAACTTATTGTCCACCTAAAATCCATTTTCTAGTCAACCCTGGTCTGCACCCAACCAATACCGATTCCACCTGATTACCGATGCTGGTTCCCTGACTGACATTGGTGTCCACCTAGTCACCGACATCAGTTCCCTGACCGACGTTGGTCTCCACCTGCCTGACACCACTGACTCTGGTCTGCACATGACTGACATCGGTACCTGCCTGTTCAATGTCGGTTCTCACCTAACTAACATCGGTAACTGTGTTTTCCTATGAGTGATGACTTTTACCCATGAGCTCACTTTGGATCATAACCTTATCCAAATTGCCCTACTCAGAATTATTCAACCCCTTGAGCTGATCTCTGTCCATCATCTCCTCCATGAAAATCAAGGCTTTCTATTTCTTAAGTTTGTCAAAGACATCAGACTTCCTCTTAAGAACATGTATCCCCTTCTTATTCATGTGACCAAGCCTACAGAGCCACATATTTACATCTACATCTGAAGTAGATAAACCAAAAGGACAATCAGTAATACAAGTAGATAGATAAAGAGTACCTACTTTCTTACCACATGCTAATTCAAGTGCACCCTTGGAAACTTTTCAAGATTCCACTGTGAGAGTTATTGTGCATCCCTCATCACCCAACTTTTTTATAGAAATTAGACTCCTCTTTAGGACTGGGACATGCATGACCTCCTTCAACACCCATGTGTTGCCCATCTGCAATTTCAGCCGCACTTCCCCTTTGCCAACA
The DNA here is from genome assembly GCA_037957365.1 of Torreya grandis. NCBI lineage: Eukaryota > Viridiplantae > Streptophyta > Pinopsida > Cupressales > Taxaceae > Torreya > Torreya grandis. Next base: position 875,236 of record JARHVA010001639.1, read on the forward strand.
ATTTGACAATGCTCACCAACTCCTAAATAAATCTTTCCAAAGTCTCCATGGACATAATCATGGAAAAATACTCTATTTGGGGTTGCATGGAAAGAGGCAACAGAATCTAAAACCCAAGATTTTACTTTATCCAAGGAACATACAAGAGCATCATGTGCAACAATACCTGCAACATCTGCTTCTTCATTTCCTTCATGCTGATCTTTTACCAACCAACAATTTTTCTTTACCTGCTCTTTCTTTTCATAATTTAGTAATTGATCATTCTTGCCATTGAATTCCTCCATTCTTAGTGTACTTTATTCTGCCATTGCTTTACTCCCACTCAATCAGAAACCCCTAAGAGTGACCTATAATCAACAAACACTTAACATGCTCTGACCACCTGTTAGTGTACCTAACCAAGCTCTGATACGAACTATTAGTGGTATCACTTGGTGATCCCAGCTCTGATACCAATTGTCAGGATCCCTACTCCTTAAGAGTACAATTGATTACCTTTGTATAAGCAACTAAACACAAAATTTAACTAAAAGTAAAATGTAACTAGAAATAAGATATAGCACAGAATATGAGAGACAATACAATCTTGTATTAACACTCTCCCAAAAGGAAATACAATGAAGAAATCACACTCTTCCCACACCTCTAGGGTGTACTAGTAATTCTCCCTCAAGAGTTATCTCTCTCAATTACAAACAAATCAACTCAAACACAGAGTTTTTGTTTCAACCAGTCAGTAACAATACTGCCAGTACACCAAATAGTAAGTGACAATCAACTCAACTATTATTGCCTACTTCTAGTACCACCGAGTACACCACGTACTCTAAGTAGATCTCCCTGATCTTGCACCTTGTTGTGTTGTAGATATCCTTTGACCTTGCTACCCTATAGATCTCCTTTGACCTTGTTCACACACACACACCTGTAGATCAACTGATCTTACTTACCATGTAGATATTCTACCTGATCTTGCATAACCTGCAGATCAACCTAGTCTTGCACACCTAAAAACCTAGATCTTACACTTGGGAAGAACCCTTGTCCTTGCCTTTCCAAGTCCTTATGATTCTTCCAACTACAATACAACCCCATGGGTCTCTTAAATAGATTCCATACAAACAATAATTAGACTTTCCAATTACAATAATTAAAAACGCAGACTCAAGACTAAAAATAGTCTTTACATACAAACAACTGGTTTGTTAAACTAATTATTCATGTAACTAATAGTTTTAGAACCACACAAGTGACTGACATCGGTTCTTGTTTGTCTGGAGAAGACTGATGTTGGCCAATCCATGACTGATGTCTGCAGCTTCTTGTCTACTCCTGACTGATGTCAGTTGTCCTGATCGACGTTGGTTACTGTGACACTCAGCAACCTCTTCCATGTTTGCATACCTATGAAGCTTTTAGCTCCACAACCTAACAATCTCCCACTTGGAGATAAATAGCTAAACCTATACCTATACCTATACATCATCTAATTTTGTTTCTTGGCTTGTATCCCTCTTCAAGTTCAATCTTGAAGACCAACCACCACATATCCTGTGGTGCTTCTCCTGTCATCCAAATAACCTGCCCCTACATAGCATGAATCCCTACTGCTGGTCCCTCTCAAATACCTGAGAATCCACTGAACTGCTTTCCAGTGCTTCTTTCCTGGATTGGCCACAAACTTGCTGACAACTCCCACTGTTTGGGTAATATCAGGTCTAGTACTCATGTACTCAACATCATTATGTGATTTGGGACACTATTCTGTGAACTGTCCATCCATAGGTGTGCTAAGTAGTTCTGCATCCTACATATTGAACCTCTCCACTACCTTATTCACACAATCATCTTGAGACAACATCAACCTGTGATCTTCCCTGTCTCTAGAAATACTCATGCCAAGGATTTTTGCTCCTCCTAAATCCTTCCTAGCACACCTCTAAACTAATTTTACCCTTAGCTCAGCAAATCCTTACATGTATGAACATGCAACAAGCATATCATCCACATACAGTAATAGGATAATGTTGTGACCATTATCCAACCTGGTAAAATAAACACAATGGTTACATTGACATTAACTGAAGCCATGCTTTGTCATACCCTTGTCAAACCTGTACCACTATCCTAGAGCTCACTCACGACCATATACCCTGGACTTCTATCTCACATGTCCATTCTCTCCTTTCTTTAACCTAGGAATCCATTTGTCTTTTAGTGCTTTCATCCCAGATGGCAACTCTACCAAATCTCCCATTTGGTTCTCTTCCTGTAGACACCTAAAAAGTGTCTAACCCTTGGTCCTTTCTCCCTCCTAGTCCTCCTTGGTCCCTAACCCACCTAAGTCTTATTAATTGGAAATAAACACCTATTTTTAATTAAATAAGACCCCCTTTTTCCCTCTCCTTGCCACCTCGCCACCCTAGGATACCCTCCTTGGATCCCCTTCATTCCCCACATGGCCATTTAATGCCTTAGACTCCCATTCCAACCTCTTCTCTCGCCCATTTAACCCCCCGTCGACCGTTTCATCGTGGCATTCATTTGACCCAGCCGTTGGGAAACGGATGAAAGGCTATTTTTAGCCTTTCTCCGGCCTTTCAGCCGCCGACGTCGGTCAGCCTTCGGTCGACGTCGGCGATATTGCCGGCGTCAGCACCCTTCATAACGTTTTCTTCACCGTTTTCTCTGTCTGCTGGTTCCGCTTGGCTTCTCTTCACCCTCTGCGTCTCCCTTTCTCGCACCCTGACTCTTGAATCTTTGGCACCAAACCCTTGTATCAGCAATCTCTCTACCAATCAATCTGACTCTCTCTCCCTCAGGTACACAGCAATCTTCTGCAGGTGAACTACAGGGATTCTTCATCAGCAACAGGGCTTCAACAAGCGGCAACAACAACACCTTCTTCAGCAGGGCACAGAGCACAAATCAAGCCCCAGACCATCCACAGACCAGAGCCTGCCATTGCCCCGACCGACGCCGGTCATTACCCCAACCGACGTCGGCAGACTAACCGACATCGGCAGACCCGACAACCGACGCCGGTAGGACCACCGACGCCGGTGACTGCAACCAGGCCGACAGCTTCTTCCAGGTAAGCTTTTGCTTCCTTTTCTCTTTCAGTTTGCTATCATTTTAGTTTATTTTAGCATTCTGTCTTTTTATCAGTCACTTATCTTTTATCAAAACAGTGGGTTGACCTCCCTCAAGGAAGTTCTCATACTTCTGGGAACAAGCTCTTGCTTGGCAACCCACCGCCTATCTATCTAACATCCTTTTGTCCAAGTTTTCTTCTTTTGCAGGTGTCATTCCTCCACAGCCAAAGAGGAGTGCTCACAAACGTCTGGATTTACGGTGCGCAATCTTTAGTCCAGGTACTTCCAAGCCTTGTCCATTACTTTCTTTTAGTTTCTTTCTTTTTAGTCTGAAAAGTGAACTTTGAGGTAGAAACACTTCCAAAGAATTCATGCCATGCTCCTACTATTTCCTGGATTCTACCTGCATTGCCTCTTCAAAACTTCCTAGTTCTTGACCATTAGTGAGCAACAAGTTCAAGTAGTATAAAGAAGGGGAATAACAAATTTGAGGCTTACTTACCCTTTCAGTCCTCCATATGGGCATTTGAGACTCCTTGATAGCTTGTTGTCTGCCCAAAATCCATTTTCTGGTCGACCCTAGTCTACCCCTGACTGATGTCGATTCCACCTAATCACCGACACCAGTTCTTTGATCAACATCAGTATCCACCTGGTCACCGATGTCAGTTCCTTGATCGATGTTAGTGTCCACCTACCCGACACCACTGACTCTGGTCTGCACATCACTGACATTGGTACCTGCTTGTTTGACGTTGGTTCTCACCTGACTAACATTGATAATTGTGTTTTCCTATAAGTGATGACTTTTACCCACGAGCTCACTTTGGATCATAACCTTGTCTAAACTACCCCACTTAGAATTATTTAGCCCCTTGAGCTGATCTCTATCCATCATCTCCTCCATGAAAACCAAGGCTTTCCAGTTCTTAAGTTTGTCAAAGACATCAAACTTCCTCTTAAGAACATGCATCCCCTTCTTATTCATGTGACCAAGCCTACAGAGCCACATCTTTGCATCTACATCTGAAGTAGATAAACTAGAAAGAAAATCAGTAATACAAGTAGATAGATAAAGAGTACCTACTTTCTTACTACATGCTAATTCAAGTGCACCCTTGGAAACTTTCCAAGATTTTGTTGTGAGAGTTATTGTGCATCCCTCATCACCTAAATTTATTGAAGAAATTAGACTCCTCTTCAGGACTGGGACATGCATGACCTCCTTCAACACCCATGTGTTGCCCGTCTGCAATTTCAACCACACTTCCCAACAATTTGACAAGGCTCACCAACCCCTAAATAAATCTTTCCAAAGTCTTTATGGACATAATCATGGAAAAATACTCTATTTGGGGTTGCATGGAAAGAGGCAACAGAATCTAAAACCCAAGATTCTACTTTATCCAAGGAACATACAAGATCATCATGTGTAATAATACCTACAACATCTGCTTCTTCATTTCCTTCATGTTGATCTTCTACCAACCAACAATCTTTCTTTACCTACTCTTTCTTTCCATAATTCAATAATTGATCATTCTTGCCATTGAATTCCTCCATTCTTAGTGTACTTTATTCTACCATTGCTTTACTCCCACTCAATCAAAAACCCCTAGGAGTGACCTATAATCAACAAACACTTAACACACGTTGACCACCTATTAGTGTACCTAACCAAGCTCTGATACCAACTGTCAGTGGTATCACTTGGTGATCCTAGCTCTGATACCAATTGTTAGGATCCCTACTCCTTAAGAGTACAATTGATTACCTTTGTATAAGTAACTAAAGATGGAATTTAACCATAAGTAAAATGTAACTAGAAATCATAAATAGCAAAGAATATGAGAGACAATACAATCTTGTATTAACACTCTTCCAGAAGGAAATACAATGAAGAAATCACACTCTTCCCACACCTCTAGGGCATACCAGTAATTCTCCCTCAAGAGTTTTCTCTCTCAATTACAAACAAAATCAACTCAAACACAGAGTTTTTATTTCAACCAGTCAATAATAATACTGCTAGTACACCAACTAGTAAGTGACAATCAACTCAACTATTGTTGCCTACTTCCAGTACCACCGAGTACACCACGTACTCCAAGTAGATCTCCCTGATCTTGCACCTTGTTGTGTTGTATATCTCCTTTGACCTTGCTACCCCATAGATCTCCTTTGACCTTGTTCACACACACACCTATAGATCAACTGATCTTACTTACCATGTAGATCTTCTACCTGATCTTACACAACCTGCAGATCAACCTGGTCTTGCACACCTGCAAACCTAGATCTTACACTTGGGAAGAACCCTTGTCTTTGAATTTTCAAGTCCTTATGATTCTCTCAATTACAATATAGCCCTATGGGTCTCTTAAATAGATCCCATACAAACAATAATTAGACTTTCCAATTACAATAATTAGAAACACAGACTCAAGACTAAAATTAGTCTTTACATGCAAACAACCAGTTCATTAAACTAAATATTCATGTAACTAACAGTTCTGGAACCACACAGATGACCAATGTTGATTCTTGTCTATCTGGAGATGACCAATGTCAGTTGATCCATGACTGATGTTGACATCTTCTTGTCTACTCCTGACCGACATTGGTTGTCTTGACCGACGTCAATTACTGTGACACTCAGCAACCTCCTCCATGTTTGCATACCTGTGAATCTTTTAGCTCCACAACCTAACACCTCTATTAGCTAATCATCAATGGTTCAAGACATTGTCGATGGTTCTAGGGCCTCATTTGACCCCCCATGTCGACTATTGATAGTTAGGGTCTAACTGTTGATAGTTACTATGTGTAACCATGGGTGGCAAAACCCTACCACCTTCTCTACCTATCACCCTTAATCTAGTACCAAAACAACTAATTTACCACTTTACCTACCTAATTCCTTATTATTTACCTTACTTACCTATTCCACCTTGTTTTTTACCTCATTTTACCAATTTTCATCATTGTACCCTAGGGTATTACGACCCATTTATCTTGTTTCCCCCAACTTTCTCAATTTGATCCTATTTCTAACTTTTCTTGTCCCTAATTATCATTATTTTAGCCAATTGAAAATAAAACCTACCTTATTTCATCTTTGGTGGCATGGTCAGAGCCTTCTCACCCCTCCTCGATCGTATCCTCAATATTCATCCATTTCTTGCACATGCCCTCACCCACTCAATAAGTTCCACCCCGATAATCTCTTGGCCTAGTCACCATTCACAATCACCCAAGCTCAAGATCATAAATTACCAAAAGTCAAATGAGCAAAATAACTCTTTACTTTTATTTTTTACCTTATGGGATTTTATAGTTTTAACCTAATCTTTGATGATTAGGGAACCATCAATGGTTACCTATAACCATCTATAGTTAGGGCACCCTAACCATCCATGGTTAGGTTATTTTTTATCCCTTTTTATTTCTTTTCCTCTTGCTTTCCTCACCAACCTTATAAACCCTTGAAATTAATTTTTACCTAGAACTACATTTGGCCTAAATTTATTTTGGATCGAGGTGTCCAAGAAACTATGTAGGTAGTGTCCACTTACCTTATGCAGTCAGAGTTAGCTCAACCACCTCTCTAACCCAACCCTATCCCCCCCTTACCTCACCACTTCCTCTTCGATGATTGGATGTTTTGACTAGATCTTTCACATCTTTTGCATCATTTTTGTGTTATCATTTGAAAGTTTTGACCAATTTTTCCAAGTTGACCATTCAAACTTTGTACCAACTTGTGCATTGCCCAACCACTTGGGTTCTTTTATAGGAACACTTCTTAACCTAGAAACCTAAAACCTACCCAAATTTTCATAGATCAATTGTAAGGCATTTCTTGATTAGGTATGACTGATGCTATAGATTGGCTGCCCTCTCTTGGCTTTCTAGACCCCAACTTTATTTTTTAACTTTGGAAAACTTAGTCATTACATGATATTGATATCACTCTTCATCACTTTTTATGTATGAGTTCATGTCTCTAAAATAAAATCAATCACCTTGTTTCAAATATCAAATCATGACCTTATTTCCCTACACCTTAATTGTTTCCTAGTTTGAGGGGGGATACCTCATCTCATAACTCGGGGCAACTAGACTCAGACCTTGACCAACCTTTTATTCTTATTCTCCAACTTGCCCAAAGCTACACAATAAAAAGAGGTAAAATATAGACACCTAAAAATTGTACATGACATTTGTTAGTGTCACCCTACCCTCAGAATGATAACTCAACCCATTTAGGCCCTAACATTCCCAAACCCTTTATTTTTCTTATCATTTGAATCAAATCTTTTTCACTCTTTTTACCAATATTTCCCTTGGCTCACGAACCATTGATAGTTAGGGTAACCACCAATGGTTATCCTAATTATCAATGGTTAGGTCCCCTCTTCAGCTTTAACCAACTTTAAAGCATGCCAACTCTTTGTGTGAGATTGGTAACTTCCCAAATGACAAATTGTTTTTAAAATAAAGCTTTCAAAGTTGCAAAAATAGGTAGCTTTACCCTTGATCAAATTAGCAACTTCCTTAATCCCATTTAGTAAATTCTTTCTATAAAGGAAGTAGAGGAACAAAATAAAGGGATCATCAATTATCAGTTATCAGGTATTCAAGCTTTCTTGCAGGTATTCAACATCCATATCAACAAGTGAACATCAACACTCAATATCCAAAAATCTATCAAAATCACTCCAAAAGGATTGAAGCACCATTACTCTAGACTTCTTCCAATTAGTTATAGGTATTTTATGATCGTGTTATTTGATTTATCTATTTTTAGTACCATTACCTTACCCAGTCCACTTGTACCCCATTTTCCACTTTCTAGCCTTGTATCCACTTCTATTTACCCAAATCCCCAAAATGTACTTTTTGATTTATTCATCTCCATATTTGCATAGGAAACCACCAATGGTTCTCCTAACTTCCAATGGTTCACCCTAACTACTGATGGTTCCCCTAATCATCGATAATTCCCTATGGTAGTATTTTCTAGCAAGCAATTTCCACCTTTCTACTTTTAATCAAACCCCACTTTCTATGTCTCTCTCTAATCACAAGACCCTTTCTGATTTTTTGAACTAGACTCCAACCATTTTAACATCTAAATTTGATCATTTTATTTAATACACAAATTATCATTTATATTTAGTGCACATTTACTTTCTTATCATTAAATTTAAATATCTTATTTTATCATTTTAGACTTTAGATAGCCTCCTAGCAAGCCTTGTGCTTCTTGGATATAGCACATGATAGACAATCTACTTAACCAACCATCTAACAACCCCCTTTCAAGTGTCTATGCTACTTGTAGGTTATTCCTTCCTAGCCAAAGAGGAGTTCTCACTTTCATCTACATTTATGCATGCATTCTACCAGATATTCTTCTACACACCCTAATCACTAGATTTCTTTTATTTACTTTCAAAATTAAGAAATGGAGAGAATAAACTAAAATAAATATGTTAGGTGTATGATTTTAGGTTTCTTATCTCTATAATATTAGGTATGTAGGATATCAAATATTTTAGGTGTAATGTTGTTAAATAGAATAGGATAAATACATAGGCCCTAACTCTATAGTTGTCAAATATTGTGTCAAATACTATCACCTATTCTCTTGTAAAAGACCCTACAAATTCTCTAGTGAGAGGTTTTGAAAAATGCTATAGTTTCTCAAAATAGGTAGCCCATCCACCCCTACTGAATATGGCCTAGTTGTCTAGGTCTCCTTGAAACTACTTGTGGTTTGAGGGTTCCCTTCTCACTATTGAAACTTCCATTTTGGCTAGTTTATCTTCCTATCAAATTTTTTAAACAAATGTCTCTTCAAAATACCCAATTTTTATGCTCTATTCTTCTTTCACTCCTCTAGCTTATCTGGTGTCTTGCATGAATTTTTTAATAGCCCATAGTCAAAGCCATAGTTCATCATTTGTGAGGAATTAACCTATAGCTACTAGAAAGGTGTATATAGGGGTTAGGATGTACCTACAACAACTATAGGTTGAGCCTGTAGCCACTACAAATTTATACCCAATAATGAAGAACATGTCTATAACAAATACAGAATAGCCTATAATAACTGGAGGAATGGCACTCATTGTCCTTTTAGCATCCACATCTTCATGGCACATGACTACTAACATATTGACACCTTATGTACCTAACATCCATTATGTATCAAATAGCGGGAAGTTAGTTTTTGTTTAATAAGTCAGGTGTATGGTTCCTAGTTTCCTATCATCATTTTATAGTTTCTTATAAATATTTGTCGAATATTTATCTGTGTGTTATTGAATATTTTATATCTCAATATAATGTGTATTTTTTTATTTTTGTATAAATATATTGATAAACTCCAAGAAGGGGATAATGTTGGGGTCTTGGATCTATTTGATGGTGTTGTTGTGGGTATTGAGCGAATTCACTCACTATCTATTGTACATAGAGTCAAATTAAAAGGAATAGGAGATGAAAATGTAAATATTTTAAAGGTCACAAGTAACATACCCCTTGCTTATGAATACAAAATATATGGCATTTTTTGTCTAAAAGAGAAATAAGGAACCTTCACATGGTGGCCACTAAAATATTTGCAAAAAATGACATAGTTGATGTTTATCATATACTAGCTATTAGATAGCTTGGCCCACTGCTTTATGCAGTAGTTTGAATTTGTTGTTTAGGGATCTTTATCATGGTCTATTTAAAAGAGTTGGAAATTCTTAGACTTTGACATATATATATATATATATATCTTAAAGTTAATCAAAATTACAATATATTTTTTATTGTAGATTATCTTTTTTAATCATGATGTTGAATCAATCTTTTTACCATTTTTTGAGAGAAAGTAATAAAGTGGTTGATTTTTTGGCCAATGCAACTATTGATCAGTGTGAGGAGGAAAGGATAGATAGTGTTAATAAGAGCTAGGAGGATTGTTGGTCTTTTGATCAGATTAATTTTTAAATTGATAACTATCAACATTATATTGATTTTCAAAAAAAAGAAATTTTAATGTTGATAATATGGTTTGTTTAGGTTTTTAATTGAGAAATATCAATATTAGATTGATATATATATATATATATATATATATATATATGCAAGTTTAATATTGATATTGTGGTTTTTTCTTTAAATTGTTTTTTTTTTAAACTAATGGTGTCTCTATATTTGTTAATATAGAGAATTTTTATGATTTGAAATCTTTTTTGAAAGATTATGAATTCATGAGAATGTGATTAGTTGTTAGGGCAATCATTCTTTGGCTTTTCCCAAGTGTGAAGGCTAAAGTCATTTGAAGCTAGTAGAATGATTTTTTGGTGGTGATAAGTTGTGGAGCATTCATGATTTGGAGCATTTATGTCATCTCTTTTCTCACTTTTTAGATATTTATGCCTTGTGGTGGTTTTAGAGTGGCATTTTGGTAGGACAATTGATAGGCTTCTTGGTTTAGTAGTGTTCAACTTCGGGGTGTAGTAGAGATGGACAACTTTTGTTTGGAATTGGTTGGTTGGCCATTAGCTTTTATCAAAGCCAAAATTTATGAGATGGGCTTTTCTAGAATGATCTCTAAGATGCATTTGTTGAATGTTTTTTGGATTCCTTCTCCTGAAGTGGTGATAGATATCAAGTTGGTATTAGGCATGGATTTTATATCATAGAGTCATCAAGTTATAGTCAATTCTAACTTGGCCTCTCTATTTTCTTCTAATATTTTCTTGGTTATGATGGATAGATCCTAGGTTCAAGCAATGGTAGAATTTTTTATATGGCTGGAATATAGGTTTGAGTTGGTAGAGGCTTTGGCATATTTGTCACTTGGGTCATTTCCTCTTTTACCATTTTTAGAGAGAGACTATTTGGGGTTTATCCCACTAGAAATGCTTTGAGAGCTTGAGTTTTGATTCCTAGCTTTGGTTGATTATGCCAAGGGTGTATAAGTAGCCTGTAGAGTGCAGTTGAAGTTGGAATAAATGTAAGGAGTTAGTTTGCCTTCTATTGAAGATCTTCTAAAACCCATTCTTGGCGTGGTAGAATGAAGGGAGATGAGTGTGTGATAAAATATAGGGTAAAGGAGTGGTGAGAGGCTCTTTTAAGTCTCCACCCTTGTGGAAAGGCAAGCAGAAGGAGCATGGGGAGGCAACTGGTAAAGTATAGAAGAGACTATTTTTTTAGCCTATGAGCAATCTGTAGGCATTCATAAGGATAACAAGATGGTGGTTTTGAACCATTCAAAGGCAAGTGAGAATTTGGTGGCTTGGGGTGTACCATTAGGTGGTTCAATTGAAGAGATAGAGAAGAAGAATATTCACACAAATAAGGGGAAGCTTATGGAATTAGTAATTCTAGAATAGTTGGTTAGTTTGTTAGGTTTTGGATATTAATAGCCATTAAAGTAGTAAGATAGTAATAAAAATGTGTATGTATCTAAGGATTCTTTGGCAGTATTTTATTTTGTTAATAGATTGGTCATATGCCTCAACATAGAAGGATGCTAAGCTAGACTATTTTGTTTTTGTTAAATCTTTTTTGTCAAAGGGCCTGGGACCCTTATAATTCCTAGGCATTTAATTAAAAAAATCTGTTTATTTATTCATTATATAATTTATGGTATTTAATAAATTATTAATATCATAGAAATGAAAATTTACTAATAAACTAGTATAAAATACAATGATTATGCATTTAATAAACAATGTATCAATATACTACCAGTTGACATAAATCAGTGAACCAAAACAATTAAATAAACTACCAAATTATGGTAATTACAAATTAAAATGACTAAATTTACTACCAATTAATGGAAATCAGTCAATCAAAATGACTAAATATACTACTAATTGATGTTAATTAATAATTAAATTGACTAAATAAACTACCAATTGACAAAAATCAATGAATAAATATAATCAGATGATGGTAAAATAATGATTAAAATGACTAAATATACTACCAATGGATGGAAATTAATTAATACAAATGACTAAATATACTACCAATGGATGGAAATTAGTGAATAAAAATGATCAAATATACTACCAATTGATAGAAATTAATAATCACATTAACTAAATAAATGACTACCATGACTAAATAAATGACCAATTAACAAAAATCAATGACTAAATTAATGACTAAATATACTACCAAATAGATCAATCAACATAACCAATAAATGACTAAAAATGGTTTAGTAATAAATTTGGTTGTGTTATAAATGATTGGAAATAAACTACTAATGGTCATGTGACCAAGCTTAGTCATTTATATGCAATTTTTAGTAGTTTTTTAAGTTTTTTATTGTTGTTTTTCTACTAGTGTTACAAGACCCACTCTTCTCAATTATGCCACTAGTGCATCATTTTCTACCCATGGTAATCATGCCTCTAGTATTGCTTCTTCTCATCCCTATAATATTACATCTTTTCCCACATAAGAAAATCATGTCACTAGTGCCTCACTTATAATTCTTCTCAAGCCACTACTAACACCCATAGTGGTAGCCAAGCCACTCCTACCAACTCCATTGCTTCACACAATTCTAGTAATGCAAATCAAACCCATAAACTACTATTATAAACTATTAATTAAATGAATGATTTTCAAGATAACAATGCAAATCAAATGATGCAAATGCAAAATCAATTTATCCATCTTCAAACCCACCCTCCATAGATGTCATGGGGCACATATAACCAAAATGTTCCCCCACTTCTCTTCAAGATATCCATGGTAACATTATCTCTCAACCTCTTTTTGTTAATAAAAAAATCAATTATCTTCAAAATGATCCTCTTACATCTCAAGTTGCTATTATTGATATAGGAGGTATCACCCCTACTATTAATTACAATGGGTCCACCGATCTTACTCCTCACTTAAAGACATTTGGAAATATATATAAAGACTGGGTCAAGTTAAATACCTTTGATGGTACTAAAATATTAGAAAATACTCTCATGGGTGACGCTTTAGATTGGTATAACAAAATCAAATCTCATTCCATTACTAGTTTGGAAGACTGTCAATGTTCTAGTCCTAGATTTCCAAACTAGTGATCTCCCTAAGAATACCTTGGCCCATTTTATATATTGTAAGTAATTCGAGACCAAAACTACACAAGATTTCATCAAACAATGGATGACTTTGTCTAAAAAATATGAACATAATATGGAAGATGACAACCTCTTTCATCTGATTACCAATGTTCTTTTTTCCAAGTTGTAATATCAAGTCTAGAATCTCTCTCCATGTACTTTGGAAGAGGCCATTAACTAGGCCAAGTGTCAATATTTCCTCATGCATCAATTTGATCTATCCCAACCTTATATGGTTACTCACATGTTAATAAAGAATAAGAATTATCATGATGCAACTGATGGTATCATCAACTCTTATGATAACATTCATAATATTCAAGTTGTTGTTCCCAACCAAACTTCAGAACAAGCTTCCCCTTCCAACCACGTCACCAAACCTCATTTATCTTCAGCTAATAACATCAATATTCATAAACCTTTATCCTTATCATGAATTACAAAAATGTCTACCCAATCCTCTACCATTAGAACTTGTTCCCACTCGACCCATGAAATCTTGATACGATCCTAATAAATTTTGTTGGTTTTATGCTAGTTTGGGTCATTCTCATGAGACTTGTAGGAAACTTCATAATTTGGGTATGGATTTATTTCTTGGTCCCAATTTTGACCATGATTCTATCATTCAAAAATGTCAACAATCCTATGGCATTGCCTTCAAATCCTATGAAACACAAACTAAAACTCAAGCTTTGAACCAGGCTAATGCTCATTTGGCCATCTATAAAGATCCTCTTCCAAATTACCATGATAAAAAAGACAAGCCTACCCCTTATACCAATCATGGTGACATTATTATTGACCCTAATGCTTAAAGATAATGTGGTCAATATGACTAATATACGAAGGGTGGTTGCTTTCATTGATCCTTATCCCATCCACACCCCTCAATTGTCTCCCACATTTTGTGTTATCTAAGACTCTTCTCTAACTCACCTAATAGAGTTGGGGCAAGAAGACCTTATATATTTTGATGAACCTATTTCAAAACCTCCCTTAGATAACACTTCTCATACTATTTTTTCCATTCATATAACCTCTTTACCCATCAATAATGATAGTCAAACCTCTATCAACACTTCTTCTAATCTATCTCAAACTAAACCTGCATTAACTACCCCATCTTCTCAATACAATCAACAAACTTGTTCTCCAATTAAACCTTCCTCATCTTATCAACATAAATTTTCATGCACTTCAACTCCTCCTTACAAAGACCTCCTTTAACATTATGTACCTTTTTCCAATAGTCCTCTTATGGGTTATGAGGAGTGGGATCCTCTCATAGAACTTACTAATCTCCAATCTCAAATCCCATTTCTTGAACTTATGCGAACCTCTTCATGGCACCATAACTATCTTATGTAGATTTTGTTCAAAATGAACATCCTTCATCCTCCCCTAGTAGGATGTGAAGCCACCTTATCTAGATTAGAAGATAACATTTTATAATAATGCAAAGATATGTCCATACATGTTGATGAAATAATGGACACTTCTCTTTCCCTCAAATTCCCCATTACTTCTATGATCCTTGATGAAATTATGCTTCATGTGGATGATCTTTCTCTTTTTATTAGTGTCCAAATTGGTGATATCTAAAGTAAGTGTGCCTTTATTGACAAAGGTTTTGGTACTTGTGTTATCTCTCTTGATTTTATCAAAACCTTCAAATATTTTAAGTATAATCTTAATTCCACATGTAACACATGTCAAAGCTATGACCAAAGGTAAATGTCTCATTTAGGTTGTGTGTGGCTCCCCATGACTATCCCACCTATCATCATTTTCATGAAGGTGATGATATTAAAATTTCCTATATCCTATAACATTTTTCTTGGTAGGCCATAGACTCATCACATGAGATCAATTGCCTCTTATGCTTGACAATGCATTAAATTTGCTCATAATGGAGCCATCTACAAGATTCAAGGTGAAACTAATCCTTATAATTTCAAACAATTCTAAGACCATGGTGTCTTCAATATTACTACCCTTGAACCCTTGACAAGCATTCCATTTCATGAATCTCAATGATTTATCTTTCCTATCAATTCCACTTGAGGTTACAATGGTCACCCTAAACTCATCAGGAACATACCCCCTAACCTCTTAAATTTTGATGATGATGAGCCTAATGAGATCACCCTAAAGATGAAAACCTTGGATCTCTCACCTCACCTCATCTCTTAGTGTCCTCCTTTGAAACCTCATTCCCACCAACCACCTTATGATGATATACTTTGTTATCTTAACTAAGACTCGACATTCCATTCATCATACTACATTAAATGACAAGGTCATCCCTATATATGCCATTGATCTTCAGACACCTGATTATGATGGATATACCTTAGATGATCCATTCTTATGAGGTCTTGTTTAGGCCCAAAATGTTTAAATTGTTCATTATCATTCCTCTTTACTTCATTATTTTAGTTTATCTTCTAGCATTCCATCCTATATCATTCCTAATTTTAGAAATTTTTCCCTTGATCGTAGGGTAGATATAGTGCACACACATCTATTTTCTAAATAACCTCATTGGAGTATGCTTATGGATCATTATATGATTTTTCCCTATAACTTTTCCAAATAGCAAGACCCTTATAATTGACTTATCCTTGAGATATTTTTGACTATCCTTCAACCTTTTGTGTATCTTACCCCTCCCTCAGTTGATCCCAATTTGGATCTTATTCTCATTCTTGCTTTAGCTAAGTCTCTTCATGTTTTGGATCCTACTTCTCCTTCAATCAAACCTTATCTAGTCTCTCCACCATCCCCACTTTCCCTTGGTGATGGTTTTATCCCTTTATCATAGTTACTCCTTCACCCATTAAATGGGTTGATCAACCATATTACAACATTCATAAAGTTGTCAATCATTGGACTAGAGAATGTTCATTA
This sequence comes from Torreya grandis, assembly GCA_037957365.1. Classification (NCBI taxonomy): domain Eukaryota; kingdom Viridiplantae; phylum Streptophyta; class Pinopsida; order Cupressales; family Taxaceae; genus Torreya; species Torreya grandis. The sequence continues at coordinate 891,392 of JARHVA010001639.1, forward strand.
TACTAATCGATGAGCTTAGAATATGGCTCATAATTGACATGTTATTTCCCTCAATTCATCTCTCAAAGGATATTATCTTATGTAAATCTTAGATTGTTAGAAAGCTATTACATGGAAAATAGATATTTGTCTTGTTTATATTGAACCAAAGATTAAACCATTAATTTGTCATTAATGTCTAATATATAACATGTTTTAGTGATTTTTTTTGTGAAGAATGCTCAAGAAGAAGACACAGGTGATGTATAGTGAATGTTCAATTTTGATCTCCATCCAACAGAGCTATGGACTCTGTACGCTTGCTACTACGGACTCTACAGGCTTGTTTCTACGGACTTTGCAGGCTTGTTTCTACGAACTCTATAGGCTTATTTCTATGGACTCCATAAGCTTATTTGTATGGAATCTATACTATTATTTCTATGGAATCTGTACTCTTATTTCTATGGAATATGTACTCTTATTTCTATGGACTCCATAGGGTCATTCCTCCCGGCTCTATAGGTTCAATTCCATGGATTTTTTAAGGATGAAGCTACAAATGGGGAAGTTGGCGGCTAAATAGGATAAGAGAGAATCATTCTAGTTGAAAAAAAATAAGGAAATAACCACCTACTATTTTTTAGGATTTGTTTTGATAAATTTGTATATATATTTGGATCTTAGGAGTATTATAGGATAGGATATCTGTTTCATCTAAATAATTAGATCTCTTGGAAATCTAATCTCCTATCTTTAGATGAATGGATCAATCAAAGAATCCTATTTTTTTCATCTTATTTTGAGTTGATTATATTAGTATAAAATGTAAGATTTTCATATATAATATATATTAGATATCACATGATAGAAGGAAGATAATAGAGGAAAATATTTGTACTAGCATATTACAGGTTGTAATCATTTTAGTTTTATGAATTATCACTTCAATTTTTAGTATTGATTAATCTTTATTCCTGAGTCTGAGAGGAGCAAGGGCCCACTCTCCTTGGAACTAGGAACCGTGTAAGGTATTTATGTTATGTTTTATGAATTTTTTGTTATAACTAATTAGAATATTGTTAATATTTACATTTATTCATAAAAATATCAAAACAAATTCATAGTTTTAAAGGCATTTTCTTATTCCAAAATTATTTCCTTTCTAAGCAAAAGTGTGTTTTCTTTTACAATAGAAATGTGAAGCAAATTTATTTTTGTTAAATAGGAGTGTGATTTACTTTCCATGCAAGCATAACTAGGAGTGTGATTTTTAATTTCAAGCAAATGAGTGGATTTATTTGATTTCTTTCTTTTCATCAAAAGAGTGAATCAGGTAGTTTATGACACATTTCTTTCTTTATTCAAAGTTAGAATAGGACAATCAAACACCCCCATAATTAGCCTTCTATATCTACCATCCCATACCTTACTGCAGACAATTTTGGACACCAGCCCTGGTTGATAAGATATCAATTGAATATTGATTAAATGAGGAGTTAAATGACACTCATCATTTTTGGGTAACATAAGGTGTTAGTAAGGTAATAATTATTGGTCTAGAGTGAAAAATAGAAAACAATGTAAAAACCCATAAAATCTCATAAAATTTTAATAAATTGATGTACCATCCTAGAGATTCTAAAGGATGATTCATCCCAAAGTTTCCACCAAGAACACAAGTTGACACTCCTTCAACATCTTTGAATATTGAACCAAAAGTTACAAGTTAAACTTATCTACAAGAATATTCTAAAACTTAGATAGATACCAGGTCATTGCCATAAGTAAGCCCCATAAGAAAAATTCCTCAAGCTCAATCTCTTACAGGAAGACACTATTTAGAAATTGCCAAGGATTTAGAAGAAGCATTTCAAAAATATATAACTAAAGAAAATTTTGAGAATTTTGAACAACCCATAACTAATACCACAAATATTTAGTGGGAAGATCATCCTAGCTTTGAAACATCATCAGAAGAAGAAATGGCTCTCTAATAAAATCAACAACTTACACAACCAGGAAAGACTTTTTCCTTTCCTATTGTTGCAGATCCTAATGATCAAACCCCCATGAAAAATATTTCACCAGCTAATCTGCCAAATTTTGGGGAAGATCTACAAAAAATTCTAATCAATTCTTGTTTGAGTTTAAGGTGCTATGTCAAACCTATGATTACACAACAGATAGACAAAAGTTAAAACTATTTCCCTCTACACTTAAAGATGTAGCTATGAGATGGTTCATGGGTTTACCTGGTGATTTTATTAGAACATGGGATAACATGAAAACCAAATTCTTGAACAAATACCAAGATTATTACTGAGTGCAAGAAAGAAAAGAAGATTTCTTCAAAATCAAATAGAATGAGGATGAATCTTTAGAGGATTATTTGGATAGATTCATGTTCACTCATAAAAGAAGCAATTATCCACTCACTAAAGATGTTTAGAAATTGGTTTTTTTTAAAGGGTTGGATGAAGATACTAGAGATGCCTTAAATCTGATGGGAGGTGGAGATATAAATAAGTTGGATTTCAATTAGATTTTTGATCTTTATACCAAATACTCTCGAATGAAACATAGAATTAGGAAAGGAAGGTTTGGGAAATATAATGAAGTGGGTAAGCTAATGGAATAATTTTATAATCTAAAGATAGATATCTTGGTTACACTAAAGAGTACTTTGGATGGCCTTCAAGCTAAGGAAAATGTAATAGAACCCTTAGTAACCTATTGTCCTAAGTGTAGATAGAAACATGCCCTTAGAGATTGCCCACTAGATAGAACCAATATTTCATCATGTGGGATCTGTGATGCAACAAATCATGATACCAAAAATTGCACCCTTCTACCTATTTTAAAGAGTCAAATGAAAATATAAGTCCAGTCCACTGAAGAAATAAATTATATCTAGATACAAAACTTTGCCCCACACAATTAGGCTCAAGGATAGTTTAATGTAAAAAACCTAGTTAATCCATGGATGGCACTATGGAATGTTTCAGTTCCTTCACCTTTTTAGAATCAACCCCAAATTCTATCAATCTAAAATCCATGGGCATGACAAGATTGGATGACAACACCCCCATTGATGATGCCACAACCACAAAAATAATGGGTACCACATCAGCAATGGATACCATAGCCATATCAACAATGGAATCAGTCATGAAACCTACAGCCACAATTCACCCAACCAAGAAGACCACTTCAACAACAAACTATTATGTCACCCCAAGTTATTCAATAACAAGGATAAATAAATCAACCCTCAATGCTTGCACAACTAAGAGAAAATCCAAAAAATAAACAACCAACACCTATTTATGTTAATGAACAAGAAAAGATAATCAATGTTGGAGCTATTGAGTGTTCATACATACACTCAAGATTAGGAAAATCATACAAAAACTTCTAGTTCTCATTTATGAGCTACCTAATGAAAAATAAAAAATAGACTCATCTTAATTAAACATTAGAGAGACCAAAATCAAAATGAGCCCTGAAGCAAACAAATAAAAAACTACTACCTCAGTAGTTCCTTTTCTCGAAAGATTAAAATAAATTGGTATTAAACTAGAATGAAACTTGATCCATGAGTTGCAAAGATCAATATTAAGGTACCCCTTCCAAAAGCTATTAGGGATAGACCTAAATTAAACAAGATCATCAAAAACCTTTGTATCAAGACACCTGGGAGGAAAAAAAAAATCCAAGAACCATTCATGTTGATGGAAAAGTTGCTAATTTATTAGCAGGAAAACTATTAGTTCTAAAATATGTAGATCCAGGAAGCCCAGTGATCACAGTCACAATTGAAGGAAAATAAATTCCTAACATATTGGTAGATTTGGGAGTGGAAATTAATATTATGACAACTGATACTCTTCATACAATGTCGCTTATGAGAATGCAACCCATAACTACCATTCTTCAAATGACAGACTAATCTGTAACTAAACTAGAAGGGATTATAGAAAATGTTGAAGTAATAATAGATTCTTAGGAGTATCTAGTAGATTTCATGGTCTTGCAACTCAAAAAAAATAATCTAGGATATCCCATAATTCTAGGTAGACCATGGTTGGCATTAATTGATTGCAGATCAGGAGACATGACCATTTCTAATGGGTTAAAATCCAAATGCATCTCTTTGTATCCTCTTGCAAAACCATCAACAAATTACATACAATAACTTTAGGTGGATGAATCAGACAACACATTAAACAATATTTTCTCATTATCTATGATCATAGTTAAAAAACACTTAAAAGAGTTGAATGGAGACATATACCCAGAATCTATGGACTCTGCCACTCTGAAAGCTACAAACTTTGCCAGTTTAAAAGCTATGGACTCAGCCAGTCCAAAAACTATGGACTGCCTTAGTTTAGGATTCTTGGGTCAGATAAAATATTTTGAAACTTCCAATTCTACTTATTCTATTATTTTTTCATCATATGATCATGCATTGATTCAATAAAGTGTGTAGAAATTGGTAGAAAAATAGCAAACTCATTTCTTAGATGCATTCCATTATTCTTTAGCAAGACTGATTCCTCTTTGAAAAGAGTTTGTTGATAATGTAACCATGTTTCATAAGCTACTTCCTCATCCATGTCCTTTGAACTCATTTATTAGTGAATTCAAGAAAATAAAATTTAACTACCCAAGTACAAAACCAATCATGGTATTACCTAGAAAGATTTTAAACATCAATAGTTGGTTAACAAATGAAGAGGAAGATCAACTCTTTGAAGTATTGGAAAGACATACCAAGGATTTTTGTTTGGATTATACTAACATGAAAAGAATTTACCCCAGCATATTCACGCATCACATTTACATAGAATCTATCAAACTGATTTAGAAAACCATAAAAAAGAATAAACCTAGCATTAAAGGAGATAGTCAAAATAGAGATCCAAAAATTGTTAGAAGTTGGGTTTATTTACCCCATCTCAGATAGCCAGTGGGTTTCACCTCTGCTAATTGTGCCCAAAAAAATGGAAAATTAAGGGTATGTGTAGATTATAGAGAACTGAACAAAGCAACACTAAGAGATTACTTTCCTTTACCTTTCATTGATTAAGTTCTTGACAACTTGGCAAGAAAAAGATATTTTTCTTTTCTTAGATGGGTTTAGTGGGTATAACTAGATAATGGTAGCAGCTGAAGATCAAGATAAAACTATATTTACCTATCCTTGGGGAACTTTTTCTTACTGAGTACTTCCATTTGGACTCTGTAATACTCCAACAACCTTTCAAAGAGTAGTTTTGGCAATATTTTATGACCTTACAAATGATTGTGTTGTAGTATATATGGATGATTTCATTGTTAATGTTGGAACTTATGAAGAGGTTCTTACCAACTTGGAGAGAGTATTGATTAGGTGTGAGGAACATTAATTATCTTTGAGTCATGAGAAATGTTTGTTGATGATGGATGAAGGAATAGTATTGGGACACCATATTTCTACAAAAGGCATTCAAGTAGATCTAAAGAAAGTCAAAATAATCTCCAACCTACCCATCCCACAAACACAAACTAAAATTAATATTTTTTTAGGACATGTTGGTTACTACAGATGCTTCATAGATAATTTTAGCCAAATAGTTACCTCTATGTTTGCTTTGCATATAAAAGATAGTACATTCGAATGGAGTGATAGTTGTCAGTAGGCCTTTGAAACCATCAAATCTAAACTTGTTACTAATCTAATATTGAGAGGATCAGATTGGACTAAGCCATTCCATATATACATAGATGCTTCTAATACAACACTCGAAGTAGTCCTTGGATAAAAGGATGAAGAGGGTAACTTGTATGCTATATATTATATTAGTAAAAACATGACACCTATTGAAATAAATTACACCACAACTGAGAGGGAATTCCTAACTATAGTCTATGTAATTAACAAATTTGGACACTACATAATAGGCTACAAGGTATTTGTCTATATAGACCATTCAACTATTAGATGTATTACCAATAAATTAATTGTGGGAGGTAGGATTATTAGATGGTTGTTGTTCTTACAAGAATTTGATGTTACTATTATAGATAAATCAAGGAAGTCTAATGTACTTGCTGATTTCTTGTCAAGAATGAACACTACAAGTGAAGAAGAACCAGTAGAAGATGAGTTTCTAAATGAACAATTATTTATTATTTTATCAAAATATCCATGGTTTACTGATATAGCCAATTACCTCACCATAGGGAAGTTTCCTCTGCAATTTTCATAAAAAAAAAAAAAAATTTAATCAAAGAAAGTTCTTCTTTTAAATGGATTAATGGAATGTTATTTAAACTTGGACCTAACCATGTGTTTCACAAGTGTGTGACAAATGGTGAAGCTTATGATATCATTAGAGCTTATCATGATGAACTAGGAGGAGGTCATTACTCAACACAAAGAACCATACATAAAATCCTAGGAGCAGGATACTATTGGCCTCACCTTCATCAACAAGTAAAAAAATATGTCAGACACTATGATGCTTGTCAAAGAATTAGACAGCCTATCCTCAATTAGTTTTAGAACCATTTGAGAAATGAGGAATTGATTTTATAAGTCTTGTAAATATTCCTTCTATAGGAAAAGAATATCTCTTAGTATGTACAGACTATGTGACCAAGTGGGCGGAAGTGGAAGTATTAATTCATGCAAGAGAAGAGATGGTAGTTGATTTCTTATATTTCAAAATCATGCAAAGATTTGGTGATTTAAGAGAGATGGTCTCATAACAAGGACCATAGTTCATGTCAAATATGATAAATCACTTCATGCAAGTATATCAAACTCAACACAAAAAAATATCTCAATACCACCCACAGGCTAATGGGCAAGTTAAAGTCACCAATAGAGAACTAGAAACCATTTTAACTAAAGTTGTTAATTATAGGAAAGGATTAGGCAGATAAGGTACCAGAAGCTATTTGGGCCTATAATACTATTTGGAAAAAAACAACTGGATTTTCACCTTATGAATTAGTTTATGGTAAGAAGTTTATATTCTCTGTTAAATTTGAATTATAAACTTTAAAAATAGCTGTAGAAGTAGGAATTGAATTAGAAGAAATATAGAAATAAAGACTCTTACAACTTAATCAACTTGATGAAATGAGGATGGAAGCACTAAAAAGAATTGAATTGGTACAACATCGAATAAAATTTTGGCATGATTCACAAACCAAGCAACAAAAGTTTTAAAAAGGAGATTGGGCATTATTGTTTGATTTCAAATTTCAACAGTTTAAATAAAAACTACAAATGAGGTAGTTGGGACTTTATCAAATTGAGGAGGTCTATGAAAATAGTTTTATTAAGCTAATACCTATTGATGATAACAAAAGAGCTCTGTTAGTCAATGGACATAGATTGAAGCTTTATCAAAAACCTCAAAATAAAGAAGAATTTATTCAAAAGGTAAAAGATCAAGTAGCTATTTTGGAGAGCTCTGCTTCTTCTAGAGAACATGATCCTTGATAATCCTACAATAAATAAATAAATATCAATATTGAAAATCCTTCTAGGGACAATATTGAAAATGTATGCCCAAAAAACTAGCTTGTTGGCTGGCTATACATTGTAAAAAGGGCTTTGGCTAGAAAACTAACAATGGCTAGCCAAAGGGATATATATATATAAGAAAAATAGAGAATCTCATCATGTCACTATGATTGGTCATGTTGACTAATCCATGCAAACTTATTTGTGAAAGACAAATGGCGAGCAAATGATAAATCTAAGGCCAAAGTAAGACATATTTTATTTATCTATGTTTAGTTAACTAATTATCTTTAATTTAATTAAGATTTATTCTATGAAGATGACTCAAATTTGAATCTTCTGAAATGAAATGACATGACACATACCATAGTGAAAAATCATGTAACCGAGCCACCAAAGGTGTATGGATAAGAGTGTAGCTTTGATACAATAAATTGAGTCATCAATCATAATAATGATGGGATGTCATAAAAAGGGTTTTAAATGAAGTAATGAATTGCTATCATCATCAAAGTGACATGTCATCATTTCACCCAATTTATAATCATGGATAAAATGATTGCCACACTCCATAGAAACGTACCTCACTTAACTTTATCAAGTCATCATATCAAAATACAGACTCATGCAGCTATAACATTTCATATGAACCATTTCATTTCTACAGACTTTAATACAAACTGGTCTATAAATCTTTAGTGACTGTTGCCTATCAATTTAAAAAAAGGCTGGTCTAAACCCCAATCAAAGTTAAAGTAATAGAGTTGAATATAAATCCACATAGAAATGGGATAGAAGATGAGATTAAAGATGAAGAATATAGCAAAGTTTCACAAAGACAAAGCTTCTATGGTAGTGTTTAGAGCCAATGGCTAACTACCTTTCATTGAAAAGTTCTAGGGTTTCAATGAAATAATGGTAAGTGAATTCATCACTAATCTCACCCCTAAATTTTCAATTGTGAAAGGCATTGTTATTCCTGTTACAACTCAAATTATAAGCCAAATTATACAAGTCATAGAAGAGGGAATGAGAGTTACAGGAAGAATTTCATTTAGTGATTTAATTAGTCAGTTTATTGGTAATGAGTAGACTGAGACTTCATATCTAGTAAATACATCAAGTATATCATTTGTGAGGGGAAAAATAGTCTTTTAAGGGGAGACACCATGAAAATGTTAATACACCTTAAGCATGGAAGACAAAACCCTCAGTAGAAAATTAACCTCCCATCCTTCTTATATGGTGCTCTGTAAATTATGTCTACAAACCCTAATGCTACTCTTAGGCATCATGGCCTTATTCATCTCATTATCCAACATCACTTTTTTTAGTAAGGACAAGAGGTTTGGGAGGAATTTCAAAGCAGTATAGCATAACAAATTCTAAATCTACCTGCACAAAAACTTCAAATTCACCACAAAAACATTCATCTCCACCTGCTACATCAACTAAGAAAATAATGCTAAGGAATAAATCACAAACTGAAGTCCCAACAGAAATCCCTTCTTCTTCTTCTTCAAGAAGAATCATAAGGTCTTAAAATCCTGAAGTTTCAAGGTCCCTAGAAGGTCCTCATGAATTTATAGTGCAACCAATTTCCTTGTTAAAAATAAGAAAATTGAGATGAAAGGTTGTTATAGAACTTGAAAAGACTAAGGGTTTAAAGGTTGTGAAAGAAAGCCAACCAAGTGTAGCTCAGAGAGTGACTAAAAGAAGGAGAAGGCTCATTTTAACAAATGAAGATGAACAAAAAGCTACAGATATTTTAAATAGTCTTAAAACAATATCTCATTCCCCCATACATCAAAATATCCCTACACCTGTAGATGTTGAAGAAATTTATTTGGAAAAGAACTCTCCAATCATAATGGAGGAACCAATTCCAAAGGAAGATCCACACACGACAGAAGAATCAAGTATGGCGGAATAACCACCTATGTTTAGTTGAAACTATAATGGATAAAGGGAAAACTATATGTACCAATGAGAAAGGTGAATCATCTAATATAAATGATCCTGTTATGCAATTAACTTTGCATCTTTCTCAAGCTCAAGCTCTTGAACAACAAAAAAAAACTGATATTACTGACTTGTTCAATAAATTTTAGAACAAGGATCATCTCAACTCATTATTGGTGTAGAAATTAGACACATCATCTGTTGATCATGCAGTAGAAGTTCACAGATTAGAGAAAATAATAAAATAACATGAAAGTAAACAAATAGATCTTTGGATATATGTAAAAAATGTGAAAAAGGAAAATAGGAGATTGCAGAGTTTGGTAAACTCTTCCAAAGCACCTAATATTGCACCTTCTCCTCTTAAAGTATTTGTTGACCACAATTTTCAAACAAGTGATCCAGGTATTCCTCCCTTGCAAATACTACATCAAATTGAAGAAGAATATTCCATACTTAAATATAAAAATAAAGATGCAACTTCTTCAAAAAAACTCTTGGAAAATGAAAAGAAAGAATTAGAAGCTAAAGTCCAAGATTTAGAAGAAAATTTGTAAGATGTATGCAAATTAGGGGAATCTCTTTTGGCATGTAAGAATCCTTCTCATGGATACAATTTGTTTTTATTTGAACAATTTTACAGATGGTAGCTTTTGAAGATCTCTTGTCATCTTCCTTACAAAATTTTATAGCCAACAACATTTTTGGAAATTTTCTATAGTGCTGAACCTAATCAACAGGATTTGCTTTGTGAGATTTATTTGCATGATTTGATTCTAGGAGACCATGAGCACAATAAATTTTTGATAAAACTTCATGTAGGAGAAGTTCAACTGAGGGCATTACATTCTATAGTCAAAAATCAAATAGCATGGAAAAGTAGATTTGAGGGCTATACAAATCATGCTAAGACTACAAAATTGTGTTTTTAGACCAACCTTTCCTATTCTCAGATTGATCAAATAGAATTTTAAATATGGTTTGTTAAGATATGAGGTTAAAATTCATTATTTATAGGATTTCTATGATTTTGTTTTTTCCTTTGACTTATTTTCAAGATAGAGTTTTGATTCAATGGTACCTACAAGTGTAAATAGATGGGACCAACTTTTAGCGCCTCTTAAAAAATGAGAGGTCATGTCCCCAAATAACTTAATATGGAGTATGAGGAAAGCATCCTCAATTTTGGAAATCTTAATAGATGTAATAAATTCTAGTGGAGAAAATAAATGGATTGACATGAGATATAGACACCCCTTTGCTGATCATACCTATTCTAAGATGGCAGAGTTAGGCTCCATAATTAGAGAAATAATTCAATATATGGAAATAAATGATTCAAGCATATCATAGATTGACAAGAAATTTATAAAATCATATAATAGATGAATTTGATGAATATGATTTGAGTCAAAGTGTGGAAAGTAGATGCCAAAGCTATGAATATCAATCAATGTTTGCAATGGGACTTACAAAAAGTAAAGCAAATGGGAGATGATGAACTCAGAATATGGCTCATTATTGTCATGTTATTTCCCTCAATTCATCTCTTGAAGGATATTATCTTATGCAAATCTTAGATTGTTAGATAGCTATTACATGGAAAATAGATATTTGTTTTGTTTATATTGAACCAAAGATTAAACCTTTACTTTGTCATTAATGTCAAATACATAGCATGTTTTAGTGATTTTTGTTGTGAATAATGCTCAAAAATAAGACACAGGTGATGTATAGTGAATGTTCAATTTTGATCTCCATCTAGCAGAACTATAGACTCCACAGGCTTACTACTATGGACTCTACAGGCTTGTTTCTATGGACTCTATAGGCTTATTTCTATGAAATTTGTAGGCTTATTTCTACAGACTTCATAGGCTTGTTTCTACAGAATTTGCAAGATTGTTTCTATAGACTTCATAGACTCATTCTTCTCGACCCTGCAAGGTCAATTCCATGGATTCTATAAGGATGAAGCTACAAATGGGGAAGCTAATGCCAAATAGGATAAGAGAGAATCATTCCAGCTGGAATCAAATAAAGAAATAACTACATGCTATTTTGTAAGATTTATTTTTGATAAAGTTATATATATATATATATATGGATCTTAGGACTATTATAGGATAGGACATCTATTTCATCAAAATAATTGGATCTCTTAGAAATCCAATCTCCTACCTTTGGATGAATAGATCAACCAAAGAATCCTATTTCTTTGCATTCTATTTTGAGTTGATTATATTAGTATAAAATGTAATATTTTCATATAAAATATATATTAGATATCAGATAATAGAGAGCAGATAATAGAGGAAAAGATTTGTACAAGCATATTATAGGTTGTAATCATTTCATTTTTATGAATTATCACTTCAGTTTTCCATATTGATTAATCTTTTTTCTTGAGTTCGAGAGGAGCAAGGCCCACTCTCCTTAGAACCAAGAACTGTGTACAGTATTTATGTTATATTTTATTAATTCATTGTTATAACTAATTAAAATCTTGTTAATGTTTACATTTATTCATAAAAACATCAAAATAAATTCATAGTTTTAAAGATATTTTCTTATTCCAAAATCATTTCCTTTTTAAGCAAAAGTGTGTTTTCTTTTACAGCAAACGTGTGAAGCAAATTTCCTTTTGTTAAATAGGAGTGTGAATTTAATTTCCATGCAAGCGTAAATAGGAGTGTGATTTCTAATTTGAATCAAAAGAGTGGATTGATTTGATTTCTTTATTTTTATCAAAAGAGTGAATCACATAGTTTAGGACACATTTATTTCTTTAGTCAAAGTTAGAATAGGAAAATCAAACACCCCCATAAGTAGCCTTCTAGATCTACCATTCCATACCTTACTATAGATAGATTTGGACACCAGCCCTGGTTGATAAGACATCAATTGAATATTGATTAAATGAGTAGTTAAACAACACTCATCACCAATCTTCCTCAGCTTCCATTTCCACTCCTCTTATGAGTACACCTACCAATTATACTCTACAAGCATATATGTTGCTTACATGGCATAGATAATCATTCATCCACACATTGTCATAAGCTATGGCAATATATTGACACATTACGTCCCACCACTCCTCAACCCATAAACAAGGATATACCTTCCCCAAAAGTGTTACCAAAATATGGATAGGTATAATGTATCTAGAATCAATGTGTTACACATCACAATGATCAATGTTGCATCCTTTAATAGCATCTTAAGTATCAGCTCCTAACCATTCCTACACCATCTACCTTTCCTCCCATAGGTCACCCTCACAAGAAGGCTCCCCCTTCTTCCCCCATGTCCCTCACCTATAGACATTCCTACACTCGTGGCACCTTCCCCACCAATGACCCCTTCATCTCCTATAGAGTCCACTTCTATTCCTTCTCCTGAGAATCTCCTACATGATATCCCTCATCAACACAATCCTTCAGGCATTCCTACATTTTCTATCAAGGAAATTCAATGAAAAGTATTTTCTCAACTTTCCTTGAAGATCGATGAGACTTTGGCTACAATTTGCATTTAACTTCATAAAGACTTATCAGATGTTATGGATAATGTGTGTGGAAAAATATATTAGTACTTATGAACAAAAGCATGGTGTTCTTACAATTATTTCTTCATTTATATTGGACATGTTCTCCTACTTTACATTTATCTATTTTATATCATTTGACATTATGTCAAATTTTTATCTATCTTACATGGTGACTTTTTCCACTATATGTTACTTATGATGTCATTATTCTTCTTATGTTTTCTTATGGATTATTTTTCATAATTACATACTTTTTCTTCTTGAGTTCATTTCTTATGATTTCTTTTCTCTTTTTCATGATTATTCACTATCTTATCTCTATAAACATGAATAATTGTTATTATGACTTGGTAATAAAAACCTTACTACCTTTAGTCATTACTCATTTACAATGTGATTGATTAGCAAATAATTCATCTCATTACAATTTCCTTTTACTGGTCCAATTTGGATATCCCTTTATTCCCTTTTCACAAACTAAGCATACACATGGTTGAGACTTGAGATAACATGTTGGTTCATAGTTAAGCCTAAGTGTTCTAGTCAGTCATATCAATGGATACTTAGCTTCCTTTAGCCAAATCCTAAATCTCAGTTGTGTGTATCACTTTATCTCTCATGATTGGTCATTCCAAGTTTGTATGGAGGAAAAATAATAAAATCCATAAAAACATTGAAAATCCAAATCATTTAACAATAAACAATAATCTAAAGGGCAACATTCAAAAATTTCAAAAGTCAAATCACACTAAAAGACATGATTTTAAGCACATCTCCTTTCTCTAATCAAATTTCCAACTTCACAGTTGGACTCATGATAGAGTTGAGGTCCATTGGGGTGTGGTAGACCTATAGATTAGAAAAGGAAAATTAAAAAATATTTTAGTGCTACCTACTTTATCATGTAAGTACCCAATCTTCACAGTAAACTGATGAATATATAAGGGGTCCTAAGGAATGGGGAACACATTGTGGGAAGGTAGGACAATTTTAATTTTATTTTTCAAAATAACCACAATGAATTGATCTTAGTACCACACTTATTTTCCTACATAACTTTATGTCTATAGTGAATAGGTATCCTTTGTATATTGATGGTCACTAATCACTTAGTTTCTTCTCATGTTCTTAGTGTGCATCATGCCTCCTAATTTCTTCTCATAAGATGACTACATTATTATTATTACATTCCATTTTTAACTCCTTATATCCCTAATATTTCCCCTTGAGAAATATTTTTTGATTCACTAATCACTCCCCTAGAGATTCCATTTGTGAGTTGCATTGTAAGACTATGGATAGGCCCTATCCTTCCTCACAAATTACCTACTTTTCACATTGCCATTCCAAACATCCCATTTTACCATATTTTAACATTTTTTCCACCTCATTGGTGTTCCTTTTGTGAGTTTTAGTGTAAGACCATGGATACGACTTGGCCTTCTTCACAAAAAATTTCAATATCCAAGTCACAATAACATTACATGTGTCAAATATAAGGTAAGATGTGATTGATTATGAATTACACATCATTGAAATTCTTCCCATCTTGATTTATTATGTTTTATGATTACTTAATTAATATTTTATTTTTATCTTCTTATTTTTTGATTGCATGTAATAATACAACCTCTTTTTTAAGCTTTTCATACTTCCCAACTTGAATTATTGTGATTAATTTAAGACCATTTTTACCAATTTTTGTCTCTTTTATACTTCCCAACATGATTTAGTATGATTGATTGACTTAATTGATTTTTTTTATACCATTTCTCTTTCATGTTATTTCCATTTCATTACATTAAATTCATACTTACCAACATGATTTAGTGTGATTTTACTTATTTTAATTTGGTGCTACTCTTTCTCATGGTTTGAAAAAAAAAATCCTCTTGTTTACCACATTTTTTTGGTTTATTATAATTAATAATATTTTTATATTACAAATTTCCCATCATGATATAGTGTGTAGTGCATTTGTTTTTTATTAATTATAGTTTTTTAACTCCTTTTTCTTGTTTCTTTTTAATCATACATGTGTACTACATAATGCTAGAAAAGAAAACACCGTACATATATTTCATATAACATATACAACAAAAGTAAAATACATGTGATAAAAATAAATATATCCATGCATCCACAACCACATCCAAAAATACAAACCATAAGATCAACATCCAACTACCAAAATAAAATATCTCTCTATATATCATGTGTTTTAATACAAAGTACAAAAGCACATCACTCCAACTCTAAGGTTGGGATTAATCATGTCTATCTCATGGCCTTACCATGCTTCCCATAGATGCCTTAGACTATCCCCTCGAAATAATGCATTGTAATGAGGATGTATAAGATCTCGAGCCTAATACTTATCCCTATAGGTTTATCCACCTAAGCCTGTATCTATCCTAGTTGAATCATGGTAGCCATATGCATGAGTCTCTCCTAAGCCAAGGCCTACCATGTCTTTGCATCTCCTACTCCCACCCCTATTAGTGGTTTTAGCCCATCTTCACATGCCTATATCTATCTCATGACCTCCCCTACTAGTATAAACTAGCCTACCTAATCTAGGATAGATGGTACCATAGGATCATCTAATATTGTGGGGTTGTATGGTGCCATCACCCCATCTAGAATATCAACGTGTGATCCCATAATTAGGGATCCCCATCTAACCTCATCCTCACCCAAAGGATCTACAAAATTTAAAATCAATAGATATCAAATCACATAAATATCTTAAAATCTATCTATCTACAGTCATATACAACTAGTATTCTATATCAAAAGACTACAAATTTCAACCATTTGTTACCTATCCTAGTGTCACCAATCACTATCTCCCCATCTAATCATCTATTGATCGTAGTCTCTTCATCAACTCATCTCCTAAGTACCATATCCTTAGGATGCCTCCCAATCAAATCAAACCCTAGAATCACCACCCATGTACTTCTTGAGCCTCACCTTAGTGGTGTTTCTATAGACTAGTTTTGCCCTAGGCTAACTAACAGGTCATGCTAGATGACCACCCTCTATGCTCTATCTCACCACTAGCATCTCTATCTATATTATGACCAAGGTGGTCACCATTTATCCTAATATGGTACCTATAACACCCTTGCATCCATGTCTATTCCCTTTCCAACTATCGAATGTCATGCTTGACTAGTCCATGGTATCACATGTTATAGTCTGATCTCTAGTCTCTCAACTAGTGATCCTTCTTCTCCTCTCTCCCTCAAATATTAGATGTCATGCACAAAATATAATAAAAAATATATTATTTATTAGGTGAGGGAGTTTTAACTATCCTAATAATCATTACACTAACTACAACTCTACCCACCAAGTGTAGTGGCCCATGATCTGCAATCATGTTAACCCTGGCACCATAGTCACCTAACTCAGATAAATTATCATAATGTGCACATAAGGCTACCATATGATCTCTCCTTATGTGATTATATATATCACTAACACATAAGGCATAACTTTCATCACTTGATCTTATCTCCATCTCAAAACTTGAGGCAATTGATCATCGACCACATGGGGCAACCTAGTTAATCGATACATCAGGAACCTCTCATATATCTAGGCACTTAGCAGTACCACTGTCCCATGGTGTTATGCCCTATTGATAACATCCCATACATATCATACATGATTTGAACCTAGATGACAAAACCTAAGTCATAGAGTGCCCCTTGATCCAATATGGACTGGTACAAGGCTATCACATATAGTGGTTCCTTGTTATCCAACTTGTGACAAAACACTCATGTTGTCACAAGTCCTATAAAAACATTCTAGATATCTAAAATATATATAATATAGACATAAAAAAAACTCACCCTTAGCCTTGGATAAATCTTATTTGAGTGCATCACCCATTTAATGCTTGTCTTTCCTCTTGATCATTGGGTATCCCCATGATCACTAGTGTTTCCCTATAGGATATTCAAGAAACACATGGAAATCTTCCAAAGTGATAAACCTATATGGTATCCAACATCCACAACTCATCTAAATGTGTTGGTTAAATTCTCTTAGGCTCCTAAGAACATGACATAAGATCATCACTCAATGGGATCTATTTCATCTCCATTATACCTCCCAAGCCCAATGCAATCAATCTAGCTTTGTCTACATCCGTCAAGCACTCCAATAGATTAGGTAGCCATAAGCATCCACTACTCACAAAATTCAAATAATAAAATATGTATTAGACCTCCATGTGATTTATAAGCAAAATAAATTATTTTAAATTTCATAAAAATAAACTAAGTTTGCTTTAAATTCTTCATTTTTTTCTAATTTGACCTATTTTTAAACTAAATTGGCCATTTAAATGCTAATTTAGCCACCTTGTGGCTTAATAGCACTATATTGACCTCCTTCATTTATTTCAATACTATATCAGCCACTAAGAAACCCACTAAGTTAGACCTACAGTAATAATTTGGCCACCTTGGACTTAAAAAACTAAGTTAGCCTTCTTTTTCCCTAGCAGTATTATATTGGCCACTTAGAAAACATACTAAGTCAGCCATATAGTACTATGTTAACCAATTTCCCCAAAAAACTAAGCTAACCATGACCTACTAGGTCAGCCCATAGAATTTTTTGTTTTCTACTAACTAAGTCAACTCGATCGACCTTGTTCTTTCACTACGTTAACTTTTTGACCAATTATCATAAATGCCTTAGGCATTTATTGCTCTGACCCCTTCCTAACTAGTACCCCATTTGACCTTTAGTGTCCCTAAAAATCTATTAGGGTTCATTCTAGTATCTAGATTTTTCATAATTAAAAAATTTATATAAAACACTCAGTTTCAAGTAAAAATACTCAAGAAATTGAAATTATTAGTTGCTTACTTGTGTTACACTTGTTACAACCATTATGCATCCTCCTCATCTCAGTTCTTGTCTCCTCATCATACTAGCTTTATGGGTTATCGCTAGGTCTCTCAGAGATCTATTTTATTATAATATTAAATGATAAACAAATTCATTGTTTTTCACCTTATTTATATTTACTATTCAAAATTATTTACCCTTCAAAAATTTACCATCAGATTCCTTGTTTTGATCATATCTTTGTTTCTACTAACTCTTTTTCCCAACCATAAAAAGTTATGGAATCTTGATTTCATATAGAATTTTTTTATATTTTATATTCATAATTCAAAAAAAAAAAAAAAAAACTCTTTTTCACTAATCTCTATAGGTTCTCCTAATGTTCTTCACATTAGATGCCTTCACATCTCTCACATCTCCTTCTTTATCTACAACACTAAGGTAAGTAAAGGTATGTGTTTTTCAATTTTATCCTTTCATTTATCTTATTTTCTCCTTAATTAACTTTATTTAGCATCAAAATTATGTGTCATCATGTTTTCTTCCTGAAGCACCATCCCTGTTGCACTTATGTGACATGTGATGAGCTTCAAATGGGTCATATATATGCACATAATATTTTCAAAATTTTATCAATTAATAATGTTATTTATCTTGTAGGAAGCCATCAAGTCTTAATAAATGTAAGTTCATGCCTTGAGGGTTGTATCGAGAAAGGGGTGGATAAATCAGTCGTACTTCTCAAGATTGTTATCCCTTTTGCCACTTTCTATCTACACACTTGTCTCCTAAAAACCATTCCCCTAATATTTACCTCTTCTTTTGCACACTCCTCTAGTATTTCGCCACCTTAATTATCCTTTTTTCTAACCTAAAACCCATTTTTATAGTTTACATGACTATGTTAGTTGTATCAACCTTGTACTCCTATTGATAAAACTTATTTAGTGTCTAGGTCAACCCCTAGTTGACCTAGTCTATGACCTAATAAGTTTTTGTCAATTACGATACTAGGTCAACTGGGACAACCTTATCATCCAAAATTTTTGGAAGGGTTTAGGGTTAAATCCAATTACATAAATTCAATCATTTCACCATTTCTAAGAGAATAGAATAAGTAAGATATATTTCACATCTGCTTATCCACCATTCTACTTGAGAAGCAAGCTTAGGGTTTCATACTTTCTTTGGAGATATGGATCTTGTCTTGTGGAAAAGTATTTTGGATGCATTGATAGGTTGTGTATCTTAAATTTGATTTATCCTTATCATCCTTATCATCCTTACATACCACAACAACTTTTTGCAAATCACCTTGGCCAAGGGAGAGATTGAGGTTCAATGGGTTCATCTTCAAAGGTAAGTATTCCTAACTTTATTCCTCTTTTGTAAGAGTAGATAGATATGAATTTTTACTTCTCTTCCATACATTATAATTTCATATATATTAAATTGAGTATAGTTCTTCTATGCATGTTTAATTTTAGTGTTTATTACCCCCATTTTATTCCATAAGCTTTGGTGAGCACTAGATTAGATTTTTGCTTTACTTGTTATTAGTATAATAAATATGAAAACATAGGACTTAGACAAGGTTATAGTGTATTTTTTCTTGACTAGAGGCTTTGAAACCCTCCCTAGTGATATTATTGTGATAAGAGATCCCTTGATTACGTCTAGTAGATATATATTGGTCATGACCCTGATTATCTAGTGTATCCCTAATTGGAAGTGTAAGTAGGATCTATCTTCTCTAAGCTAGGATTTATTTATAGATCTAATACATTTATAATTTCATATAGAGGGGGTCCATGGATAGGTTTAGAAATCCATTCCTACATTTCAATTATCTTGGCATCTTCTCTGATGATGGTAAGATCATATTGGATCCTTTGTGCCATAATCATAGACATGTTGGATCTACACATCCTTATTTCCACTTCAGAATCATCTTCAAAATTTGATAAATATGTTATCATGGTCATAAGATTGGTTCTCATAGTTAATCCTTACTTTTATTTCATATTTTTTAAGATGTTCTCTTAAATTCTTTCTTGGGTCCTAGTATTTGAAAGGTGCCTATTTGAAACCATAATGTGCCTAATAATTCTAACCAATTTAAAGTGATCCCACCTTATATATTTCATCATGTCGATGCTAAGAGGAGTTATAAGGACCATGCTTACTTATACTTTTTAAATTCAACATCAACACTGTTGGCCAATTAGGAAACAATCTCTTGTTCAACCACATTTTTAGGCACAATCATTGGTAAGTATAAAGGATGTGCCTTTGTACCTTCAATTCTAATTACTGTGCACTCAGGGTATAACCAATAATCACCCATCTTCTAAATAGTTTTATTGATGGGTTTTGAGATCTTGAGCATATTCTTCCCATAAATTGCTTGATACACCATGGAATAGAAGGTCTTTGTCAGCTTATTCATGTTCTTCCTAAATTTATGTACATGAAGAACATTGAACTTATCATATATCCTATTTTTAGGGTAATCAAGAGATGGTTTCCAAGGCTCTTCATAAGATTGATGTATTGTTTTAGTCACTATTTCCACCACATAGGACATCATATATAAATTCCCATCTATGGAACTTTTATGATTTCTCAGTTTTAAAATTATATTGGAACTAATGTAACCCCTAATGTAATAATTTCATTAGAAATTAAACATATCTAGCAGAGGGACCCATACCTCATTGACATAAGTCATGGTCAAAAAACCATCTATCATGTTTAAAAAATCCATGGAGATTCTCACCTATGGCCTGAAGACCAAAATGGGAATGGCTGAGGTAGGGCCCTAACCTACAAAATTGTTGGGGTTACTGGCCCACTCTTGTAGCTTGTTAATGATGTTATTATTTTGAAGCCATAAATTCACCATGTCTTGCTTATATAGAATGTTTGGGAAGGTAATCCAAATCCTATACTATCTATCAAATGCATTCCCATTGATATATATAATTGGTGTCTTTTCAAGCCTAAAGAGTAATATTTTTCTAGTTACCTTGTCATTCATGAAAAAATTACACTATAACTTAATGCAAGGAATTACCTCTAGTTTAGCCACTACATTATGAAGGATGATTGATTTTATGACTAGGAGGTCATCCTTGTATATTTTTCTAAAAAGAGAGAGTTTATCCTCATCCTTGTATGGTTCAACTTAGTCTACCATATCCTAAAATGGTAGAGTATTGTTTGAACTCATGGTTGAATGCCACTGAATCAATTATTGTATTTATGATTGTATTGGCCCTATAATTGAGTGTGAAAAGGTGATTAGGATGTGAAATGAAGAGGCAATTGACACTTCCTAAAAATTATTTTCTTTATGTAAGGCTTGTAAATTCATGGTTGCAATGGAGTTCTAGATTCATAGTCTACACTTGAGCTCAAAATTCATAATAATCTTAATAGCTTAGAGGAAATGTAATTAGATTGGAAATGGAAATTTGAAATGTATTGCTTTGGTTATATTGGATGTGTGAATTGAATGCATTAATTCTTTAGTTTGTGAAAATTAAGTTCAATAATGACATTTGTTCTTTTTCCTATTTATTCCTTGTATTTAAATTTCATAATACCGACTTCCATAAATTTTACTTCTATGAAAAATTATTTGCATTGTGTAAGGCTTGTAAATTCATGGTTGAAATGGAGTTCTAGATTCACAGTCTACACTTGAGCTTAGAATTTGTAATAATCTTAATATCTTGGAGGCAACGTAATTTGATTGGAAATGGAAATTTGGAATGTATTGCTTTGGTTACATTGGATGTGTGAATTGAATGCATTAATTATTTAGTTTGTGTGAATTAAGTGCAACAATGACATTTACTATTTTTCCTATTTATTCATTGTATTTAAATTTCATAACACCAACTTTCATAACTTTTACTTCTATGTGGATTCTTCTACATCTTTTTAGATGCTTAGTCCTCTTATCATGACAAATGTATCTTTTCGGCTCTCTTTATCTATCTTGTTTTTTATGTCTTCATTAATTGAATGCGTGGTTCCAGAGGACACATGAATATGTGTCCTTATTCTACTCTTATCTAGATTTTAACTTAGCATGATTTATTTCTTTGATAGTAGGCTAGTGGAATGATGAGACCTGGTGATATACCAGTGATCCACTTATCTGGGATTGTTCATGCAAAGGTCCATGATGATATCACCATTGGGATATTGGGATGATTACACATGGATGACTCTTACTACTTTTCTTTCTTATGACTATCCATACAAAGGTCTATGTGGATGCCATCACTAGGATAATGGGATGATGACACATGTACTACTCTAATTATTTTATTTACCTCATATTATCCATATAAAGGTCCATGCTAATGTCACCATAAGGATACTAGGATGATGACATGTGGATGACTCTCAGTGCCACCACTTTCTTTGGATTATTGATACAGAAGTCCATGCTAACATCACCACTAGGGTATTGATATTGTGACACTTGGATGGATCTAGCTATTCCAATTTCCCAAGATCATCCATACAAAATATTGTGCTGATGTCACCACCAGGTGACTTGTGTTCTTTACTTAGGATCCAAGTTAGCAAATTGATGTCGTGTGACAAGAGAAAATGAGTATTGGAGGGATTGAAAGACACCTATGCATGGAATGACCTATTTAAAACATAATATAAACAAAGACCCAACTAAAAGTATAAAAAAACATGTCATCTTAGTTACCCATTGAATCATATATTTAGCGAACATAAGCATAAGTTAAAATCATAAGAATAAACTAAATTCTTTAGCATGGATTATACACAACTTCAATTCTTCCATGCCTTTGAGATACTCTACAAACATTAAAACAAACCATGTTGATCAGATCAAATAAACAAACAAAATCAAGAGAGGAAAACAAATTCACTTTAGCATCAAATAAATTTCCTTAAGTCTTTACTTTCTTATGTTATGTCATATAATTCTGGTTTAAAAGACCCTAAGTAATAATATCTTATTAACAATGGGTCCCTATTTAAATTTTTAAAAATGGGGCATGTGTGTTAGGGAACAACACATTGGTCATATGTAGTTATTGATTATTATAGAATATTTAAGAACTAATGATATGCAACATATTGTAAGGTGAAATGGAAAATATTGCATGCTACATCCTTGTGAACTACATTCAAAAATCTAAAAGAAGATTTGATATGTTCTTTAAATATCTATCCTCTATAGGGTGAAAATAAGGAAAGTACTTCTCAATATTCCTAGGTAAATCATGTACTACACCAGGAACATTAATGGTGGAACCAACTAGCCAATTCAAGGTCAAATATGGGGGTTAATTCCCTTTGACCGGTGAAAATTTTTGAGTTCATGATATCTTATGTAATCCTGTATCTGATCTTGGTCTTTGATGAACCTATAAAGGTGACAGTAATATGATAAATTCTAAGGTTGACCTTGATAACCTATATGATAGATCTAGCATATGGGAACTAGGATGAAGTTAATGGTTAGAGATTCTGGGCCTTTCCTTTCAACAGTAGTTAAAAATCTGCTGATGTGGGTTTTATACACACCCTCAGATCCTCAGGGATGTATACCCTCTCATTTTAGGACTGATGACTTCTCATTCGAAAGCACATGTTATGAGTGTTCAATTTTGAAAATAATCACATGGTGGAATAGTGATGGAGCATAGTGATTTAATTACCTTGAATGGTTCAAATGTCACTACAAGGAAGACTTATGACTTATAAGATACAACTAGTCAATCTATAATGGATTATACACATGTGATATAATCTAAGGTGAATTAGATAAAAAATTAAAAAAAGGTAGGTTAGGGCAGAAAATAATTTGTTTTATGGTTGGCTTGAAAAACTATCCCTCTCAAGTCAACTAGTTATGTGGAACTAAACACTTTAAATTTACCAATATCTTTTATATCCTAGTTGCAAGAACAAAATGTAACCTAGTATTGAGTATGGGGAGAAAAACAATTAATATATAACTTCATGACCTTGATCCAAAAGATATTATTAGTAAATAATTGCTAAACCACATTTAAATTACTTAAAATGATGAAAAGTATGGATAATACTCACAAAGCTAGTTACAATAATATACAATACAATCTAACCTCTATAGTAATAGATGCATCAATCCATGCAACATCATAAAATTAGCATAAATTATTCAAATCAACCATAAATTTGAGAATAAATCTAATTAAGGAAAACTTATGAACAATCCTAATACTTTTTTGCTTTTATTAACTTGTCGATAATTCTCCTCTCTTTACAATGAATAAAGAACTGAATATAGAGGCTTTGGATGGACATTGCCTCATCTTCAAAGTTCACTGCATGTACAAAATCTAAAATAAGATAAGTGTATATTTATACAAAATATTTACATGAAATACATTTCCTTTTTACAAGAAAATTCTAAAATAATACAATACTTAAATAAAACAAATGGTAACTAGGATAATTTCATGGAAGCTTCTAGAGTGGGTGTTGTCACAATGGCAGATGAACACATGAATGAGCTTGTAAAATATAAAGTTAGAGATAGTGGCTAGTATATTGATGATTTATAAATACTTGGTGATGTCATAGGACTCACTATGGTATAATTGATACCAACTAAATTAAAAAAAGTCAATGAAATTGACATTACAATAGCAACAGAGGTTGTAGTATCTGATTTAGATGATGTAATGGTAGTTAAAAACATAACTCCAATTGAATTAGCTACTATGTTTTTCATTGGATAAGAGGGTGTATCTAAACATAAAATATTTGTATATGATTGAGTTATTTCCTAAGCTTCAAGTTGCTTCTATTTTTTTTTGTCTTCTTACTATCTCTTATTTTTATAAGTTGATCAACATGTTGAGTGGTCTACTTCAATAAATTCCAAGTTAACAATAGGCACCTTAAACAATGACCTCATTTTTAAAATGAGCCTTTTATGTATTTATAAAGATATTTAGAATGATTCATTGATTTCCTAGGCCTTTTCAATCTTATCCTTTGTAAATGTAATCAAGTTTAAGAGTTGTTCATGACCTCCATGACTAGCATTATTGATCCTCATTTTAAAATTTTACATTAAGTATTAAAATTGATTTTTAAAAATGAATTGGTCTATGACTTGGCCATCAATATTATATTCAACATAAATAAGTACTCTAAAAAACTTAATTATTATGTTTTCCTAAGCCATAAATTGAGTTATTACAATCTTTATCTAATTATGCCACTTTGTTAAGTCTTCACTTTTCCATTGACATAATTCTAACCCAAACTTATGTCCTTGAGTGGTAACAAATTGAATGTAGAGAATGTAATTTTCTAACCATTTTTGTAATATTATACAACTTAACATCAATTAACTTTAAATTTTGGTTGAAACTATTTATCGTTTTCCATTCATGTTTCCCTTTGGTTCTAGCTCTATGGATAAAAAACCAAAAAAAATTATAGGTATTATTCATCTTGCACCTTGTCATATATATTTAAAGGTGCCTCAATCCTAATCTTTGATTCTAACCTCTTGTTTTCCTACTTTAGTCCAAAGATTATTTTATTAATTACACCACTTGTGGCCTCTAAAACTGATATTGGGTCTTTTTTGATTTCATCATGTTTTCTAGGTCTTCTTTTCCTCATTGTCAATTAGAATAGATTATCTTCCTTTTGAAATTCAATTACTTTAAGCCCCCTACACATTTTATTTCCAGATATTTTTTTAACCTAATTGGTCTCCTCTAATTATAAAATAACCTTTGGATCTCCAATCATGACAACATTTTATCTTTGCAACTATTCAATTTAGAATTGTTGCATCCATGGTTATGTCAAAATTGGCTCAATAAAATAAGAGAGATCATGTTAATAAGGATCAAGGGAGGATATGGTGAATTGAGGTAAAGGAATCATGATTGAATGATCTAATGAATTAGATGAGTTGGGAGTGTGTAGAGTAGAGAAGTGGGAAATGGGGGACTATCCATCTTCTCTTTGAATGACCTAGTCTGAGTAGGACTCCTTTTATATACTTGATTACATCAAGTAAGTCCTTGATGATAGACACAAAAATGGATTCAATTAAAATATTTTTGGGCATAGGTGTAGATAGTTGTGTTGAAACATGCTTTTTCTTTAGTTGAGGATAAACAATTGATTGGAAGACCAAATCTTCAAATCTTGAGGTTTAGAAAATAGAAGTGAAGGTCTTTGAAAGGTCTTTAGTTATATAATAAGTGACCAATAAATAATCAAATGACTATGTAATATCAGCCTTTATTGATGTGATGGGAGCCTACCCAATAGAAGTAAAATCCCCTATTGTACTATAAGCAAAGGTAAAAATTAAAGTATCCATAGGGATAGTAGAAGAAATATAAATGTCCTCCATACTTATTTAAACATCTAAAACACTTATTTATTGAAAAAAAACACTTGAAACAAAAATTTTACTAGAACTTAGTACATTAGGGGTTGTAGATGAAGGATCCTTTTGTTGGAACTGGGCATCATACCTTATGATGATCTCTTCCTCTAAGTCCTCTCCAAAATAATTGTCTTTTTTATTATGAGATTAATGAAAATTTAGTAACCCCTAATATTATGTGGTAGGTTGTTGACTATATTTTGGTGGACTTGGTTGAGCTAGAGAAACAACAAGAGGAACTTGTGTAACTTGAGAAGATGGTGAAAACCTAGATGCACTACCTATGATTGAAGGATAAGACTATGAAGTAGAAACCCTGGGAGGAAGAATTACTCAAAATATCTTTCTCTTTAATTTATCATTTGTATCTTTTGGGGATTTTTCGTTAAAAAATTCCTCTACCATAATTTCAAGAGTTTGGTTATACTAGATTCTTTGTGTAACCTCTATAGTCATGCCAACAACCTTATTCCTTCTATATACTTTTGATTCATCCTCAACATTGAGGAATATTTTTACATGATCATACTTCTTATGAAATTATACATCTTTTACCTTACCTTGGATATTTTTCAAGTGATTAACAATTCTATTTCCAAGATCTTAGCATCTAAATTTTATAACTTTTAAATTAAAATATGATCTATGAGATGTAGACTTGGATAGTTAGGTCCATTTATTGAAATATATTATACTTATCTTGAGTGGTAATTTGTGAACAATGGACAACTTGGCACTCTTAAAATATCCATTTATGTTTTAGGATAATTGAAATGTAATCTCATGTTTAGTTAGGTTATCGAGAACACATCTTGGTAGAAATAAAGGTACCACTATGGTTCCCTATATTATTATGATGGTGTGTTCAAATTAAAATCAATATTCACCCAATGTCCTATGATAAATTTTTATTTCATCAGATAACCTTGACATTGGATTCATATTGATATCTTGGTATACAAATGGATACAATTGGCTAGCTATATTCTATATATAATGCCTAAATTTATGAATGTGAAGCATGTTAGATTCATAAAAAACTCTATGTTCACCCTTAGGCTTCCATGCAGGTGACTATAGAAGGCTCATTTTATTACAAACAACATAAATTAAGTAGGATAACATATAAAATATACCATTATGTATAAATTTGAGGTATTGGTTAACTACTTTAAAATGTATTATCTCTCCCAAGGTAGGGATGTTCTTATCCTCCATAATCATTGACAACATGGGAACCCATAACTCATTTATATTTGTAATTTATTCAAATACATATACAATATTCATTAGATCCATCACAAATCTTATCGTTGGTCTAAATTAGTAAATGGGAATCGAGATCACATTCCTCTTCTTGACAAAATTAACATGGTTAGTTGCCCAATTCTATAATGTATCCCTAACATCATGATTTTTGAACCATTATGTAGCAACCTCTTGATTTTAGACAATGTTAGGTTTGGGAAACCAAGATTACTTCTCAAATATAATACTAGATATATATGGAGATAAAACTTGACTTCTTGGTGTATGCAATGTGTCTTTTATATGTGTACCTATAGTGAAAAAATTAATAATGGCATTAATGTAGGGAAATGCCTTAGGTTTTTTTTTGCTTTATGCAAACCTTGTTGCTTCAATGGCCAAAAGGTTGTCAATGTATTCTTGTTTGTTAAGAGGCAAGTTGTCCTTATCACTGTATTCCATTACTACTTTGACCACCTTGTAATTTTTTGAATAATGGGGAAATTATCTGCATCAATATCTTGAATTGAAAGAAGTGTCTATGTACTCATGGATTATTCCATAAAATAACAAATATGGACCTATAATTTGGTCTAGATCTACCATTGTACTAATCATTTGAACTGGATAATCAATTTTACTAGCAAGCCATAGAAAACTAGGGAGACATGAGTTTTTAATTCTATAGATTCTTCAATTATAAATGATGTTAATATTGATTTATGACCAAATACATTGTATCACTAAGTTCTGAAACCAAATCTGTAATTGCTAATTTTTAAGAATTAACTACTCCTTAATGGTCCATGATGGTTTTCTTTCTATTTGAATTTGATTTTATGACACATGCTTTCACAAGAGATTTATTTGATAGTTTTCAATTAGATTTTTAGAATATGAATCATCCCTTTTATTTTATTACCTTTATTTTCAACCCAAAAATGGATTGATGTAGGATTATGTGTCCCATCTCAAGAGTCACCAATGCCACTTGGTAGCATATCACAATGTCTCAAACCAAGTATTATTGTATTTTAACAGTGCATTTTGTGTGTTTATGACTGACTATGATAACAAGGGACACATGTCATCATGTTACATCTTTTCAATCTTTTTATCTTTATTTTATCAATATCAAATTTTGTGAGTGTGTGGAGGTGCAAGATTAAGGCATGTCACATTATCGTGAAATTGCATTATCACAATATTTTATAGCTTAGACTTTTTACTAGAATTTTAAGGTTATGAGGTGATGAAATATGACAGCTTTCACATTATCATGTTATCACAAATTTTGTAATTCAAATAATTTTCAAATAGGATCTATGAGGGTATGAGGTGTAGACACGTAGATTGTAGAATCGTGAAATGTGGATATTTCTCACGTTGTCACAATATTTTGTTTAATTTTAATTATGTGCATCATAATGTGAGTATGTGATAATTCAAAAAAGAGACACGTAGATATCCTTGAAAAAAAACTGTGAGACTAGGAGCTAAATAGAATTCATAGTAAACTTCAATTCTTTGTGAGTTACTATGAATAGATAGTGAATAACTAAAAATACTCACAAAAAGTATGAATTACACAAATAAACCTACTTGACTCATAAAATGAGCCAAGTTAGCTTTTCTAAATAAAATAAATTCAATTCAATGAAAAATCTACTCGTTTATTTAAACCATTGTTAGATCGACATAAATTTAAGCCAAAGTTTCAAAAAATAAACATTATTAACACCATTAGGCTTTAATTCATCACAAGTCTTATGATCATAAAATAAATAGAGAACAAAAGAGAAACATTTTGAGAAACAAGTGGGTATCCATTTTGATTTATAAAATGGGAGTGTGTTTCTCACAATATTCCTACCATGCAACATATAGACTAAAATTATAAGAGGTGTAGAAATGGAAGTTATGAATCAAATTAGAAACAAAAAGATAGAAAAGGGATATAACTAAAATGGAAGTGATGATCTAGTAGTTATATCCATTAAGGGGATATTGAGAATGACAATATATATATATATATATATATATATATATATATATATATATATATATATATATATATATATATATAAGTAATTAATGCACCATAAGAGTGATGTGTAAATCCTTAGTGGGAACACGACACTCTAATCAAGTGGGAAAGGCCAAGAGTTTTCAACATCAAGGACTTAAAAAACCCTACCAAGCAAGCATAGATCATGGTCAGCAAGTGAATTATAAATACCATTCCTTGAAGTATAAATCATGAAAATTAAAATAATCTTACCTTCTCATGATAGGTTCCCCATTATTCAGTACCCCTTATAGAGTCATTAGTCTAGTATGAGGATTGAGTATTTACATGAGAAAGTATGTGTCACTAATGAGATATATGAGAACTCCTACCCCACTCTATTTTCCTATCATATTCTAATAGACCTCAATTCTATTATGAATCTAATTTTTAGTTTGAGCTTCAACCAAGATAAGGGGGCATGCCAAATGATATGACCACATCTTTTGGTGTGATTAAATGTTTGACAAATATTTTTCCTTTTAAAATTTCCCTATTCTTTTTATTTTTATATCTTGGCTTCTAAATTTTCTAGATTTTTATATATTCCTCCTTCGTATAGATTCAAAATACTAATAATGGGTGCTAAATATTACCAATATAATAAATCTTACACCTAGCCACTGAAGAAGATAACCTAGGGACTAATGGAATTAGATACTCCTAAACATGCACTTTACTAAAAAGTACAATCTCAAAACCATCCTAAGTGTACTTCACTTGAAATAAGGTAATGGAAATATGGGGTTCATGAGAATATTACAAAATATAAAGTGACACAATGAATATTAGTTGATCACAAGAAGGGAAAATTTTGCTTCAAACATACTTGGCATAAGGGGATCTATAAGTACATGAGAATGTCAATAAAATTAGATAATAAGTGCATAAATGATAAGATGACCCTACAAGGGGAAAGGATATAAATGGAGATAAAAAATTTACTAGATAAGCCATGTAAACCTATGATAGGTATAACACAATAAGTAGTAAAACCTAAGAGGGGAAGATAGTAAA
Organism: Torreya grandis; assembly: GCA_037957365.1. Taxonomy (NCBI): domain Eukaryota; kingdom Viridiplantae; phylum Streptophyta; class Pinopsida; order Cupressales; family Taxaceae; genus Torreya; species Torreya grandis. Next base: position 922,089 of record JARHVA010001639.1, read on the forward strand.
AGTCAGCTACCAAAGAGATTAAAAAGCATTAAAGCCTGAATAAACCCAATGTGAAAATACATGAAAGGTAAAGAATCTAATGAAACTAAAATAATCAATGGCCACATAAAAACAAGATGGAATGATTGAAAGAAGAGGAAAATTAAAGATACTAAAGAATATTAAAAGATGCAAAGGTCGAATGAAACCAAGAAGTGCAATACATGAAAAGTGAAGATACCAAGTCAAAAAAGATGAAATGGAAAAATAACTCCAATAGGTGTGATATTGTAAAAAATGGGGCTAAAAAGGAAAGATACCAAATAATTTAAAGATATTCAATGGTAAAATGAAACCAAGAGGCGTAATATGTGAAAATTAAATATACTAACGAATTTAAAAATATGTGATGGCCAAATAAAAGCAAGAGGTGCAAAAAAATATGTTAAGAAAGTAAATATAGGAAATTAAAGAACATATTAAAAGAAATTAAATACTGAGAAACATGTAATGATAAAGATATTAATTTAATATCAAAACATGCAAAATGTAAAGTGAATAAGATGATATAATTACAAATTTCTCAAAAATAGTTCATATTGTATGTACACATGCCATTAATAACATCATAAATATCTCACTATAATGGATATATTTCTTGAAACATGGCATCCTCTCCTCTCTTATATAATCTCACCATTAATCCTCTATAAATAACCAAAGGAAAACTTAGGCATGATAGAATGGTGAAGAGGCTAATCCTTCAAATATAAGTGGAAAAAAGGGGGAAGTAAATCTTTTGGACATAGAGGTGGTTTTGGCAGCAATGGAAGTTACTCTTTTGTCCTATGGGTGCCATGTGAATGTTAATATGGAGTTTAAGGCTTAGGCCTAAAAAACAATAGGAAATGTTACTAAATATCTCTATATCTATCTATATAATGGGTAGATAAATCATCCCAAAGATAATATAGCTCCTTATTTTAGGGGACATACATTAGAGTCATATTTGAAGGAGGCATATCCAGCTATAGATGAAAGTTAAGTTCTTCACATTTATTCATTATGATTTCCTTAGACTTGGGGAAGGTATCTTCTTTCCATATAGGTGGTGGATTATGGATTTTCATGTCAAATAAGAGTTGCATTAGGAAATTATAGTGTTTATGAGAACCCTGTAAACATTTAAGAAAAAGGAACCTAAAGCGTTCTTCTATGGGATCCCACTTGTCAAATCTAATATGAGTTATAAAATATTGTCATGAAGAAATGAAAGTTTTAACATTATTTGTTCTAATTGTAGAATAATTTTAGCCCAATTATTCTTGATTTTAGTATTTTTTGATCAGATGAACATGGTTGATTTAGTTAAATAATTATAGGCAATGGAATCAGTCATGTTGATTCATTTGGTGATACTGAAGACTGAATTATCATGGTTAATTAAATGAATTGTCTATAAAAAACTCAACTAAATCAACATGGAAATTTTCATTGGAATTTTTTTGATTTTTATAATTTTGGAGGTTCAAGAAAGACTAAGAGTGAGATGATACCTGTAAGATAACACTTAACAATTATATAAGTCTTTGGACATGTTTTAGGCTAATTTTTATCATTAGATGTAGTATCAATGTGGGATATAATGCACTTCATTTTATTTATTCTAACCAAATTCTTCATTTAAGTGTAAGAGGTAGGGTTAACCTTGGTATCTATAACATTGGTGGCCAGAGATAAGGTTGAAAATCATTATTTCTTGGTTATGGAGGTGTCTTATTTATTTTTTATGAATGACTAGGAAGAGAATTTTTTTAATATTCAAGGTTATTATTTGCTTAGTTGAGTACATCATGCTTTACTTTACCTTTTTTATATTTAGAAACATTTTTGAAAACTTGATAGTGTTATCTTGTCATAGACTCATGGTCAATGTTATGACCAAGAATACAATCATATGCTAAATAAAAAAGAGAATAAAATTTTTCATGGAAATGACCCCAATTATTTTGAAACCAACAAAACATTTTTGGGTCATACCATTGGGGTTAAGGCCAATTATTATCAAAATCTCTAATTAGATGTATATAACAACATTTCCTAAGCTCTATTAGGCTGAGAGGTTGATTTTAATTAAAATTTTGGTTGTTGGAAGGAGGAATATGATGGAAAGAGTTTCCTTCTATGGTTGGGGAAATGTTCACTTATTTGGAACCTCTTGGCATGATTGCATGAATAGTCCTCCTATAGTATTGAATATGATCATATATATCACTAATGCCATCATCAGTAGTGTGATTATTTATGTAAGGCCTCATAAGCATTCAAGTTATTTATTTAGGTTGAATAATCTCAAATTTTCTTAATAGTGTTCATATTTTTTAGTTTTATCAAAGGCTTCATCCAATGGATTAGGAGTGAAGGACCTAATGATGTATTGAATTTTGAGTTTAGAGTGAATGTATAAAGGTTGAAGAGGATATTGACAGTCATGTTAAACTTGAATTTGTTAACTAGTTACCTTCAATGCTTAATAAAGTATTGGGTAGTTTCATGATCACTTACTTGCAATTTATAAAGGTGTCTAGGTTTTTTTCAAGAAATTCAAGGTATTTTAATTCTTTAACTAATGTGTTCATTAACTCTTCTAAGTTGTGAAATGAGATTCCCAAGATTATATTTAAGGGGTTGGGGGAACATTTATTTTTCATTCCAAAATACAATTATTGAGGTTTATATGGCATTTTCAGCAACTAGTTTTACATTTACATGAATTTCTAAGAAGTAGTCATTTTCATGTTATCCATTTGGTTGATGACTTGAAACATTACTTGTGTTACAGTAAGTGCATTTTGGATTGCATTAGAATTTTAGGTAGCATTTTGATAAATTTAAGAAGCATTAGAGGTGGAATTAACATTGGTATTGATATAAGATATTTGGGTAGGAGTACTAAATCTAAGACTAAACATGTTTGTAGCTAAAATAGGCATGGTGGATGTAGAAGGGAGAGGAGAATTAAAGAATTAATTTGGTCTAATTTATGTATTAAAGACACAAGGAAGAGGAAATGTTTTAATAAAAATAAGTAACATGAGATAGTATATGACTACAAAATATTTTCCCCTATGTTTGGGGTGGATTTGAATAAAAAATTACATTTGAGATAGCATAAGAAGCATTCATATGCGCCTCCTCATCATTTCCTCAAGAAACGATGCACTGCTCGTCCTCTTTCCAAGCAGCCGATTTGCTACATCTGTCACAAACCCGGTCACATTGCTCCCTAATGCTCCTGCAAAAATCCCACTGTTAAAGCTATTTTTTCCTCCAACGCAGCAGCGTGGTGGGATATAGTCGATGCAGATGAAGATCTGTATCTTCAAGACGACATCTATGAGCCTACACTAGAAGATTTTCTAGAGGAAGACTTTGATGATGAAGAAGATACCGCAGCTCTTGAATCACTTGCAGATGAGCTTGAACAACCAATGACAAATATGTAACGTGGTGCAAGACACTACCGACCCAGACATAATGACTGGTCTATCCAGTCCCATGAAGCATATGGAGCCTGGTCACGCCATCACCATGAAGTGCCTGAGCGACCAGAGAAACCCAGAGGAAGAGGATACTCTAGAGGAGAATCATCCAGAGGGAGACAACCCTCTCAACTGAGACAACCTCCCATGATGCACATATTAGATCATCCTCCTGTGCAATATTTGAGCTCATTCAAGCCTAGCGACTCCTGGATAAATAATAATTTCACCAGCAGAGAGCCGCCTAAAGAAATAAGGGAACCAATATGGGAACAAATCCTACTAGCTGAAGAACCAGTCTTAGCAGCAGATCCTTGGTGGGATGATGGTTATGAAGAGGATGAAGTCAGCAGTATGTTTTACTCTGACCAAGATTACTGCCCTGGTGAATGCAGTAATCCCCAAGAAGAAGAAGAAGCTGAACCAGAAGAAGAAGAAGTCTACTTAGAACCAACAATTATTCAGGATCCAGGAAGACAGAAATTGGTATGTACCAATATTCCTTCCTTAGAACTACCACAGCCTGTCTATCTAAACCATTTGATTAATGGTAGATTTTCTCAATTCTTTACCTTAGAAATAAATGGTAGACTGGTAGATGCACAATTAGACACTGGTGCTTCTCTCTCTTTTGCGAAACCACAACTCATCAATGACTGGAAGACACTTGATGAGAACCAAGCTTACAAGAGCATTGATGTTCAGGGGAATAGTTTTACCTGTAGAAACTATAAACACCAGCAACCCCTTCACATCCAAAATAAAATCTTCCACTGTGATTTCTTTGCCCTTGAGAAGATGCCAATTGACATCCTCCTTGGAGGATCATTCATTGACCGCTATACACCCTATGGTGCTACTGCAAAAAGCATCATGTTCACCATAGAGAATGAAAGGCTTAGGATACCTCACCTAATCTATGCCACAAAATAGTTCCCAAGCTCCATGACTTAGAGCCCTAAAATAATCCCAGCTGAGATCTTAAAAATTGGAGAAAGGATCAAGTCCTCTATCTGCTCCGAGAACTTGCAACAGTTTTGGTCCAAAGCTATGCCTCAAATGGAAATAAAGATAATTGAAGGCAAGCACATGAAGATAGGGAAAAGGATCCCTATACTAGCTTAGGATTATGAAGATATGGAAGCACAGATCAAAGATCTAGAAGCAAATGGCTTCATAGAGAAATCAACCTCTCCTTTCTGCTGTTACGCCTTCATGGTCAACAAGCACTCAAAACAGAAAAGAGGTAAGAAGAGAATGGTCATTAACTACAGACCATTAAATGCTATAACAGAGCCATATCCATATTTGATACCAGATAAAAGCTACTTGCTTGATAAAGTTGTAGCTTGCAAGTATTTCTCATAGTTCGATTGCAAGTCAGGCTTTTACCAGATAAGAGTCAAAGAAGAAGATAGAGCCAAAACAACATTCAGCTGCCCTTTTGGCCACTTTCAATGGACTGTCATGCCTTTCGGCCTAATGAATGCACCAACATATTACCAGGTGCATATGGATAAAATTTTTGGTGGCACTTCTCATTTTCTTTGTGTATATATTGATGACATTTTAATTTTTAGTAATTCTTTAGATGAGCATGCTACTCATCTCTCCCAATTCTTTAAGCTGGCTCAAGATGCAGGAATAATTCTCTCAGAAACTAAGATTTAGTTATGTAAAACTGAATGCAACTTCCTCGGCATGGTGATCTGAGAATCAAAGCTGCAAGTCCAGCCACACATAAAAGAAAAAGTCATCGGTTTTCTAGAGCAACTTGACAAACAAAAGTTGCAGGCTTTTTTAGGATTATTAAACTATTTAAATAGTTTCTATCCTAACTCTGGTGAAGACAAGTACATATTACAAACTCTTCTCCAGAAAAAGAAAGCATTCTGCTAGGAAGAACAACACACAGCTGCAGTACGAAAGATCAAATCCAAAGTTGCTACCTTGCCCAAACTGCACATCCCAAAATCTCAGCAAATGAAAGTTTACACCGATGCCTCTGACCTCACATGGGGAGGAGTACTTGTTTGTATAGTAGATAGTAAAGAGTTTGTTTGTGAATTTTCTAGTGGTGTGTTTAGCTCCGATGTATTGAAATGGATCTCCTCTGACAAAGAGATCTATGCTGTGAAAAAATGTTTAGAGAAGTTTATACTCAAACTTCTACATTTGCCACACTTTGTAATTGTAATCGATTGTACTAGATTTTTGACCTTTAGAGAAAAGGATCATGGTCAGAAAGATGGTCGTGGCAAATATGTCTGGTGGTAGGCATTCTTTCACCAATTTAATTTTTTTGTGGAGCATATTAAAGGTTCTAATAATGTAATTGCAGATTGGCTTAGCCGCAATCCTCCAGCAACTTTGATGCATCAGCCTGCACCAGGTTTCAACCTTACCAGGATTTTAAACCAAGCATTCAACTCCCTGAATGTTCTGGTCCAAGAACAAATCCTTAGAGAAGGCATGCATCCTCGATTTACGAGGATTTCTTATGCAGCAGCACAAGATCTGCAAATGTAGTGTAGTCAAGAACATTTTCCTCTTCACCCTCATATTCATTCCTTTCAAGGGTTTTTTCTTGATTATATTTTATATTATTATGTGGCTCATAGAATTTAATTATATATAGATCCATTTTAAAATCATAATAAGGATGATCTTGGGGGATATAAAAATTGAAAATAGTAGGTTGCTAAGAATCCTTAATGGTATTGGATAATTCTTTAGAAATATGATTGTTGATATATAATCCCTAAAACTCCTAGTTAGTTTTGTCTTGGGATTGCTGGAAATATTTCATTTCAAAATGGATAATAATCCTTTATGGATGATATAGGGAGAAAAAAATTATAAACAAGATGTGTTTGACAAGTTGGAAAACTAAAGAAAGAAGAAAAAATTTGGCAAACAAGGAAGGTTTGACAAATTAGAAAGACTATAAATGTGAATACAATCCAAATAGTGGTGGCATAGGATTCACTTGAAGTTTACTGTAATTTAATTATGTTCAATATGATGTGAATATAATACTAAGAATAAATGAAAATAAAATTTGAATATGATTTAACTAGTAGTGGGATAATATTCATGTTGGGTTCACCATAATGTATGATGAAAAATGTGGTTAGCAATATAAATATTATTTTATATATAAAATGGAGAAGGTAATAGTAGTAACACCATACATACAAAGGGTTGTATCACAAAGTAAGGTATAGGCTAAAATAAAGACTTGTTTTTTTGGAGTGGACGTCGGGTGTATAATAAAGAAACCACATAAAAGGAACTAACGAACAAGTAAAACATAGATACAAAATGGTGATAACCTAAGATAACAAGATATAAATTCTAAATAGATAAAATTATTTTAAACCCATGAAAATCTAGTGAAAAATAATATAAGCATGGGAAAATTACTCTAAACTATGGTTGTATCCACATGTCTAGATAATATACACTAGTTTAAGAATAAATATAATCTAGGAAAAGAGATAAGTGATAAAAAATAAACTAATCTAATAATATGTAGAATATATACATTTATACTAAAGTATAAAATAAATATATTATTGATATCAAAACTTATTCTATGTAGACTTGTCAGTGCATCAATCTCTCACTTGGATCTAGTAGCACTTTTCAAGATATGTTTCAAGTGAAGGTATAACATAGAAAGTATGAAGACCTAAGTTTCCTTAATTTTGGACTCCAAAGACTAAAGGGCACCTCCTTAGTTTAAATTCCTTATATAGAGCTTAAAAGACCTTAAGCAAGACTAGACATCCCTAAGAATAAGATCCTTTCTCCTAGTTCTTTCTATTGTACTTAGAGAAAATGTTTTGTGTGTAGGCAGAGTAGATTTTTTTTTATCCTATCAACATTACATTAAGGACCATATAAATACATGACAAAGTCTCAAAAATGACCTATCTCAAATTTTAATGGAATCGATCTAGATAGATTCAATATAATGAATTAGAAATGAATAATACTAGACTGGCCATGAAAATCTACTACAAATAGGTAAACAACTAAATTGATCAAGATCAATTTACTCAAAATTAGGGGGAAATAGATCTACTAATAAATTTATGAGGAAAATAACATGAACACATATCATACAAGATTAACCATGTCAATTTAATAAGAAATATAGGGAATGATATATAGAACTAGATTGACCATGATTGATTTAATTTGGAAAAGTCAAAATACTAAGAAGAATAAGAAGAATGAAGGTAAAAGATACTCAGATGAGGCTAAATAGACAAGAAAACATGAATGTGATGAGATGCATGTATAACAGGATAATATGGACATCCCTGTAAAGCACCATGAACCAACCCTATCCCTTTTCTAGTACACTCCTTAATATGTATGTTCTAAAAAAATTATGCACTAATAAATCCTACAAAAGATATATTCAATAAGTGAAAAATATAGGTGTATAGAGAAGTGGTAGAGGAAATTGGAATAGAATAAATCAAGGAATAATTAACAAACTTAGGAACAATTTTATAAAAAAAATAAATTGTTGAACGAGAGGAATTTCATAATCATTTTGATCTATTGAAAAAAATTGAGAAGGTCCTGGAAAATTTTCAAAATTTTAAGGAATTGGAGTTTGAGAAGGAGGATGAGAAATAAAAGCATTTTGAACAATCAACAACAATTTAAGAAGAAAGAATGGTAGAATTATAAACATGAGTAAGTTGAGAAGGAACTTTTGAAAAGATAGCATGAGATGGTAGATTTTAATAATAAATTTATTTTGATGCATTTATAATTCTAGAGATATTAGTAGGATTGTCCATAGCATAGTTTTTAATTTGATAAGGTAAAATAAGTAGGTTTTAAAAGGATCCTGAAACCTAAGTTTAAACATTATTAATACATAACATACCAAGCCCCAAGGGCTTAAAAACATAGTATGGTAGAGTAAAAACAATTAACTAAAGACTACTACAGAAGACAAAATAGAAAAAACAAAAGAGAGAAATTACTTAGGGATGGTAGTTTACTCCATGAGTGCCTTGTTGGCATCCTGGTCCTCCACCTTAGCCATCAACATGTTTTTGATTATCTTTTCTCAAGTCCTATTACTTGGTATTTATATGGCATCCTTTAGCATAATCATTCTCAACTTCTTTCAAGATTATTCCTTCTCTGAGATCTTCTTGAGGGGTTTCATGTTGAGGGGTTTGGAGGAAGGTTTTGGAGTGATTTAAACCTCTAGCTTCTCAACATCCTATCTCTGGGGAGGAACCTCTACCTCATTGTGTTATTAAAAATCTTGTAACATTTTAGTGGCTTCCCTATTAATGGAGTTCCACTCCTTGATTAGACTAGCTAGGCCAAATCCTACTTCATAAACTTAACTTTTAAAATACTTCAAATAGCTCTCATTCTTCCTAATTTAATTAGACAAGGGGTCCTTCCCTTTTTTATAAGATTCTAAAACATCCCCTTCATCAAAAACAATAGGTTTGGGTTCGTTTATTATAATCTGAAGAAGAAGTTCCCCTATGAGGCTCTTGGAATTGGGGCTTATAGGAGAAGGTTTAGGAGGAGGTTGGGGAGATTCTATGGTTGGGTCTTAATTGAGGAAGTAATCATCTATAGAATACCCTCATAATGATAATTATTTCCTATGTAGTGTCTCACCATACTTGATAAGCAAGAAAATAAGTCCTTGGTGGATGATGGTGTTCACTTCATTAACTTGAAATGTGAGGGTTATGTTTTCTAAGGACTTTAGCAAGTAATAGGGTAGACTGATTTTAAAACCTTGAAAATGGTTAAGAAGTAGAAAATGGTGTGAAAAGATAAGAGTAAATTTACCTTCTAAGTTACATCCTAGTTACCTCACATAACATCCTAGTTACCTCACTAATAAATTCCTTAGTGACACTAATTTTAAGACCTCTTATCTCCGTAGTTCTTTTATTCCATATTTTTTAATATTATTAATGTTTTCATCCCTATTTTATTCTTTAATTCATATTTATAATCACAACCATTTTTATTCCAATAATTATCTTGAGAGGATCTTTCAATCACATTTTAATCATTATCCACATTCAAAATAGAAGCATGGGTCTATACATGTCAACATGCATCTGAATCCAATTTTTCTGTTATAGTTTTTATTAGGGTTTCTCATGGTCTATAAAGGAATAAATAGAATTTTGTGCACATCCAAGTCCAAAACTATGTTTATCTATCTTAATTTGTGTGGGGATAACACTATTTTATTTACTAATTGGGTCTCTCATATCAAAATTTGGCTTTCCATAATCATGAGGGCTTATACAAAGGAAATCAACACTAAAAAAAATCATATCACATATATATTCATTTGGTCTTATTGGGATAAATATTATTTGGCCTAACATGTTATCCTAAATATAATAATCATAATCACTATATTTTACATTGTTTAAAATAGACGTTACATTCTTAGAATAATTCACAACATGTTAGAAGAGTACATCTGTGATTGGATATGTAAAATTATGAAGACACATCATCCATATTTACACACATTAAAATAAAAAATTAAAACAAATGAATTAATTAAAAATATAAATAAATAAATAATAAGGAATTGAAAAAATGAAACAACCAATTTAATAAATAAATAAGGTTAATTGAACACTAAATGCATAAATTATAATGACAATTCAAAATAAATTGTACATAATATGAAATGATTTGAAATATTATGTTACCTATATCTTTTACCCTTTATACTTTTTTTTTAATATCCAATTTTTTCCTCTTTTTAAATATATATATATATATATATATATATATATATATATATATATATATATATATATTGTCTGACATTTTTTTATTTTCAAGGATTCATTGTTTTAGCTTTGTGAAGGACAATGGTGAAGGGACAATGAGTAAAATTAAGGAGATGAGTAATAAAAGAAAATTATGGGTGGACAAGGTACAACTAGAGATGTAAAAACATGTGTGGGATTACAAGGAGGATATGTATTACTAGTGGAAGCAATAATTAGGAGGATCATATAAGTGAGTTGGTATGAAAGTATGCCAAGGGATATAAGGAGGTGCTTATCTAGTGGAAAGTGGTGTTAACAAGGCCAAGGCCTATGGAGAGTGGTGATGATAGGGATTTAATGAAAATGGCATGCTAATTTAGTAATTAAAAAAAATAGAATATTAAAATTTCTAAACTTTAAGTACAATACACAATAACTATGAAATATCGAATATGGGTAAAAAATGTTGGGTCCAAAAAAAGGTAGTATGGAAAAGTGTATTTATATCAAAATTGAATATATCTAATCTTACAAATTTTATTGAATCTAATTAAACATAAAATAATAAAATTATACACAAGTTATAATCTAAATTTAAAGTAATAAATGAAAAAGAGATGTTTTATAGATTTATCTTGGTTTCTATGTTTTTGATTCACATGTTGACCTAACACTCTTTTCCAAAGTTCATAGTTCTAATGCACCTACAACATTAAAAAAATATTAAGTAATTTCTAAAGCTTAAGGAAGATAAGATGAGCTTTAAGGGCGTGCAGTAAATTGGGTGAATAGTTAGACTATCTTGGCATTTTTAGGCCCCCAAGTAGTGGAAACCACTTTAGGAAAATATATCAAAAATAATAATTTGTATCAATGTAAATCATTCAAAAACATGAAAACCCCTAGGTCTTGTGTAAAATTTATCCATGAGAAATACTAGCTTCAACAACATTAACGAATGCTCTAGAATAATTGTTTGATCCCTCTTATAATGCATGTGAGTACTCAATATATTCCTATGAATAATTTTTAGATACTCTCATGTGTAAATGAATTATCATGCATGTGTATTTATAGATGAAATTTGAGTTTAAATTAAAATAACATAAATACTTAAGTTGACTTCTGACAAATAAAACCTAGAAAGAGAAGAAGAGAGGGAGGTAACATAGCAAGGGAAAGAGAGGGACATGGGTAACTGAATTAAATGGGATAAACACAAGTGAAGATAAGGGTAAGTTAAGGAGTTCATAATATAAGCTAGAGATAACATAAGAGATACACAAGAGGAAGAGGATTGACAACAATACTACCTATATTTACCAAAGTAGCGTAAAATAACTAGTTTGATAAATTATTAATGAAATGGGGAAAATGAGTAGGAAATCAAAGGTGGAAAAGCTCATTAAATCCTCTTTAGAATCAATAAAATCTATATCACAGAAAATAGTGGTGGAAATGTGTTTCACTACTAGGATGAGCCTCTTTTTATGAAAACATTTGAAGATTTGCAGGAGATTCCCCCTTATAGGTACCCTTTTGATATGTTCATAAATTAGGTGGGCCTTTTTGGCTTAAAAATTACAAAATTGGGTTTCTAGTTATCAAATAATTAGAGGCATAAATTTTTGTCTACATTATTGATTGGGGAAAAGTTGTTGGTTTCAGGTAATTGGGACTTCTATTGATTTACCCAAAGTTTTTTACATATGAAGGTCTAATATTGGTAATTTTTATAAGCCATTGATTTATGTATAAGTATTATTATTAATATCTTTTGAATATCCATGGGTACTTCCCCTTAGTTGGTATCATTGGTGATACATTTTTAATGTTTGAAGTCTTTGGGATATTAGAAGGTGTATTCAGGTTTCAAGTGAGGAGTTACATAATATCTAGTCATAATAGTGGGTGTGGAATAAGGGTTTGGTTGTCTTCATAATTTATTATTTAAGGCTTGTACAAGATATGATGTCAATACTTATGAGGATCCTTTAGATATTTTAAAGTGTTATCATTATGGGGTTTGGGAATTGATGTTTAAAATTTGGGGGTCTCTTTTCCATGATTATCGAGGTATTTTAATATTTATTTTTCCAAGCATTCAATTGATTTTTCATATAAGGGAGCATATGTAATTTATTATTTTTCATATTTTATCAATAATTAAGTGTGAGATGACATGTACCTTAATGGTGTTCTGCTAATAATTTACTTTTAGGGACTTGCCTTAAAATATTGACAATCATGAAGGTTAATGGTGTTTCTTACCTAATAAAGACCTAATATGATTGAATTTTCCATTTCTTCTAATGGAGATTGTGGGATTTCATTCTACTAAGGATTAAGCAGGGGTGGGGGGGGGAGGAATCTTTATTTCATTTTGTGGTTAGAAAAAATCAAATGTGATTTATAATTTTTTAGGATGTAGCATGGAGTGATTTATTTGAAATGTTTTTTGGTTTTAATTATGTCATAGCCTTGGAATATTTAATTAATTCAAAAATGGGGTGGTTAATATTAGAAGACTTCAATTTTTTAATTAGTGAACAAGTTTTGGCTTAGGTGGCAGGTCTACCAGCTATATGTGAATGTTGGTTTATAGGTAAATCATGAGGGAATCAATGTAAATATGCCTTTTTTAAGCTTGGATAATCTATGATTGATATGAGTAATGGAATATTGAGAGTGTCATTTCCTTCATTTTGTCCATAAGTTAATAATTATAACAGTTTTTCATGAGAGGCTTATTTTATTTTTCAATGATTCCTATTTTTATTCCTTCACAAAGAAAAAAATTAGGAATCTAGGGAGCCTTGATATAAGTAATTCTAAATGATTTATTATGGGGGATTCATACAATGGAGGTGTTATATACATGCCCTAATGATGTGAATAATGAATCTTTAAGGGTTGATTTCAAGCATCTCGAAATGGTAGTTATAGATGAGGTAGATGTGGATGTAGGAGGATAGTTTTCATTTAATAAATAAAAAATCTCAGTGGAAAATTTTGAGTTCACCCTGGAATCTTTAGGATCTTCTACTACTTTGGAACAATCCCTAAAAATTATTAAGACATAAACATTGGAAATAGTGGCCTTGAAATATTATTCAGATGGAGGAGAGTCATTGAATATTCAAAATAGGGAAATGTTATTAGGATTTTAGATAAAAATGGTATGATTAAAAAAAGAATTTTCATGATTTTCATGTTTTAGCTGAGTAATTACAAGGCGCATTAGTGAATTTCAAGGTAGATTTTCTTTAAGCTTATCAATACAAAGATAGTATTATAGATTCTTTGAAAATAACTATGAGTATGGAAAATAATCTAGCTATAAATATTTTTTATGCAAACCTCTTACAAAGGTTTACACTTTGCTTATAAAATAATTATGAAAATAATATATGTTTTGGCATGCAATTAAATATAGATCTCCATATTTTACTTCTCCTAATCCATTTTATGAATTTTTTTGGCATCTTCATAATAGTATAATAATTTTTTGTGTGAGGCATACATTCATGATATGGTTATTTCATCATTATCTTCCAATAATCTAAACCCTATTATGTGAGATGTTACAGTTAGGACCTTCATGTCTTATATTTGGAATGAAAACCTTTGAGCTCAAAAAGTGAAGGTATATTTTGAACTGGAGAAGGAATGTCCTTTAATGTTTAGGGTAGGACACATAAATTATAATATATCATTAGATTCATAAATGATAATATGTTAAATAATTCCTTTAAATCTTCTAAAATTTTGGATAGGAAATAGGTAATTAAATAGTATGTAAGTTTGGGAAATGATTTTTTTAAATATCTTTGATAACTATTTTGAAAGATGTTAATTTCTTCCTACTATGTTGAATATGATATAACCTCATTATATATAACATTTACTATATGAATTATCAAGGTTTATTTTCTAATTTCATTTAAAACTAGTTATAGGAGAATAATGGATAGGTTTTAAATTGTAGTTCACACTTTTAAGGTTTCCCATAGTATAATAGATGATGTTCTCTCCTTTGAATGAGGATTTGGAAACCAAAAAATGGAGTTTGTTAGATATATCTAAAGGTTTTCAAACCCCTTATTATATTTATATAATCTCCCTTTCTAATTTCAAGGTTGTTTGTGATGAATAGTTGATTAAACTTATCAATCCCAATTGCACTAAACCTTAGAGATCAATGTTTTTGTGTTGGTTACAATTGAAAAAAATCATAATATCCTCTAGTCTTTCCTCATGTTTGATTGTGTTTTTCACAATATTATATATGATTTTTTTTGAAGTGTATTTTTTATAGCTTCTATAGCCAAGTTTTTGGTATGAAGTAAATGTATACTTTCAAGGGTGGTGGTTTTTTTTTATCTCTATCCAACCTAGCATTTAATGTTGTAATTTGAGGGACAGTTTTTAGTAATATGTTATTATATTAATGAAAAGGGTGAGGGAATATTTAGCCATATTTTATCAATAAATAGATAAAAATATATTTCATTGGATAATTTTTAGGTGTCTACATAATTATAAGCACCTAAAAATGGTCTTGCGTTATTTAGGGATGAATTGCATTGATTTATCATGTTTGGGATTATGTTGAATATTTTGGTTAAATTTGGAATTATGTTCCATCTTGTTGACTTCTATTGGGAATATTTTAGTTTATATAAATTTATTTTAAAAATTCCTCTCTTATCTTCATCACACCCATAGCTTAACTTGTGATTTATCCCCCATCTAAGTCATGTGCACACGAAACCCCCTTTATCTCCTTTTTAGGTCCTTACCTTGTGGAAGTATATTTGGGTGTGCATAGTACCTAATTTAATTTCAAATCTTTCCTATAAATATATATTCCAAGGAGTTCAATTTCACAAGAGGAATACATAGGATAAATACTGAACTAACATATAAAAACTTCTAGTTTCTTGCATCTCATACATAAGGATAAGGGTTTGGACCTTTATATTACACTAGATTTTTTTTTACTACATGAGTGGTTATCTAAGAATGGTAATATAACTAAGGTATATCAAATAATGACTAATTTAATTTTAATGATCATGCAAGGTCTCTTGGAGATGATTAGGGCCAATATAAAGGAGAAAATTTTGAAGGTTTTGCACATCAATTTAAGAATCTAAGAGAAGTTTATTATCAAAAGACATAAAAAAAGCACTCACAAAATTTTAGGAGGATTTTATAATGTTGAGATAAATGAAAAATAATTATGGGAGATTCATAGTGAATTTTGAGGAATTGAGAGAGGTTTTTTTATTAGTGTGAGAAGATGAAAAAACTATATAAATCATTTCAAAATCTAAATACTTTTCCAATTTTAGACAAGGCAACTAGTCTTGAACTAGATAGCTTATATCAAAATAATTTTCTAGTGGTCTATCACTATTGAACTAATTTGATACTCATATTTGCATAAGCAGTATCAAATCACTACACTTTTTTTGAGTTGTATTTCTCCCTATCTTTATTCTTATTTTTAATCATTTTTAGTCACTACCAGCACAAAAGTAAGTCAAATTTTAGGTATTTATCTAATAACTCTTTTTGTCAATTTCAAGCATTTTAGTTCTCATTTATTTCACATTATAGACCTATTTGTGTTTATATATTATTTTATTTAGGTCAAATTTATCCTATACATTTTTTAATTGGTTTAGTATAATGTTTCTTGATTTAAAACCAATTTCTCATATAAACATTTTGGTGAATTTGTGCTCTATTACACCTCCTAGGGTTTTATTATTTATTATATTTCATATTGGATCCGATTTTGCCTAGGGTTTTCATAAATTTTTCATGTTTCCTTCAATTGCATGTGCCTAGTTTTATTTGCCTTTCTTTGCATGCTCCCCTTCCTTTTAGGGTTGGATATTGTTTTGATTATCATATATCTATTTTTTATATAGTTTTTATCATTTGTCTCTTTATAATTATCCCTAGTTACTATTTTTTTATCTTAGGGTATCTTCATATATTTCCATTGTGTTGTGTTCTACTATAAGGGTTATATCTTGCATGTTTCTATTTTTTTTTTCCTTAGGGTTATGTTGTTGAATCTATCTATACCTAATTTATTTGTGCTTGATTCAAACCCTAGTGTACTTGTGTTGGATTATCCTTTCGATGGATTACTTTATGTTGTTACAAATGCTTCTAATAATTCCATGTCTTTCATAATATATAATATAGTAATTATGATTATTATGGTAATATATCTGATGATTATTATAGTGAGGATGATAAAGATGGCACATTAGGGAAAATAAGTTTCAACTTTATAGGAGAAAATAAAATTTCAAATTCTATGAATGTTTTGGGTATTGGTTGGCTTTCTCTAAACCCTCATGATTCTAGAATGTCAAATGGTGATATGTAAAAATTAATTACTAAGGAAAAATTTGTTATTCTTAATTAAAAAAAGCTAGATCAATATGGATTTAAACCTAGATGTGCACAAAAACATATTTATTCTTATATAAAATATAAGTTGAATGAAAATGTGTGTCTGATTACTCCTTATTTGAATGAAAGTGTGTGTAATGAAATGAATTATCATGTTTCTCAAGTGAATTATGGATATGATGAAAGAAGTATCTAGAAAACATCTTATTTATGTTTTTGATGATGTTACAATTTATTCTAGTGATTTTTCTCCTTATGTGATTCAAAATGTGCTTAATAATTATATAAATTATCATGTGTTTACTATTTATCAATAATTTTCCACCCCTTCACCTAAATATACTAGGGTTCTTATGATTGTGGCCAATGATGAGTCCTCTTCCCTTCGATGATCCACTTCATGATACAACTATAAAAACATATGAAAAATTTTGATGGGTGCACCAGATGAGTTACATCATGAAGTTTAAATTTTATCTCTTATCTCTCATGCACCTAATGCTAGGGTTGATTATCATGTTATATTATCAAACCCAAATATCATGAAAAGTTGTAAACTATCCTCTTCCACATGATTTTATCATGCCTAAGATTTACTCTATTCAAATGACGTGGAAACCCATATAATTGCTTCAAGACCCTCTACACCTCTCTTAAAAATTATGCTCATCATGAAACATTAATTATTAAAATATTTCTTATAAGATTGAAATATTATACATTAGATTGGTTTCATACATTACTAAGTGGCTTAAAAAAATCCTTTCATTTATTAGAAGACACTTTCTTAGCACATTTCATTACCAATAAAGGCCAACGATTTTCCTTTAAACATGTATCATTTATCAAACAAAGTTCACATTACAATATGCATGATTATATGCTTTGATTTAGAGATAGTATACATTGGTTTCTTTACCGACCATTAGATTTGGAAAAATAAAATATATTAGTAAAATTCTTCTATCACATCTCAAAGACAATGTTTTTAAACGAATATCCATCTTTTAATAATATTTATCATGGCATTATGAAACTTGAGGTTTAGCTCTTTTGCACCTATATGCATGCATATGTGACATGTTTCACAACCTTCTACCATCAAAAATGATTCAAGTCCCAATGGTTAGGTGTTTCAAATTAATGATCTTAATAAATCTATTGATAATATGCAACAACCATGATTTAACTCTTTTCCGTATCATAAGAAACACATGAGATTTACTAAATGTGTTGAAAAACCACATATGATTTTAAATAGTATTATATATTCCAATATGATTACTATTCCACCTATCAAGACACATGATTTTTATTATGAGTATCATAAAGTTAAGGGCCATTTAAATAATTGGTGCTTTGATTTTAAGAAAAAAAATTGAAATGTTATCAATTATGGTGATATTGAAATCAATTATACAATAGCTACAACATAAAGTCCTAAGTTTTAATCTATCAATACCCATATGATGTTAGAAAATGAACCTATAAATTAACTAAAATGGATGCCTAATAAAAAAAGGTATGGATATAAAATATAATCAATATTGGTAAATAAATAATCATTACATAGTATGAATCGAAGGTAAATTAAACTCAATGTTACATACCAATGTACTAGAGACACCACTTTTTATAATAATGACTTACTAGAGTCACAAACTAGTTATGATAGTGGAAATACATATTTTTATAAACTCATATCCTATGATGATTATTTATGACTTGATGGTATAATTGTTGACACAGAAAATTGCACCCTTGGCAGGAGGCTGAGCTCCTGCCTTCTTCGTGCAACTATGGAAACTCCCCTCTCACCTGTGGGACCAACGAAGCTGGAGGGGAGAGTCTCTAGATAAGGGCTAGCTCCCTTCGATGCATCATGTTTGTTCTAGCAAGTGCTAACACATACATATATAGGTATATAATGGGGGGGATGAAAAGGGAGAAAGATTACAAGAAAACAAACACTCTAAAAGAGGTGATGCACCAAAATAAAGTCAACCTTATCACATCCACACTATAAAACTAGACAAACACATACATACACTTTAATCTTGGTAGAAGAACCAGACTGCAAGAAACTAGCAGTGAGGCTTTAATGGAAAAGATAGAAAATAGAGATTTGCCAAAGGTGCTGTGAAACACACACTATATAGCAATTTCTTCTGTTTTTATACTTCCAAATGCAGCTCTCCTTGTTAGTTACATAAATAGCACTTTATAGATAATAGATATGTTGGTGTTGAACCTGTTAAAGCATTAAGAAATAATGACTAAACACAAACTGACACTCAGGACATACACAGAGATATCTAACCAAGATAGAGGTAAAAACTGTGTTTTATTGATTCAAGTGAAAATTTGCCAGGGCTACGCCTTACAAATGTAAAAAGATCCTTCTCAAAATGACAAGTCTTGAATATATAGAAGAGGAAAGGAGGCCTTTTGGCACCCCTTTTACAAGTGGCCCATTCACATCCTTCTCATTAGGAAGAGCAAGCTGCTCAAAACATCAATGAGCTGCACCATTTGTCTGCTTGTAAGGCTACTTCTTCAAGGTGATTACACAGTTTGTCTACTCATAAATGCAAAATGAATAAAATTGGTTGCACTACTAGCTATTTTTGCCTCCCAGTGGTCAATTCGTAGGCACTGTGTCATCTGCTAGAGTAATTTATTGAATTGGCACCTCCCTTTGCCACTTGGACTATCAGCCTGCTCCATGCCTGGCACTTTATCTTTTCCTTATCTTGTCTCTTGCTGGCTCTTTTTGGCCCTTGGGCTATCTTTTGGCAGGTTGCTGCATTGTTTGTGCTCCTTTCATGGTTGGTCACTTGGGCATTTAAAAATCAATGGCCCTTTTGTTGGCTTAAAATTGATGCCTGCACACCCATCATTG
Organism: Torreya grandis; assembly: GCA_037957365.1. Classification (NCBI taxonomy): domain Eukaryota; kingdom Viridiplantae; phylum Streptophyta; class Pinopsida; order Cupressales; family Taxaceae; genus Torreya; species Torreya grandis. The sequence continues at coordinate 941,756 of JARHVA010001639.1, forward strand.
TTTGAAAAAAAATGGCTAGTTCACCTTCTTAAAGTTGATGGCATCTGAGATGTCATCATCCTTGGCTATTTCCTTCAGGCCTTTCTATTTTTGATCCTGCAAGTTGAACTGGACGCATTGAACTAACTCGTTGAACCAAGACGTTGAACCAAAGCCTAGAAAATGAAATGATAGAATTGAAATGATGAGCCAAGGCCTGTAGAGTTCGTAGAATGAACTTAGCTAATTGAACCAAAGTTGAAGAACTTGAAGCTCAAACCAAGCACCTGCAGAGTCTGTATAAATTCTACAAAGTCATGCAAAATTGAAAAATGAAAATGGCCTAGCACAGTAGGGGAAGAGGTTGATCAATTTTGACTTGTTGAATGAAAAATGGTCAACAGACTGGCGACTCCTAGGGGAAGCATGCCTACTATGCTTAAAGACTAGTTGCCTTGTAGTCCATTAGGCACAGAGTTGGATGTAGCTTTTTAAAAAGTTAGCGATAGCCCCAAAAGATCTGGGAATCAAAACATGAAGCTTCTTACCCCATATGCAAAGGGAAACACACAAGGCTAAAAACACTACCTGTGCAAACTGCACTTAGGGAAAATAAGGACAACTAAAAGTAAAATACTATATACAGCTAACCAAGAAAATTTGCCTCCCTCCTAGATCAAAGGGAAAATTTCTTAAGTCCCCTTCCTGACAAGAAGACTTATGGTGCCAGGCAAGTAGCTAAATGAAAAGGAGATTTGGCGACTTGCTCCTCTTGCCAATCACCTAGTTTGGCTGGAATCTGAGTGGATCAAATTCAAACATGCCTCCAACATACATGTATTCTTCTTGTCCCTAGAGGCTTTTTGAATGCTGGTCCTTCATATTTGTGCTCTTCACCAAGAAATCAGTCGCTGATGGCTCATCACCATTAGCCCTTTGACATGTACATTCCCTCTGCAATGCATCATGGTCTGACTTGTTTCCTTTTGCTTTGTTACAAGCTCTGTCAGACTCATCCTTTGCTCCCTCTTGGCCTTCTTGAAGAAGGGTGACTTTGGTGATGTCTGAAATGGACTCACAAACTAATTTCTCATCCCACAGAACATCACCTCTCTATTTAAAGCTTTCTTCTTCAAAGTTTTCCTCAAGGAAGACAGACCTCTCCTTTTCCTCATCCAACTCAGGGTCCTCAGTGTAGTCATCCTCATCATCAAAACAACAAGGAAGTTCATCAAACAAGGGGGAAGAGAGCTCACCATGTTTTTGTTCCTCCCCGTATTGCTGGAACATCTGCATATATGCAAGACTTGTGTCTTCTCCATTGCCAATGGTGTCTTCAAAAGAAGCATCAATGATGATTTCTTCTTCATTGTCACTCATGACAGCCTCTTGGGAAACTATAGATTAGACCTTCTGCTCCTCACTTGCCTCTTACAAAATAGGTTCCTCTTTGAGAAGGGGTGAAGTGGGAAAAACACGTGGAAGAGGAGGTAGTCCTTGAGCTACAATCGAATGATTCTCCTCTTTCCACTTGGTCAACACTTCATCTATATCAGGTGTGACCTAATAGCTCTCTTAGAAGTGTGTAGATGGGGTGCATTCAGACATGGAATGTGTTTTTTGGTCTAAGCTATCCATCACACATTGGCTGAGGAATCTCTCTCTGGATTCCAACTCTGCAATTCTCCTAGCTAGATCCTCTTGGAAGAACCTTTCCTGGAGCTCACCAACATCATCATGAGTAGGAGCAACATCAGCTTCTTCAAGGTTTTGAGGAAAACCTTACTTCTCATCCTTCTTGCCCCACTATTTTCCCCCAGTTTAGGATCTTGGAATTGGAATTTTGCTCCTATGAACAAGTAGCAACTTTGTTTTCTCCAAGGTCCTGGGGCTCCTCTGCAAGGTCTAAAAGTTTCATCTCTCTTTCAAGAAGCAATGTCATCCTAGCCTCTAAACCTTCAATTTGTTTGGCTAGGTTGTCATAAAAGAGTCTTTCTTGGAGGTCACTAGCATCATCCTCTTCAAGGCTCTGGACTGGTTCCTGGCATTCCTTCCTCCAACTTGGAATCTGCACATCACATTAAAAAATTTGGGGAGGTTGAGGAATGCAAGGAAGAGACTGTTGATGCACTAGAAGAGTCTCTAGAAGAGGGATGTGTTGATTAGTGGTATTCCCCCCAATGGAAGATTCACTATCTAAGGAGTTGAGAAGATTGATCTCAATGGGGGGTTGCTCTAGTTCCCTTTTATGCTAGAAAGCCAAGCGCACGAGATTGAGAACAGATGCATCAGATGAGCTGGAGTGGGTGAGTGATATCTAATGGAAAGGATTTGGTGTAAAAGAGGGGGCTTTCTTTAGAATAGGAGGGGGCACATAAGGCTAACTGCCTTGAATAGATGGATTTCTCCATTTTGCTACCTCCTCCTCCATGGATTGTAAGGCCTGCACTTGCCTGAACAAACACTCCTCTTTATACATCAGCTCTTGCTGATACCCATACTGCTCCTCCAGTTTGTTAATCTCCATTGTCTACTTCTCAAACTCTAGCACCACCTCCCTTAATGTTACAAGGCAACTAGGAGAGCTGCTTGAGGTGTTTCTCTAAAAATCTTGAGTCTGATCATAGTCACATGAAGGAAAACAAAACCCATGATTTTGTGCAACAAAAATATTCATATAAAAAATAAGATTTATGATGGCACCAGGCTACTTAACCAATAAATTCAACTCAGAGTTGCCATTGGTTTTTGATGCAAACCCTCCAAAGGCTGGTCGGTTGAAGAACACACCAAAAATTCTTCAACTCTTTAGACAAAACCTATCCCAGTTGGTCCCACCAAGCATGCCAAAACTATTGATGCAAAAAATTGCACCCTTGGTAGGAGGTCGAGTTCCTACCTTTTTCACACAACTATGGAAACTCCCGTCTCACCTATGGGACCGGTGAAGCTAGAGGGGAGAGTCTCTAAATAAGGGCTAGCTCCCTTCAATGCATCATGTTCATTCCAGCAAGTGCTAACACATACATATATAGGTATATAATGGGGGGGGATGAAAAGGGAAAAAGATTATAGGAAAATAAACTACTCTAAAAGAGGTGATGCACCAAAATAAATTCAACCTTCTCACATCCACACTATAAAACCAGAAAAACACATACATACACTTTAATCTTGGCAGAAGAACTAGACTACAAGAAACTGGCAGGGAGGCTTTAATGGAAAAGATAGAAAATAGAGATTCGCCAAAGGTGCTATGAAACACATACTATATAGCAATTTCTTCTATTTCTATACTTCCAAATGCAACTCTCCTTGTTAGCTATAGAAATAGCACTTTATAGATAACAATTATGTTGGTGTTGAGCCTGTGAAAGCATTAAGAAACAATGACTAAACACAAATTGACACTCAAGACATACACAGAGATATCCAACCAAGATAGAGGTAAAAATTGTGTTTGATTGATTCAGGTGAAAATTTGCCAAGGCTATTCTTTACAAATGTGAAAAGATCATTCTCAAAATGACAAGTCTTGAATATATAGAAGAGGAAAGGAGGCCTTTTGGCACCCCTTTTACAAGTGGCCCATTCGCATCCTTCTCATTGGGAAGAGCAAGCCGCTCAAAACATCAATGAGTTGCACCATTTGTCTGCTTGTAAGGTCACTTCTTCAAGGTGATTACATGGTTTGTCTACTCATAAATGTGAAATGAAGAAAACTAGTTGCACTGTTAGCTGTTTGTGCCTCCCAGTGGTCAATTCGCAAGCACTGTGTCATCTGCTAGAGTAATTTCTTGAATTGGTGCCTCCCTTCACCACTTGGACTATCAGCCTACTCCATGCTTGGCACTTTGTCTTTTCCCTATCTTGTCTCTTTTTGGCTCTTTTTGGCCCTCGGGCTATCTTCTAGCGGGTCGCTGCATTGCTTGGGCTCCTTTCATGGTTGGTTGCTTGGGCATTTAAAAATCAATGGCCCTTTTTCTAGCTTAAAATAGATGCCTATGCACCTTTCATTATTTGAAAAACAATGGCTAGTTCACCTTCTTAAAGTTGATGGCATCCGAGACGTCACTGTCCTTAGCTATTTCCTTCGAGCCTTTCTATTTTTGATCCTGCACATTGAACTAGAGGCATTAAACCAACCCGTTGAACTAAAGACGTCAAACCAAAGCCTAGAAAATGAAATGATAGACTTGAAATGATGAGCTAAGGCCTGCAGAGTCCATAGAATGAACTTAGCTGATTGAACCAAAGCCGAAGAACTTGAAGCTCGAACCAAGCACCTGTAGAGTCTATAGAAATTCTGCAGAGTCATGCAAAATTGAAAAATGAAAATGGCCTAGTACAATAGGGGCAGAGGTTGACCGATTTTGGCCTGTTGAGCAAAAAATGGTCAACAATAATTAGATTGCTTCACTAACATAATTTTGTGTCGATGGTTCATCATTTACTTACATATAATATAATGATTTACATGATATTTTGTAGTTGAACATGAAATTTACATTATATACATATGACCAAAGACCCAAACTTTGTTTTGGAGCCATTGTGGTGGCATTTTATTTAATTTAGATTTCTTGGATTTCTATTTCTTTTTCTTGATTGATCATTTTCTTTGACTTATTGTCTTTTCAAAAAAAAAATTGGCCATATGATTTCATTTCTACTACTTTATCTCCTCCATGAAGTTTATTTTCTCAACATTTTATTTACATAATTTTATTTGTATGTGCATATTTTATTTTTATTTTCGTTTTGTTTCTTTGGTCACCACATACATATATTCATTATGACTATATTTTCATACCATAAAATTACATGGGTGTAGGCATCCTTGTGTGTTCCCATAAATTCATTATTCCTTAGATTTAATGGGGCATGCCATTATTGAACTTTGTTGATCATATATTTCTCATTAGGGGCATTATGTGTGTGTGTGTGTGTGTGTGTGTGTGTGTGTGTGTGTGTGTGTGTGTGTGTGTGTGTGTGTGTGTGTGTGTGTGTGTGTGTGTGTGTGTGTGTTTATAATTTGAATGAAATGAGAATATATTATACACTTTAAATATTTATTATGCAAATAGATAACTAGATATATAACTCAGATTTTGTATATGCAAGTGAATTCTAAATTTCAAGATCTAATTTGTTTATAGAAGCTAACATGTAAGTTTTTTTGGGTTGTTTTTATTTCTATATGAACTTTACATATAGATAAATTTATATTTAATTATATGGATGTTGACCCATGGTTATGATATATGAATTAAAATGACTCTCTTTAATATGTAAGGAAGCAAAATAATTATAAATGCAAACTTTCTTTTTTTAGGTTTTTATCTTTATTTATGCAAATTATATATTTATACTTATGTGAAAGACATATTGCCTTATCTTGAAACTAAAAAATAAATGTTTTTAGCTGGATTTAGTTGAATCTAAATTGCACCTATATATCCTACATTTATTTTATAAATTATTATTATTTGAGATTTACAGTGTATAGATGCAACTAAAAGAATAAAAAAACTTTTCCAAGGTAAAATGAGAATGGAGAAATGAAATGTTTTTAAATCATTTTGTGAATGAACCTTTATTTTAAATGTAGCATAGATCAAGTGAAGAACAAGAAGTTGACAAAAAATTTGAATCATCTACTATTTATATCCTTACATGTTGCTCAAATGGTGACCATGGAACTCTCCAAAAAGAGGGAAAAAAAAGAGTGAAAATAATAGAAACAAATTGAAGGAAGACAAAACTGAATGGTGGTTGGTAGCTCACATATTTTCTATATTATGGCATGTCTTACACTATGGCTTTTATTGATTGTACCTCAACATTAAGTGAACTTGTATTGATCACCTATATAGGGACATAGTATTCTTTTGCTTCATTATGTATACATTTCTCATTGGGGGAATGATAATCCCATGTTTTTATAGATTATATATTTCTTATATTTAGGCAACCTCTTTACATAGGTCATTTCATACATTTTATCCACATAGGAGTATATTATTGTTTGTTCCTTCATTTCTATATTTTTTGCATATTGGGGGGCATATTTATTACACCATATTTCTCTCCCCCATATCCATATTTTAGCATATTATTACATGAAGGCATATCACTTGCACCCTCTTTCTCTCCCCTTGTCCATATTGGGGTATATCATTACACTAGTCCATATTGTTTCAACCCTCCTTTCTCTTCCCTTATATTGCTTCTGATTTGACATATTGATATTCAATCACATATAATCAATGGGTTTAATTATGATATATTTCTATGATTATACATCAAACTTTATTTTAAATTCAATTTAATGTTGATACCATCTTATGATGGTACATCAGTATTTATTATATAGTTTCCTATTCTACACATGGTAAATGTAGTCCTTTATTTTGAGATGAGTGATATGTAGGTTATATCATACCTTAAAATGGAGGAATATGATTCAATTGATATATTTTAAACTATATGATTATGCACTCTAGAGAGTTATAGACATTTCCCTCACATAGTTTGAGGTAATTATAATGACACACTTCAAATACTTACCCTGTATAGTTGGAGGCACACATTAGAGAGTTATAAAAAAAATTAATCTAAAATTGAGAGGTGCACACTAGAGAGTCATAATTCATATGGTGCACATCAAATATTTCTAAGATACCTTCTACACATTTATATGATTTATAGAGATAATGGCATGGTTCACATACCACTAGGTCTATTTGCTCCTCCATTTTACTTTTTATTTTATTTAGTAACCTAAGTAGTTATTTATTATCACTTTACATATACATTTACCTAATTTGAAATGTTTATTTTTTTAAAACTACACTAGATATTCACATGCCAAACACATGAGCAATGATGCTCATTCATAGACCCTCAGTGGTAGTTAAGAAATTATTGTAGCTAGAGAGGAGAAAAAATTATCTATTTTGGAGGTAATGGGAGATTGACTTTGTGATAATCTAACCTCTCTCCTTTTTAATTTCATCTTGTTGTAACCAAAAATTAAATTCATAATTTTTTTAACATTTTTTATTCCATTTGAATAAACTGTAATTTTGATACTAGATCAACTGGACCTTATAGGTGTACCAATTATTATACATGTTTCACTTGAATAAATTTTATTTTTGAGAAACTAGAGAAATAAAGTACCATTTGCACCTAAAGTGCACAAGAAGTGAAATTATTTCATTTTGGTATATCTTTCACATTTATACTTTATTTTGATTCTCATTTGATGCATTGGAGAGATATTATCTAGGGGATCTTTTTTTCTTTAGATATCAGAGTCCAAAAGTGCATATATTGTTCACACTAAAGATATATAACTTCAGAGCTCTAAGAGGCCAAGGGTCAATTAGGTGTAAATTCTATATTTTGTCATATATTTCACATCTAGTATTCATTTTAGTTCTCATTTGATGCATTAAAAATATATTGTCCTAAGAAACATATTTTACTCAGATATAAAAGTCCCAAAGTGTATACATTTTTCAGACCATAGATCCATAACTTTATATCCAACATGGATGAAGGGCAAATCTAGTGTCACTTCTCTATTTTGGCATATGTTTCACATCTAGACTCCATTTTGGGTCTCATTTGATTAATTAGAAATATATTATCCTAATGATTATATTTAATTCAAACATCAAGGGCCCAAACTTCATATTTTTTACACAAAATGGAATCAGAGATCCATAACTCTCAAGGATTGATAGCCAAAACTTGCAAGGTCATCCGGACAGACCACATGACCATGTCAGACATGTGTTTATGCAAGGCCATTCATATATACCTCATGGATATGTTAAATTTGAAATTTTCCAAGGCCATCTAGATGGACCACAAGATTGCACTAGATGCATATACACACCAAAGATGTTTAGATGGACCTCATTGATGCACCAAATGCACTAGGCATGTAAAAGAGAACTTTGACATCTTAATTTTTACATAATGTTTATGTATAGACTCTATTTCAAATATCATTTGAAGTGTTATACATATATTTAAATGATATATCTAATGATGTCAAATATTTAATATTTTTATGAAAATTTTGGTTAAAAAATAAATAAGGATAAATGTTTTCCTAATGATACATCATGGGTGTGCTAGGGGATAATTTTATATTTGGCCATGTCTTTCAGATCCAAAATCTATTTTTTATCCCATTTGAATCATTGGAAAATTCTTAACACAATAAATATAATGATGTAAATTATTTTATCATCATGGACTTTTGATAGATGCAATTCTCATATTCCACTATACACAACCTACTTTCTTATGTTAGGGTGTGGCACATAATATTTTTAGACTCTATCACCCAATGGACAAGGATTTATGGGACCATTTGGTGATTTCATTCTCCTATGTGTTATAAATATTATAAATGAAAATTGTAAATGGGGTATTATTTATTTCAAGCTCTAAGGGAAGATCTAGTTGCAACTTTGCGTTTGAGATATGTAATTTTTTATATTTAAGAAATGGAATGCAAGCAAGTAGGTGATATCAATATTTGTATTAGTGGATTTTGATGCTCTTTGTTTGTGAATTATGTATTTTTATTCATAGATATATAATCCATTAAAATAATACACTTTTCTTAGTTGTGTGAAACTCATGGTTTTCTAGACTTCACGTTGAAAACCTTGTGTATGAGTTTTGAAGTGTACTTAATATAATTTTTAAGGAGAAGTTTTTATTTTAATAAATCCTTTAATGTTTATTACATCTATTGTTTATATCTCCATTTTGTTTGAGAGGAATAATATCCAACCACTTCATTCAAATCCAAGTTATTTTGATGGTTATTTGTATTCATTCCACTATGAGTTTCTCACCTTAATCCTCCACCATTCTTCCCATCTTCCACCATTTCTAAATTTGTTTTTTTTTTTTTTTTGTGATTTCTAGTTAAAAGTATATAAAAACCCTAAAAAATACACATATCTTATGAATGAACTACCCATCTCAAACATAGAGGAAAATCACCATCTCAATGGTGATTTCTCTATTTATTAGCAAATTTGTGTCATTTCTCATTGGGTGAGTCATAAAACTAAGAAATATAAAATTGACCTAAATTTCTACCAATAGTTTTTAACAACTTCATTAGGGATAAAAAGGTGTCTCTTATATCTAAAATTTGAAGAGAATCTTCCCCTTGAAAAATAATATTGGTGACTCTATTGAAATGATACTTGAGATGATGAAATACACCCCATACTTCTAATTTTTTTTAGTTTGTATATCATTGCCCATGGTTTAATTTATGGTTTCAAGAATGAAGAAACTTTTACTAAAATAGTGAAATCAAAATATGCATACCTTGGAAATATTTGATGGAAAAAATAAGAATAAATAATCAATAAAAATATTTTTAAAGAGCCTAAATTAGAGGATGATTATATTTTTACAAGCAATGATATAGTGAGAAATATTTTCCTCCTCATATCAACCTTCAAAGAAAATCCAATTTTTGAAATTATTGATGATCCAAAAAGAGTACAATTTTTTAAATATGTCTATGGGGCTATATAAATCAAGTAAAGATAATTTTTCCCACTTAAAAATGTTCCCATGGTGGAGATAATACAAAAGGAGAGAGTTCTTGGTCTTAGATATGAAAGTGATGGTTTGTATTCCACTATGGTGAATACTCTAATAGAGGAATCAATTTCTTTCATTTGGTGCTCTGAATAAAATCTTGAAAATTCAACCCAAGAGAAGTAAATCATGAAAGAATACATTAAAAATATAAATCCATCCTTCTCCCAATAAAATGAGATAAGTTATGAAAATAATGAGCTTCACATTGAAAAATAACGAGCACAGAGAAGATTTTGAAGAAGAGACAAGAAACAATCAGCAAGAGGTTTTTTCATCATATTGAGCACCATGAGTTTTTGGTTCCAAGACAAAATTTGGATACACTTAAAAGTGATAATATTCAATGATTCATGGATAAATAGATTCAATAGAAACCACAAAGTGAAGACTTAGGAGGTATGATTCATTTTGTTAGTATTCCAAACATCAATTTGAGACATATTCCTTCTATTCATGAGGAAAGTATGTATGGTGAAGTGTTTGATTTCATATTTGTATTCCTACCTACACATATTATTTATCCCATAAATAAAGTTAAAATCATGTTATTTTGGTTTCTCATCGTCTTGTCAAAGTTATCCTCAGCTTTTTTAAACTTGCTTCACAAGGGCTCATATTTTTGCCAACCAGTGAATGATTATGTTTATTAATGTTATCTTTCTTTCTCCCTTGTAAAATTTATACATTTATACACTTTTTTGGCTTGTGTTTTTCCCTTCCTTTTTTTTGTGTGCATGTTTTTGAGTTCAATAAATTTAGCTTGGAAATTGTCGCATTTCCCCTTACGCATGTTGGAGCTAATTGCAAGACATAAATCCTTGATATGACACTTTAATCTCTACCAAGATATATTATAGGTAAAATTTATTGTAAATTTATTCAAATATATCATATTTTATTTTTAAACACAAAGGAAATTTATCTTTTTATATCCTTTCAAGCATATAAAATGCCCATAATTTTAACTTAGATAAATAGGTGGAGTTTTGAAGATGATGATATGGCTTGACAGCAAGTGTTCTTTTCCCATATGATTTGGATAGGTGAAATGGCTTCTAGTTGTTTGATCAAGATATGCATGTGAAATACATGATATCCATAATGTGGATAATACATTGGTCACCAAATAATCTTGAGTTATCCTACATATTTCCAAGGAATGTGATCCTTGTAGTTAGAGCCACTATTATACCTAGAATTTGAATTCATGAATTTTTTAAAATTTGAGTTTCCACTTGAAGAAACCAAAATTTTGGAAATAGAACAACTAGGCCTCATGGGTGTATCATATTTTCTACATATTTCACTTGAATAAATTTCATTTTGGAGAAACTAGAGAAATCAAGTACAATTTGCACCACAAGTGCATAACAAGTGCAATTATTTCATTTTGGCATATCTTTCACATCCAAACTTAATTTTGGTTATTATTTGATGTGTTAGAGATATATTGTCCAAGGGATCATCTTTTCTTCAGATCTTAGAGTCAAAAAGTGCATATATTTTTCACAATGGAGATATATAACTTCAGAGCCAATAGGGACCAAAAACTAAGTGTCAATTTATTTTGACATATTTTTCACGTGCAAACTCTATTTTGGTTCTAATTTCATGCATTGGAAATATATTACTATAAGGATCATATTTTATTTATATTTCAAAGTCTAAAAGTGCATATATATTTCATCCCAATTATTGTAACTTTAGAGCTAGTAGAGATGAAGGACCAATCAAGTGTCAATTCTTCATTTTGGCACATATTTCACATCCAAACTCCATTTGGGTATCATTTGATTCATTGGAAAGATATTTTTATAATTATCATCTTTATTTTAGACATCAAGGACCTAAATTTCATATTTTTTACACAAAATTGAACCAAATATCTAGAACTCTCAATGACAGAGATCCAAAACTTACAAGGCCATTTGGACAAACATCATATCTGCATCAGACATGTGTGCATGCCAAGGTTGTCTACATGAACCTCATGGTAGTTTTGGATGTCTGTTCTCACCAATAAAACCTTGATGTACTTCATGGATGCGTCTAACATGCATATGTGCCAAGTTTATCTTGACAGACTTCATGGATGCGTTAGATGTGTCAGAGGCAAAAAATAAAAATCCATCCTCATATTTTGGCCATAACTTTTGGTTCAAACTCTATTTTAGTTCTCATTTGAAGCATTAAAGAGGTATTAAAATTATCTATCCAATTATCTCAAACATTTTATATATTTTTTTTAATAAATAAGGATAAATATTAGAATATTTTTGAATATCAAATTGAAAAATGTTACCACAAAGTTTAGGCAAGATATTTGATAAGTAGAGAAACCATCAAACTGTGAAAATCCCACATTAATATTGAAATATTGCAATCAGTGAATCACTCTAAATACAATAGCATGAATAAGCTAAGATATAATGGCCTTAAGCCAAGAGAGAGACAAAGATTCAAGAACAATACTAAACTTGTAGAACATGAAGAATTAGGAAGAGAAGATCTTAATCAATAGACATAGATAAAAAAGTGAGTTGCATGTGCAGGTTCTAGCATGTATGTCATGTATCCCTAATCTTCTTACAAGTAGGGAGGATGTGTGTACCATGTGGGAGGAGAAGAGTTACATGCAAGTAACTCTATAGCCAACAAGTAGACTAAAGAGGTTAGTGACACTTCAAAAGGGTAAAATAAAATGTATTTATAAATATAATAAATGTATACACACATAAAACTTAGGATAAGCCTAGAAGATTATAGAAAATACCCAAATAAAGGTTACTTTGTCAACACTCCCCCTTAAACTTAATTGGGGTTATAAAAGTAGAGAAAACTTTTGAAAAAAAAAGAAGGGAGTTGAAATTACATAATATTCTCCCTTAATAGAAACTTATTTTAAGAGGAATTACAAAATTTTGAGAAAGAAAGAAGAAGATAAGGTGTTACCAAAAGTTGCAAGGATGAAAGTGTGAACATGAATAATCTCCAAGAATCCTCTTCAGACAATGTGTTAAATCTACATTGAAACAAATACCAATAAAAGGAGAAATGATCCAAAAACATGTAAGACAAATAAGCTAAAACCAATATTTCAAGTTAAATAATCAATATGTCAAAATATGATATACATACATAATGTAATAAAAGTATATGTATATAAAAAAATAGAATAAAGATAACTTCTATCAAAAATGCATAAACATACACGAAAGGAAGTTAGTCAAAACATATATCCTATGCAATAAAAGGTAAGGAATGCAAAAAAAAGATTTAAATAATCAAAATGGAGACAAAGAATACATGTCACTTATAAAATATATTCTTCATGAAGTAATATAAGAATTATCACAAGAATCCATATCAAATTCTCTATAAGATTCATTTTCTTTAGGGATCCAAATAGTTTTACCTTTAGAGGTAGGAGATTTAGTCATTTTCCAACAATGCAAAGTATCATGCATGGATTTATCACAAGATTTACATGGGTGAAATTTTCAAAATTTAGATATATATTTCTTTTATTTTCCATAATGAGCACAAGGTTTAACATGTTTAACCAAAGTATGAGCATTCCAAGCACTATAATCAAAAGAAGTTGCATTATAAGTCCTTCGATGAGGGGACAATAAGATTTTAAATTTGCATTATAAATAGGTGAATCATTAAAACTAAGACCTTTATAATTTGCATTAGAAGTAGGTTTGAGAATATTATTTATGCACTTACCAAGATTACCACTTGAATAGCCTATATTGTGCATGATTTTTATGTCGAGGTTGGTCGAAGAAGTGTGCACATGAGTTGGAGGTGTCGGAGAAACATAAGGAGATCCATCATCATTATAGCTATTATCATTAGCAAAAGATGTAAATTTTTCATTTAGATAATCTAAGTAATATTTCATAGACATTATTTTCTCATTAAAAGAACATTGTAAAACATGTAAAGTCTCATTTTGATTTGCAATTTTTTTCTAAAAAACAACTATTTCATCTGTTTAATAGTTTCCAATATTTTCAAAAAAATAAATAAAATGACCAATTTAAAAGCTCTAAGAACAAAAGAAATATATTTTGTTACCATTAAAATAAAATTAATGATAAGCTTTAAAGCATTTAAAAACTATTTATATAACTAAATTGCAAATTCTAAATACTTGAGAGTAAAAAGAATTTGAAATATAGAAATTATTATATGATATAAAACAAAAATTAATTGAATTATTCAAGGTTTAATGCATCATAAAGTAAAGCTTCTTTTTTAAAGTGAATAAAAAAAGAAAGCTACAAGACACTATGTGGCTTTGTTTTAATGTATTAAAAAAAGGTGATTAAATCATAAAGAAATTTGATTTACTTTAAAAAAAGGTAATACACTACGTGGGTTATTACCATACCATATTAGATTTACTAATTTAAAAAATAAGAGGATTTACCTTTTTTAATAGGGAATAAAACAAAAAAGCTTTTACATGGCATGAATTAAGATAGTAAAAGACAAAGTGATTTGGTTTTTTTTTTTAAAGATCTTTTTAAAGTTATATTAAAAAATGTTTCATAAAATTTTATACTAATGAAAGATTATGTATATTAATTAGAAACTTTATAAATAAATTTATCGTGGCATATGAAAAAAATAAAATACCATATTATAATATTACCAAAAATCGAATTGAAAAGTGCTGAATGAACAATAAAAAAAGTTTAAATAAAAATGTTACCACAAAGTTTAGGCAAGAGATTTGATAAGTTAGACCACAAGAGATTTGATAAGTCAGGAAACTATCAAACAGTGAAAAACCCCACACTAATATTGAAATCTTGCAATCAGTGAATCATTCCAAGTACAATATCATGAATAAGTTAGGTAAAGAATAACCTTAGGACAAAAGAGAGACAAAGATTCAAAAGCAAGACTAGACTTGTAGAACATGAAGAATGAGGAAGATAAGAGATCAATAAATAGAGCTAGAGGGGAAAATGAGTTATATGTGCAAGCTCTAGTATATTTTCCATGTGTCCATAATCTTATTAAAATTGGGAAGGATGTGTGTGTCATGTATGTGCCATGCAAGTAACTCCAATTCAACAAATGGACTGAAAATGTGAGTGTGATACCTCAAAAAGTACAATAAAGTGCATTTATAAATATAATAAATACACACACACATAAAACTTAGGATAAACTTAAAATACTATAAGAAACACTCAAATTAAGGTTAATTCTCCAAATTAAATTTTGTCCTGACAATACATCATGTGTGTGCTAAAGGGATAATTCTCTATTTGACCATATATTTCACATCTAAAATCTATTTTAGATCCTATTTGAAGCATTGGAAATGTATTTAAACAATGAATATAATTATTTAAATCATTTTATCCTCAAGAAATTTTTAATAGATTTAATTCTCAAATGTCCCTTTGTAAAACATGGTTTCATATGTTAAGGTGTGGTGCACACAATTTCCAGACTCTATCACCCAATGGATAAGACTCAGTGGGCCTGCTTGTTGATTTATTTGAGTCACTATTTTCAAATAAATATAAAATAAAATAGGATAAAAATGAGAATATGAAAGATCAAAGTGAGAATATAAATGGTCATTTCATCCTCCTATGTGTTATATATAAGAGAATTGACTATTTTAAATGGGGTTTTCTTTCTTTCATGTTTTTGAGGAAGAGTTAGCTACATATATATATGTGAGCTATGTAATTTTATATATTTGAGAAATGGAATTCAAGAAAGTAGGTGATATCAATGTTTGGCTTCATGGTTTTTGATGATATTTAGTTTTTATTTATGTACTTCTATTCATAGATAGGGAATCTATTAAAATTTTACACTTCTTAGTTATGTGTAACTCACAGCATTTTCAAACTTTGTGTTGAAAATATCGTGTATGAGATTTGAATCAAGTGTACCCAATATGAGTTTTGAGAAAAAAATTTGCTTCCAAGTAAGCCATTCACATTCATTGCATCTATTTTTTATAGTTCTATTTTATGTGAGAGGAATAATTTCCAACCACTTCATTCAAAATCAATTTATTCTAATGTTTCTCTATATTCATTTTGTTGTGGATTTCTAGATTCCATCATCCTCCATTCTTTGCATCTTCCACTATTTCCATAATTTATTTATTTTTTATTTTTTTCATTTAAAAATACATACAAAATACAAAAAATACACACATCTTATGAGGGAGTTACCCCTCTCAAACATAGAGAAAAATCACCATCTCAATAATGATTTTTACAATTATTGTAAAATATGCGTCAATTCTCATTAGGTGAGTCATAAAACCAATAAATACAAAAATGATATAAATTTCCACCAACACATCTCATTACCATATCTAGTATTAACTTTAGATGTAATTTATAAGTTTTAGCTACAATGTCTTCATTGAACCCTCCTAGATACAAATTTTTGTTTTACTTTTTATGTATATGCACACACACACATATCAAAATGTGTAAATATGTAGACAAGTAAAAAAATCTTATGGTATTATTTAGTGTTTAATTATATTGATTTAACATGTTTGTGTTTATGCTATATATTTAGGTTAAAATTATGTTCCCTCTTGTCAACATCCATTGAATAAAATCTCCTTTCTATTAGTCATATTCTAGTAATCATCATATTATTATAAAATTTCATATCTTATTTTCATCATGCCCATATCTTAACATGGGTGTGCATATTTCCTAATTTAATGTCAAATATTTCAAATAAATAAACATCATTAGGAGTCCATTTACATAATATTACATGGATAAATAGTGTAGAGCATGCAGAATATTCTAATTCTTTATATATCATACATAGGGATAATGATTGAGATCTTTAAATTACACTAGATTATTTGTTGGAAGGCATTAATGTTGATTTCTAAACTATCTTATAACGTGGACCTGACTAAGAAAGGTCCCCCAATGACAACTCATGTTTTTATGCTCTTTCAAGGTCTCTTAGAGTTAAATGGAGTTGAGAGAAAGGAGAATAAATTATGAATGTTCTCCACATCAATTCAATAATTACATGGTTGTTTTTAACCAAAAAACATAGGCAAAAGTACCTAAAAAATGTTAGGATAATATAGCATTATTGATATAAATAAGACATAATTATGAAAAATTCATAATGAATTTTAAGAAACCAAAAAAGGTTTTTTTATCAACACAAGTAGATAAAAAAACTAATAAATTATTTCACAATATATAAAATTTTTAAATTTTATATTAGACATCTAGTATCAAACTATTTTGATAATGGCCTTTTGGCATTAAATTAATTGATTGCTAATTATTCTTGTGCATTATCAAATCATTGCACATTTCTAGGGTTGTCCTCTACACTATCTTAGGACTTGTTTTCATCATTTTCAATCAATGCCAATACACACATAAGTCAAATTTAATTATATATTTTTTTATATAAATACCATTTTTTCAATTCCAATCATTTAAAAACTTAGTTCTTACACAATTTGGATCTATTTATGTTTATGAATTTTTGTATTTAGGTCATATTTTTCTTGTGCATTTGTTTTTATTGGTTTATGATTTAATGCTTTTGGGAATAACGGATTTTTATTCCTATTATAGTTAAGGATCTAGATTAATAAATTAGTATAGAATATAGAAATAATTATAGTCCTTATTTGTATTACTATTTATCTTTTTCACCTTTCTAAAAATAGAAATAAATAGGAAGAAATATAAATAAGATGAAAAGAGACTGAACTGGCTAATATAGAGGCTAAAAATGGTTGTGCAAGACTTAGAAGGTACCGTAAACTTGAATTTAGATTTCATTCAATGAAAGGATAGGATCCCTAAAAAGTGGATGATTTGGTGTCCAATGTTATTGTCCATTCCTATCCTTGTTGTCTAAATTGATCACAGAGACCTAAAACTTTCTTGGTGGTTGCATTGTGCCTGTGTGAGCTTACCTATGAAAAATTGAGGACTGGTTATTGACAAAACTCATTATAGATCTGATTTTGTCTTCAAACCCTAACCCTCCATCATGCTTGATAAAATGATATTTGAGTCACTTGAGAAAGAGGGGGAGTAGTGTGTAAGATGTAATAAACATACAATCTAAACCCCTTGTGTCAGCACACAACCTACATACCAATACTCTGAAGAGGGATCAAGCCATATGTAGTTCTCCCACATAATGTGATTTGTGCAATAGTGTGATGCAGATGCAAATGCTAACTTGATATTATTTGAGGTGGCTAGAGACTAGTATGAGGATTTGAGCATGTTTGTAGTTGTATTGGGTGACTATGTATAGAGAATAGGGAAGTTTTCCTTAGTGTTTTTTTGTATTTTTGATTGATTTTGTAAATTTGGTCACTTCCCTTATAAATGATCTTTGAGTGGGATTTTATAGGGAATAGTTGCTTACGGGTCAGATGTATTCACGTTAGGCTGACCTAATTAAGGATAAGGACTGGATGAAAATGACCATTGGGGCTCATAGGGCAAAAGGATAGGAGCATAAAAAATGGGACACTTTGGTGCTCAATGTTATAATCCAAATGGGGTACTCTTATCCTACAAGCTCAAGACCTAGGGGAATAATATTGACATGGGGAATATTTCTTGGTTGAGCTGGAATTAGGGTTTAAAAGGTTCTAGATGACTAGTAATGAGAAAAAAAGTGTCTAAAAGGGTTGTAAGAGCATGCAAAAAGGACATATATATGGGGTGTTGTAAACCACACTCAAACTACCAGTTTGGAGACTTTTATATGACTACATTTACCCCCCCTTTATGTTAGTGATGTAGTAAAGTGAAATACTAGGATTAAAAAAATAGAAAGCATACCTGAACTTACCTACAGGTTGAAACCCATGAATATTTGTGATGTTAAGTGTGCATAGAGAGAGCACAGTTTGAAGAGTAAATCTGCAAGAAAAACCAAGGAGTAAGTCAATTTTTACTAGACACACTATGTCTAAAATAATAATATACAAAGGTTGGGTAAAAGTGAGATGAAATGAAAGGAATGAATACACCTCACCAGGTACATGAACCAATAGAAAACCTATTGTGATGTTGAGTAATGAGATTGATGATGAGCAATGTTGGGTATGTGTTTTACCAAGAGTAATATTATGAATGGAGCTAAGTGCTCAATTCCTTGAGGGTGGATCAAGAATATAAAGGTTGGACCTTTGTCTCCATCATCGCCCACTATGTAGTGAAGCTATGTGATCATGCATGTGTTAATCAATGTTTGGACTATGTGTCCAATCTCTTTGAGTAGGTGGCTCAAGAATACAAAGGCTAGCTAGTCTTTTGGCTCCATCATTGCCCACTAAGTGTGAACTATGAATTGATACTGATATGAATGTGTATCGTATGAGATGGCTCATGAATCCCATGAATGCTTTGTAATCTAACAATGTGGCATGGATATCCAAATATGTACTGAGAACTAGGCTAATCTTGGCCACTTCAAAAGGTGGAGATTAAGCTTGTATGAAATCCACTTCAAAATTGAGAACTAGGTTTATATGAGAGCCACACTAAAATAATGCCAACCACCTATAGATGGAATAAGGCATGTAAATAATGAGAATACCTAGGTAATACAATGAACTAGAATGAAAATAAGGAAAATGTGCCATGCACATTTCTCCAATCACTAGTGTTTGAAACATGGATTCTAATCTAAAATTTTACCAACTGCCCAATCTAAAACTTGAAGAGAGAACCATCATGTTGTGCATCATGCCCCATAGATATGGATAATATAAGTAAAAATATACTAAAATTTCCCAATTTAAACTGAACTATAGTTGATAAAACTGTAATTGACCTTATCTTTTTGTCTATTTCTAAAAAAATTGGGTTTTGGTTATTTGGATAGGAGTGCCAAAAATTGGACACTTTGATGTCCAATGTTGTAGTTCAAATGTGGTGCTCTTGTCCTTTACTATTTTTTATGACTATTTTATATTCATCACTCTTTTTTTGTCTATTCTATGTGTTTTTACCTATGATTATTGTTTTAAGTGTTCTAAAAATTAGGTTTGACCGATAAAAGGCTCTGATCTCTATGACAAAACCCCTATTTATTTTCCCCTCTTTGAAGGTAAGAATGAAGACATTTTAATGATTACCCTCAAAAAAAAATCCCTACAAGTGTGTTATGTTATTAAATACATGATATAGCAATGATAATCCAAAATATGTCTCAATATATAACATAGTTTGTATTGGAGATTGTTAGATCAACATGGGTATGCCTAGATAGATGTAACAATGTAATAACATATGCAATATATTGATTTGAAACTAGAAATTTGGTTAGTTTTTAGTTTTCAAAGAGGGATGGATCATGATGTCCATCATGGCATATAAGAAGGTAAGATAATGCATGATGTGGATCATGGCATTGTAAGCAACTGAGAAGCAAATAAGCACAAAAGGTAAGAAGTAAGAAGCATATAAAAAAGGCTAAGGGGCCAAGCAAACAAGGGACATGGGCATATGTCACTCAAACTTTGAAATTAAGCAAACTAGGCATGTTCAAATACCTACATACACATACAATTTCAAACAATCAAGATTGTCACAAGGGCCACAAGCACACACAAGAATACAATCAAAAGACATTGGCAAATGTCCTAAGACACACACTAGTAACAAAACAAGAATAGAGAAATGCAATCACATTTAGCTAATCAAATTAAGAAAGGAAGGCATGCAAATACTATAAATGCTAACCCATCTAACTAATCAAATAAATAAGTGAAAGTATGCAAAACATATAGTACAAGACTAGGTATATGCTAAGAAATACACAAATTCTATAAACTAGTGAGTGTTGATAGAATAATCTATGTAAGCTAGTAAGTAGTGTACATCAATATGATAACTAGAGTGTGTGGTGTAGGAATGACATAACCTATATGGTTTAGTCATGTAGAAGATGCCCCTGATGTGTATATATGTCAATGTATGTTTTGAATGTAAAAGTGGGATGCCCCCTCAATGGGTAAAGTGAAGCAATCAAAGATCTTGGTGTCACTACACACACTCAAAGAAGATCAAGTGAAGCATGGTAATGTATATAAATTGAAAAATAATAGCTTAGAAGAGAAAAATGTAAGTCAAGCATGGTAGTAGAAATGTAAAGGATGGATAATGCATATAGTTGAATAGTGTTTTTGGTGTTTTGAATTATTTGACTATTTTTGTATTTTGACATGTTATATTATTTTTGGTATTTTGAAATGTTTTATTATTTTTGGTATTTTTTTAAATAATTATGTACAAGTAAGTAAAAATAAAATATATACAAGTAATCATAAGGAAACTACGTACAAGAAAGCAAAAAGAAACTATGTACAAGTAATATGAGAAATTATGTACAAGTAAGTAGAAAGAAACTATGTACGATAATGTAAGTAAACAAATATATACATAATGATATAATAGACTAAGCTAGAGGGGGAAAAGGGTTCAAGGATGGAG
Organism: Torreya grandis; assembly: GCA_037957365.1. Taxonomy (NCBI): domain Eukaryota; kingdom Viridiplantae; phylum Streptophyta; class Pinopsida; order Cupressales; family Taxaceae; genus Torreya; species Torreya grandis. Next base: position 962,902 of record JARHVA010001639.1, read on the forward strand.
CTTGTTGGGGATGGAGATGGAGGAAGGGATCATGTCCATCATCAAATTCCTTAAGATCATCATCATAAGTATCATCATATGCTACAGGATCTATATACATGGTGGCTATCTCATCAAGTGTTACTAATATCTATGATCTTTATGTAGTTAGAGATCTATCACTCATAGTGGTGTCATCCTGTCAAAGGTGAACTAAGGGTTTCTATGGTGTTGAATATGTTGGTTCTCCTCTGGGGTGTTTAGTTTTGGTAGGAGGCAGCCTTGGTAGAAGTGGTGAAGTTGGTGATGGTGGTGATATAATCTAAATAGTACCCTAAACTTGTATTTTATCCAATATCTGATGTAAAGCTATACATGAGTCTATGTCATGGCCTATGATTCTATGAAAGAGACAAAATGGGTGACCATCCTACCATAATAATATACTAATAGATCTATGTCATATTATAGGTAGTGTGATTAATCCATGATTAATTAACATCTATAATATAATATGTGGTTGATGTTGTGTGTTTCCCATCTGAATCTAAATGACTAGTCTATATCCATAGAAGTAACCATGTGAACTGTATGGGCCAAGTAATCTATTTGTGTCCATAAATGTGGAGTTTATCTTGAGAGTGTAGTGTGAGATGTGAAGAGTGATATATGATGTGTGATGAGAGCTCTAGAGTCATCTTGGTACTCCCCTAGGCCAACTGGTATAACTATAAATCCACACAAATAGTCATCTATGAGTGTGGGTGTTGTATCATCATCTAAAGTAGCTTAAGAATGTATATCAACATCATGCATATATGGTAACTCAAAATTTAACATAAGGTATAACTATGATATGGGAGTCTCATCAACTATACTAGGAGAAGATGATGGTGCTGTGAGAGTATCTCTAACTGGTGAAGTGATTGTGATTACCTGAAGATTTTTATCTATATAATCAATTGGGACTATTAGAACTGCTATCAGTGATTGCATAATTGTAGTAGGTGTAAGAACTATGACTTATAGAGTAGTTGAAATGGTTGAAGCTATTATAATTGGTTGAGTATCCAAAGTTAAGGAAACATCTATAAGTGGAAGAGTATGAGATGTTTTAGTCTCTCCTACCTCATATGTATGTATCTAGTCAAGAGAAATGTGATGAGGTGGAGATTGAACTATGATATGAGGTGTCCTATCTAGTGAAATAGTCAAAGATGACTTTATAATTCTACAATATATGAATGGTTGGTTATCTACTCAGCATATGTAAAGGTATCCTTCATGGAGGAACTTAACACATTGATGAAGAGTGGAAGGAATTGCCCCCATAGTGTGTATCCTAGGTTGTCAAAATAAAAGGTTATAATGAAGAGGACCTAGCATGACCTAGAACTATGTAGAGAGGGTTTTGGGACCTACCATGATATCTAAAGTAATGATGCCTAATGTCTATTATGGTATATCATCAAACCCTCCAATTTTCTTATATGCCTTTTGCATGGAGGCCATATCTATACCCATGGTTTGTAAAAATGTAATATTACATATATTAAGTCTAGAACCACTATCAACTAGAACTCTCTTAACTTCACTAGTTTTGACTTGAGATTATATGAACAATGGTAAATTTTGATCGATAACTATTTAAGAAGTCATGTCCTCACAATCAAAATAAATAACATCTTTTATAGTTTTTAATTTGTTGACCATGATGCAAAATAAGAAGGCTCTAAATCAATGAGCATAGTATTATGAGTGAATGCCTGATAAAGAATGTCCTTGAACACATATGCTTTTTAAATTAGTTATAACATGGAAATATTAACTAGTGTGTTTCTCAACTGATTGATAATATCATATACCATATGTGGATTTACTTATGCAGGTGGGTTGGGCTTGGGATGGGAGGGGATAAGAGGGTGGTGGGGTTCCTAACTAGGGGGAGTAGGCATAGTGGCATATTGAGTAATATCTCTAACTACATTATCTACTAGTTATATAGGGATAGTATTATTTATAGGAGGAGAACAAAGATAATTGATAGGTCAAGGTGGTGGAGGGATAAAGGGTGTCATTTGGGCTCTCTGGTGATGGGTAGTAACCTAGGGAAGAGAAAAATGGACCATGTAACATGACTCAGCATGGAATAAAGGCTCCAAGGGAGGTGAGGCAAGAGGTGTAAATAAATATATATAAAGTTGATGATAAAAGGAAAAACATACATGTGATCTCACTTATGAAGGAAGTGAATCAAGCATACAAGGCATATGATAAAACTTTGCATTAATGTATAGTAAACTTCATCATTCATATACATGATAGGACTGAGTATAAACTCATTATTTTCAAGAAATGTTTTGAAATAAGTGAGATCCATTTTTGATTTTGTATGATTTAAATGTAAGGTGATACCTCAAGAAGCAAAGGGACCTAATATATTCAACTAGGGTTTGAAAGAAATAATTTTTAAAATTACTATGGTGAATTTTAAAAATTTAAATGTGAATTTATGATTTATATATGCAAGAAAAATCAGAATAATGTTGCTAAAATTAGCAATGAATTTCCCTAAGATTTCTAGGGTTTTTGTGCACAAACGATTTAAGTCAGGTTCACCAAAAGATTTAAATTTTTTGGGAATAATGGAGTTTTATTCCTATTTTAGTTAAGGGTATAGATTAATAAATTAGTATAGAATATAATAATAATTATAGTCCTAATTTGTATTACTATTTATCTTTTTCACCTTTCTAAAATAGCAATAAATAGGAAGAAATATAACTTAGTTGTAAATAAACTAAGTCGGTTGATATAGAGGTTTTAAATGGTTGTGTAGGATTGCGAAGGTGTCATAAACCTGAATCTAGCTTTCATTTGGTGAAAGGATAGGATCATCAAAAAGTGGACACTTTGGTGTTTGACACTGTTGTTCATTCCTACTTCTATTATCCAAAATGATCGTAGAGACCTAAAACTTTATGGGTAGTTGTGTTGTGCCTATGTGATCCTGCCTATGAAAAATTGTGTGTTGGTTGCTGATGAAACTCATTGTGGAGATGATTTTGTCTTCAAACCCTAACCCTCCATGTTTGATAAAATGATATTCGAGTCACTTAAGAAAGAGGGGGGTTACTGTGTAAGATGTACTAAATGTGCAATCCACACCCCTTGTGTGGGTACGTTTCCTACATACCAATACTCCAAAAAAGAATCAATCTATATGTAGTTCTCCCAACTAACATATTTTGGACAATAGTGTGATGTAGATGAAAATTCCAATTTGATACTATTTGAGGTGTCTAGGGACTGGTATGAGGATTTGAGTATGTTTTCAATTGTATTGGGTGACTATGTGCAGATAATAGGGAACTTTGCGTTAGTGCTTTGTTTGTATTCTTGCTTGCTTTTGTAAATTTGGTCACCTCCCTTAAAAATGAGCTTTGAGTGGGCTTTTATAGGGAACAGTTGGTCATGGGTCAGATGTATTCATGTTAGGCTGACCTAATTAGGAATAAGGACTGGATGAAAATGACCATTGGGGCTCAAAGTGCAAAAAGATAGGAGTGCATAGTCTAAATGGGTCACTCCTATCTTATAGGTTCAAGACCTGGGGGAATAGGATTAGCATGGGGAATGCTACCTGGTTAAGGTGAAATCAGGTTTTATAAGGTTCTATATGACTGGTAATGAGTAAAAGGGTGTCTATAAGGGTCATAAGAACATGCAAAAAGGACCTATGGATGGGGTGTTGCAAGCCACACTCAAACTACTAATTTGGACATTTTATATGACTACAGTTTACTATAGTGTTTATTAACTTAAAGCCCCTTTACTAATAAAAAATAATCTTAGCTTTCACCATTATCAAACAAAATTATTATATTATTGTATTTTCTTAACTTTGTAGCATTTTTTGAGTTTTTTATTATATTAAATTCACACAAAAATAAGATCCATTTATGTTTTGTCACATTAAAACAATCCCATAGCCAAGTTGAAATAACTATTTCTATCTCCTTTTAACCACTTCACCTTTGATGTTTTCTTCTAGTAAATTTCATCTTAAATAAGATGTTAAATTTTTGAATGGGTTTAAGATAAATGAAAAAACCTTAAGACATTCACCCATAATGCATGTATACCTACATAATATTAAAGTAAATAATATGGATATGTTTAAGGTATAATAAATACCAAATATATTAAAGCATATATGTGAAGAAGGGATAATGACCTTCCTCATAGTAATATCAAACTGAATAAACCTTCACCCATATCCTTCATCCTCTTATATAGATAAATAAGGATGTTTAGGATAGGAAGGATTATCTATCTTTTAAGGATATTAGCTCAAAATAGACAAACCCTATTTTGAGGATAACTACTAAAAACATTATTATTTATAATATCTTGCACATTTTGAATCTATTTATGTTTTTATATTGTTGTATTTAAGTCTTTTTTTGTGTATATATTTGTTTTATTAACTTATTATAGTGTCTTCTGACCTAAAACACATTTACCATTTTAAAAAAAAATCATAAATTTCACCATTATCAAACAAAAATTTATATGATTGTACTTACTTAACCTTGTAGATTTTTTTAAGTTTTTGATAGATTAAAATCATATAGAAATAAGACCCATTTATGTCTTGTCACACTAATTTCATCCAATATCCAAGTTGAAAGTACTAGCTTTGTTCCTTATTTTAACCATATCACACTTGATTTTTTTCTTCTAGTCAATTTCCTCTTGAAAAAGGTGTTAAATTATTGAATAGGTCAACAATGATGGAAATAATCTTAAGACATTCACCCACAGTGCATGCATACATGTATATCATTAAAATCAAATAATATGGATTTGTGTAAGGAAAAATGACTACCAAATGTATTTAAGTATAGATATGAAGGATGGCCAATGGCCTTCCTCACAAGAATATTACAATGAATAAATATTCACCCATATGCTTTAGCTTCTTATATAGATAAGTAAGTAGGTCTAAGATAGGAAGGATTTTCTATCTTGTAATGATATTAGCTCAAAATTTATAAACTCTATTTTGAGGATAACCATTATAGACATTCTGATTTACAATAACTTATAAATAATTCATCATAAATAAGTTATGAATAATTATGTGCACATAAGGCTTAATTTATCCATAAATAATGTAATTAAAATTACATCTTGTAAAATACAATAGTGTATGTCTTAGTATATACTACCATCCCCCCTTAAGATGTAATTTATAACATGAGCATATGAATGAAGCTACTTTAGCCTAAGTAATATTTAAAAAGATGTTGTGCATATAAGTGTTTGTATATAAACACCTCTATCACCTATAATATGGGTCCTAAAAATAAGGCCATGTTAGGTACTTGGGTACAAATGAGAATATAAAATTAAAATGATCATATAAATGACTGAGTTGAATATGATGCTTCATAATTTTTACTTCACAAAATCTCAAATGTCCAAGTGTGTCATAATCGTATATCAAATTAACATGTCATAGATGTCTTTGTCTATATGTTAATGAATTTAAAACAAACTAAGATCCTTACGAATGCCATTCCATCTTGTTGGCATACATGGGTGTCAAGTGGTTGTAACCATTAAGTTAAGAAGAAAATTATGTTGAAAACAAAGATATCTCTGAAACTATGGGATATTGAACATTAAAGATACACTTAACATGTAATAATATATTTACAATGATCAAGGCATGAATGGTATCAATCTACCTCTAAAGATTTTAAGTAAGCATTCTCCAAGTTATCAAGATGAATCAACATGAGCAAAACCATCATCAATATGGATCCAAGTAAACTTATGTATCAATTTGTGTCACATATATGTAGAGGCATCAAATATTAATTTTAAAATGCTTAATATTGTAGAGTGATAAAAATTATTGTACCATTGTGGTGTGTTCTAAAAATGACTCATTTTTAATATTCAAGGTTAATGACCAAAACATGTTCTTTTTGTCCACAATTTTGAAAAAAAAAATTTATAATATAATTAATGTTTTAACTTGGGTTAAAAGAGTGTGGATAATTAACGACTGATGTGGATCTTAAGGTGACTCAAAAAACATAGTGTTCCTAGGGTCTAACTAATTTAACCTTTTTGAGAATACTAGTGTATTATTCTTAATTTATTTAAAAGGGTTTGAGTAGTAAATCAATAAATAAATATGAAATAATTAAGTTAATAATTTGTGTAAATTAGATTATAATTTGGACATTTCTAAAATAATAATAATATATGGAAAATAAGACTTAGATGGAAATTGACTAATACGACTAAGATAAGGTCTGATATTCACTGTGCAATATTGGGACACTATCATAAACTAATATCTAACGTTCATTTTATAATTCGATAGGAGCACCAAAAATGGACATGAATGGCACTAACGTTGTAGTCCACCTTTGTCACTATTGTCCTGAGGATTTGAGCTTTATGAGTTTTGTTCATCAGGTTTGTGTGACCCTGTCTATGAAGTTTTGATAGCTGGAAGTCTATAGAGCTCCCTATAGAGTAGATTTTCTATTCAAACCCTATCTTCCATTGTGATTTGACCAATTTTAAGAAAGAGGGCAGTTTAGTGTGTGTAATATTCATTGAACATGTATCCACACCCCTTGTATGGGCATGTTGCATACATACCAATACTCTGAAGAGGGATCAAGCCATATGTATTTCTCCCACTTAATGTGATTTGTGAAATAGTGTGTATGAAGATGCAAAATGATAAACTAGATGTGCTTGAGGTGGCTAGGGACTAATGTAATGATTTTAATAAGCTTATAATTGTATTGTTTGGATGTATGCAAATAATAGGAAAGATTGCTTGATTAGTATTGCTTATATTCTTGATTGCTTAGTGATAATTGCCAACCCCTTTCCAAATGATCTTTGAATGGGATTTTATAGGGATCTATTGGTCAGGGGTTGAATGTGCTCACATTAGGCAAACAAGGAAAATGATGGGGAACTAAAAGAAACTAACTGTGGGGGCCAAAATTACACTTGGATAAGAGCACCGAAAGTGGATAGGAGTGGCATCGATGTTATAGTCCTAGTATGGCACTATTATCCTAAGAAAATAAGACCTAGGATGATTGATCTATCATAGAAATAAGAGTCTGACTTAGCTATGATTAGGTCTGGAAGGCTAAAAATGAATAGGAATCAGTGAAAATGATGCCTATGAGGGTCATGAAATCAAGCAAGAGGGACCTATGGATTAGGTGTCATTATCCACACTCAAGTTACCAATTTTCACATTTTATATGACTATATTTTCCCCTCCTTTATTATAGTGATGCAACAAAGTGAAATACTAGGATAAAGGAAAATAGAAAGCATACCTAAACTTACCTGTGGGGGTGAAGCTCATAAAGTTGTGTGATGTTGGGTGTGCATAGAGAGATCACATTATGAAGTGCAAATTTGCAAAGATAAAATAAAGAGTAGATCAATTCTTACTAGATACACTATATCTAAAATAAGAACATAAAAATTTGGGTAATAAAGAGAGGAAGAAAAAGAAACGAATACACCTCATTGGGTACATGAACCTATACAAAACTTGTTATGATACTGAGTAATGATGGGTGATGTTGAGTGATGTTAAATGTGTTCTGAACCAAGATTAATATCACAAACAAAGCTAAGTACTCAATTCCCTAAAAGTGGCTGAATAATGCAAAGGCTATCCCTTTGGATCCATCATCACCCACTACGTGAAGCTAAGTGGTCATGCATGTGTTGATCGATGTTTAGACTATGTCTAATCCCTCTAGATAGGTGACTCAAGAATACAAAGTCTAGATAGTCCTTTGGCTCCATTATTACCCCATGAAGTGAAGCTATAAACTAATACCAGTATCAAATGTATGTTATATGAAATGGATCTTGAATCCCATGAATGTATTGTGATGTGAAAATGTTAACATGGATACTTGAATGTATGCTAAAAACTAGGCCACTCTTGGCCACTTTGAAAGGTGGAGATTAGGCTTGTATGAAAGCCACTCTGAAATATGGAAGTTAGGCTTGTATGAAATCCAACTCCAAAATGATGCCAACCACCTACAGATGGAATAAGGTACACAACTACTAAGAATGCTTAGGTAACACTAAACTTGAAAAATAAAAGAAAACAAATGTGTCATGTACATTGCCCCCAATCACTAGTGTTTGAAACATGGATTCTAATCTAGAATTTATACCAATTGCCATATCTAAAACTAGAAGTGAGATACATCATATCACGCATAATTCCCCCTATGTTTGGATTCTTTGATAAAAAGTGTACTAAAAATTGTTGATTATGAACTAGTCTGACTAAGCAAAACTATAGATGAACCTAATTTTCTACCTACTTTTAGAAAGTCTAGTTTTTTGCTATTTGGACAGGAGTGTTGAAAGTGGAAACCAGTGGCACCAATGTTGTAGTTCAACTTGGGCACTATTGTCCTAGGCCAAATTTGGTAATTGTTCTAACATTTTCACTATCTACCTAGTCTATTATATCTAGTTTGATGTCTAGTTGTTATTCTAGGTATTGTGAATGCTATGTTTTTTACCATTAGGAGCTCTGATCTCTGTGAGAAAACCCTTATTTATTGCCCCCTCTTCTAGGGGTAGGAATGAAGACCCTATAATGACTACCCTTAGAAGAAATATCCTTATAAGTGTGTTATGCTACAAAGATGCATGATATAACAATGATAATTGACAAGATATCTCAAGATATAGCATAGTTTGTATTGAGATATTGTTAGATCAATAGGATTATGCTTAGATAGATATAACAATGTAATAGCATGTGTAATGTATTGAATTATAACTAAAAGTGTTAGTTGTTAATTGTTAGTTGTTATGGAAGGATAGATCATGATGTCCATCATGGCATCCAAGAAAGCAAGAATAAAACATGATGTGGATCATGTCATTGCAAATAATGAGAAACAAACAAGCAATAAGAACACAAGGCAAGAAGCGTACATTGGTGGCTAAGGGGCCAAGAAAATAAGGGAAATGGGTAAATGTCACTCAAATGAGAAAGCAAGCATACAAAGCATGTTCAAATGCCACATACACATATAATTAAAAAAAGCAAAGTTGGCATGAAAGCCATAATCAAATAGAAGAGTAAAAAAAATGGACATTGACAAATGTCTTAAGGCACACACATGAATAAAATCAAAGGACATTAGCAAATGTCCTAAGGAATATACGAAAAAAAAAAGGAACTAAGAAATGCAATCACATCAAGCTATGCTAAGCAAAAAAAAAAAAAAAAACATGTGAATATTGGAAATACAATTGCATCTAATTAATCAAAGCAAAAAGTGAAAGTATGCAAGACATGTGAGTACAAGACTAGGTATATGCTAAGAAATACACAAGTGTTATATACTAGTGAGTTTTGATAGAGTAATCTATGTAAGCTAGTAATTAATGTACATCAACATGATAACTAGAGTGTGTGGTTTAGGAATGACATAACTTGGATGATGTAGTCATGTAGAAGATGCCCCTAGTGGGTATGTATATTTATGTCTCAAATGTAAAATTAAGATGCCCTTTAATGGATAGAATAGAGAAATCAAATAGTTGGATGTCACTGCACACACTCAAAGGAGATCAAGTGAAGCATGTTAATGTAGATAAATTGATAAACAATAGCATAGAACAACAAATGTAAGTCTAGCATGATATTATAAATGTAAATAATAAGTGATGCATACAATTGAAGTGTTTTTTATGTTATTGACATATTTGAATGTTTTTGTATTTTAAAATGTTATATTGTTTTTATAATTTTGAGATAAGCTATGTATAATCAATCATAGGAAGACTATGTATAAGAATTTTAAGAGAAGCTATATACAAGCAAACTAGGAAAGGATGATACTAACCAATGAGTCTCATGAGAAAATTCATATCATGGTGTCCTATATCAAGGAGAGGAATCATGTGTGATCATGAAGAATGATGGAAATGTTGAGATCATGGCTCTAAAATATGTATATACTATAAGTTCTTTGAAATATTTGAAGTGGAAACTAAGTGTGAGATCCCCCTATAACTCTGGGAAGTAGATGCAACTATAGGTATCTTAGGGACCCATCTGGTAGTAGGAGAATCTCTCTAAACATGCACTCTATGTGTAGAGGCATGAGGCCTCAATGATACTTCCCTAGGTGTGAACATTGTAGCTATAAGTTGTCTAGAATCTTGAAGCTATGGTGGTATATGAACTCTCTATGCTAGTGATGGATGCCTCAACTATGTTTGAATTGAAATTGGAGGATAAACTATTACTGGTGGAGAAAATAAAAATAGAGGCTGAACTAAAACTAGTGAATGCAAAGTAAAATATGGCTCTAAAGAGGTGAGTGGTAACTCATATGGATCTCCACCAACTATAAAAACCTAATTAGTTTGAATGAATTTCATGCATCTATAAACTATAAAAGGTACTACTCAATTTTTTTGAATCCATTATTGACTAACATATCAAAAAATTTGGCATTGGAAACAATAGTGAATGGTGTGGCCACATGTGTTAGACCAACATGTAGAGGAAGTACAATCTCATCTAATGAACTTTGTATGTGCCCACTAAATCCATTGATAATTATATCCATCTAGGTAATATCTTGCTCTGAATATCCTAAATACTACAGTGATGTCATAGTGCACATGTTCACATTGGATCCATTATCTATGAAAACACTATGAATAGGATGATTATGAATGTAAGCTCTGATAAAGAGTTCATGATAATCTGAATCATCCTCGACTATCTCTTACTCTGAGAAGGAGATGGAAGGTCTAGTTGGAACTCTAGAATTGTATACACCAATCATGTTACTCAAAGGATGTAATGCAATTGAAGGTACCCTATATGTATCTAGTGGGGATGTGCATGATATGTATGGTGAACCCCTAATGTGTCCATTACCTCTTGTTTAGAATGCTATGAAAAGGGATTTGAAAGGATTTTTAGAGCTTTATCCTATGTTTTCTTTTTTTTGAGGAGGTTCAAATGAAGTGCCAAGATCAATATGATTGCCATATATCAAATCTTGTATCTTTTATCTCAAATGGATGCATCTATTTTTTGTATGGTTTGGTGCCCTGTGAATATCACAATATGCATGTTGATCATATCCCCATCAAAGATGCTTTGTTGGATCAACTTCCTAAATAAGAGGGAGAGACATGATGTTACATTCCAATAGCTATTGTAAAACTCTAGCTAGAGAAACTGGTAGATTGGTGAAGGTTAATCGAGGAGGTTTTGATAAAAATACTCACTGAGGGGGTTCAAAAGTTGCATTAACTATCGATTTATTCTGACTCTTGCTATCATTGACCTTGAATTTTATATGGGACTTTATTGTTACTCTTATTTATTATTCCTGGGATACTTGTGTACTTAATTTTGCCCATTGAAATTAGTTTGATTTCTATTTCCTTTAGTGTGTGACACAATTCAATGAAGGAAGAGAATATTTTGAACATAATTGATTCATGTAAATCTGGTAGGAGACTCTGTATGAAGAGATCTTGTAACTCTTGATCGGCCATGGGGCTACTCATCTTAGCCAAAATAGTCTTATATCAAAGAAAATAATCTGTGAGATGCTTATTTGATCTTTGTTTATGTTATGCAACTTGGGAATAGGAAACCTTATCACCAATGTTAATGCTGAAATGAGCTAGGAACATATCAACTAAAGGATTGAATGTATTGACTAACTGATTCAGTAGACTATAAAACTATTGTAAAGTATAATCCTTTAGGTTCCATAGAAATAACTTGGTAAGTAACTAGTCATTTGGTACATATTCTAAGCATGCTATGTAAAAATCTCTTTAATGTTTCTTTGGATCACCCTTGCCATCATATAGAGTAAGCTTAGGTTGAACAAAACCTTATGGCAAGGGTGTAGAAGCAATGTGACATGCCAATGGTGTATGTAATAGAGCAAAAGAATATAAAGCCTGTGTAGGTCTAGAGGCACCTTGATCAAGATGTAGCACCTTGGATTGAAGAGATCTTATCTCTTACACAAGGGCTACCACGTCAAGAGACAAAGATGTACTAGCTGTAGTTGGTGGCATAGAGGTAGGTTAGTCTACTATAGGGGGTTATTGAGACATAGTTACCCCTCTAGTGTCATTTGTAACTAGTTGCTCTATTGTTTAGGAAGATTGCCCATTTTTCACTCTTTATTATTATTATTTTAATATTTTAAACATGTCATCTTGCATGTCAAGGTGTTTAGTAAAGATTTCTTGAAATTTCCTTTTATCAGTTTCATCAAAAATAATGTATTGGGTCATTGTTAAGGTAGAAAAACAATTTGAATTTTGATTGAATTTTTTTCAATAATTTGTAATAGGCAAAGTGATAGAGAAAGAAATTATTTAATATAGGAAATGTAAATTCCTAAATACAATGAACTATAAATTGCGTAAAAAGGATATAAAGCTCAAAAACATGTAAAGTGATACCTCACGAAGCAATGGGATCTAGTATAGGCAACTAGGGTTTGAAAGATAATTATTTGAACAATGACTATTTAATTTTGAAATTGAAAGTGAATTTTTGAGTTAGATATGCAATTAAAAAATTAGAAATCTATTGGAAAATTAGTGATTTAATGGGACCTAGTATATGCAACTAGGGTTTGGAAAATTAAATATTTATAAAAAATTACTATTGAATTTTGAAATTTGAATGGATTTTTTGATTTAAATATGATAGTAAAAAATTCATAAAATTATTGGAAAATTACTGGGAAAATACTGAGACCTTGTATGGAAAACTAGGTTTTGAAATAAAATTACTATAAAATTTTGAGATTTAAATTGAATTTTTTATTTAAATAAGCTAGTAAAAAATCAAAAAATTATTAGAAAAATAGTGATTTAATGGGACCTAGTACATGAAACTAAGGTTTGGAAAAATAAATATTTTTGAGAATTACTAATGAATTTTGAAATTTGAAGTGTATTTTTGATTTAAATGTGCTAGTAAAGATTTAGAAAATGATTGGAAAATTATAGGGAAAATACTACGACCTAGTATGGGCAATTAGGGTTTGAAAGAAAATTATTTTAAAATTACTATGAAATTTTAAAATTTAATGATAATTTCTGATTTGATTATGCAAGTAAAAAATTAGAGAAATATAGGAAAAATTAGTATAAAATTTACTCTAGGTTTTATAGGGTTTTTATGCATAAATGAAGTAAGTTGGGTTCACCAAATGATTTAATATTTTTGGTAATATTGATGTATTATTATTAATTTAGTTAAAGGGTCCGACTAATAAATTAATAAATAAATATGAAATAATTAAGATACTAATTTTTGTAAATTAGATTGAAATTTGGACCTTTCTAAAAATAGTAATAAGAGATGGAAATGAAGACTTAGCTAGAAATTAACTAATACGATTGAGATAGGGTCTGATATTCACTATGCAAGACTAGGACACTATCATAAACTAATATCTAACCTTTATTTTATGATTGGACAGGAGCACTAAAAGTGGATAAGAGTGGCGTCAACACTATAGTCCACCTCTACCACTATTATCTTGAGGATCTGAGCCTTTTGTGTTTTGTTTACCAGATCTGTGTGACTATGTCTATGAATTTTAAGTAGGTGTAAGTCTATATAGCTCCCTATAGAGTATGTTTTCTCTTCAAACCCTATCTTCCATTATGATTTGAATAATTTTGAGAAAGAGGGGGGTTAGTGTGTATAAGATTCATTGAACGTGTATCCACACCCCTTATGTCATTATACTTCATACATACCAATACTCTGAAGAGGGATCAATCCATATGTAGTTCTCCCACTTGATGTGTTTTATGAAATAGTGTGTATAAAGATACAAAATGCTAAACTAGATGTGCTTAAGGTGGCTAGTAACTAGTGTAAGGATTTGAATAAGGTTATAAGTGTATTGGTTGGATGTATATAGAGAATAGGGAAGGTTGATTGAATATTCTTGCTTGCTTACTGATAATTTCCAACCCCTTTCCAAATGATCTTTGAATGGGGTTTTATATGGATCTATTAGTCATGGATTGAATGTGCTTTCATTAGGCTAACAAGGAAAAATATGGGGAACCATAAGGAATTGACCATTGGCACCAAAATTTCACTTAGAAAAGAGCACTAAAAGTAGATAGGAGTGGTATTGGTGCTATAGTCTTAGTGTGGTACTATTGTCCTAAGTAGATGGGACCTGGGGAGATTTATCTATCATGGAAAGAGGAGTCTGGCTCAACTGGGATCAAGTCTAGAAGGCTATATATGATTTAGAATTAGTGAAAATTATGCCTATGAGGGTCATGAAAACAAGCAAGAGGGACTTATGGATTGGATGTCATTAGCCACACTCAAGTTACCAATTTTCACATTTTATATAACTACACCAACAAACACAGACTTAGAGAAAATACAATAGTGAAACTTATTGTATACTCCATAAAATAAGAAATATAATGGCATCATTATGTTCCTCTTAGGAAAATATCCGATTTCAAAATCAAATTGACTAATAAATTCTTTCATATGCAAAAGATATAGTCCCTGCAAGTTATCTACCATTGTCTAATTTACTAAGATATCACCTTCATGATAGCTCCTCCAATTTTAAATCTAATGCCAATTTTGGATTTATCTTGAAAACTTATATGATTTATAAAAAAAACCACTCAATTATGTGTTTATATGAATAATATTTGATCTCATAAAGTCACATGTTGTGAGCAAGAGGTGGTGAATCATGCCCATCAAAGAGACCCTTCTAGGTAGTAATTTGTTGATAGCTCATGATATAAAATTGACTCCACTAATGTGTATCTTGTGAATAAATACACACTTTTAAAAAAATAAAGTCAAAATCGAGTGCATATGAATAATTTGTACCCATTTCAAGAGACATGGTATCTCCTAAGGGATAACATGATGAGTTTCTCTATTTTTGTGGAGACAAAAAATTCAATAAAAATGAAAAAGGTTATAATTTTCAAGGGATAATTTGTCTTTTTTGTTTTTTTTAATTAAATAAAACAAAAAAATATCTCTATTTTATAAAAAGGTTGCATAAGTGTTCAAAATATTATGCCATTTAAGTAACATATGGGCACAAGAGAGATCTAGATAAATATGGTAAATTAAACCTACCTGATTCTTGAAAGGAAATGAAGAAATATGACTAGATATCTTGAAATGATAAATATATGGATAAAGAGAATGAATACATTAATGATTTACCTAAGTTATAAATATAATGTATGATATTGGAAAACAAACTCTATAAAAATGTTTGAAATCCTTCATAAATCAAACCATGTTATTTGATGATGACCACATTAATACAACAATGAAAGGGGTTCACTAGTTTATTAGCTCATCTAAAAGAACAATTTTGGATAAATTTGGTAACCTGTTACAAATATGGATTTTTAGATCTTTAAGGTTTGAAACTTTTTGGAATCCTTTGTTCACAACAAAAATTTAGAATTTTTTATTCACAAACAAAAATTGATGTGTGCAATATTTTGAATCTTTTCTCCTTTAAAGTAACCCTAATTCATCCATAATTTAATGAGACTAAATAAAATGTGAAAGGTCATTTGGCTTAGGCCTCTTTAAGGTTTGTAGCTACATTATCATGTACGTTCAAAATTTAGGCTCGTGTTTTTCTATGTATGTGAGTGATACACCCCAAAGTGAGAGAATACTATGTATTTTTATGTAATATAATGAATGAATACTATATGTTATTTCACTTAATTAAACCTTATTTGGTATAAGTATGTAGCCATGACACTTCAGTAGATGGTAAGGTCATAATTTGATCAATGTGCAAGATCCTTGACATTTATACAAAATACATATCAATGTATGTAGTGATAAAATGAATTAGGTTAGATGTGTTTATATGTTGGCATAAAAATTTGTTAGGATGATAAATTGGTGACTTAACTTCAACAAAGTGGGGAACCAAGTTCCTCTCCTATTAGTGTGCAAAGCTACATTTATTGAAAGCCAAAATAGGAAAGCAAGAAATATTTACAAACAAAAGAATGTAAATCATGGGTAGTACTTTTAACTTGAAAGTATGAAAATAATCTTTAAGAAAAGAATGTGTATAAGGGAGAGAGAGAGAGAGAGAGGGTATAAGTCGTTTGAGTAACAAACTTGTCAAGTTAGAAACCTGAGACTAGATGAAAGTGTTGAGAGAAAAGACATAATCATATCCTTAAGGATATGAAACATACACCAAAAGTTTATTTGACTTTGATAATATAAACTAATAACCTTTTGAATTTTCTAACAAAAAAATAAGAAATTTCCTCTATTCCCACTTATATTTTCAAATGTGTTGGAAATGTAAATTACAACTCCAAATAGAAACTTTTCATCTAATTTCCTATTCTCAACAGTTTGAAATTTATAACAATGGTAATGAAAATCAAGTATGTTAATTAAGCTAAAGACATAATTCAAAAGATATCACTAACACAAAGTTTAGAAACACCATACTTATAATCATTTTAAAGAGTAGAAAGACTGATCTCATTTTACAATGCTATGTCAAAAATTCTATCTATTTCAAACCCTTATTATGAAGCCCTAACTTGGATTTATCAAATAAAATGGGTGGTTATGGTGCAAAACCACCTATTTTGCCTTTTTACATAGTGCTAAAACACCAATGAGAAATTTCAATTTTGAAATGGTGCAAAACTTATTTAAGAAATTAGCACCACTTGAGAAAATAATTGGGGTTTTTTCACTACTTATAAAAACACATCATCAACTTGCACAATTTGAAAAAGTAAGTTGGCAAAATTTCAAAGACAATTTGTAGAAATACAATGCATATTTATAGGGGGGAAAATATTGAAATAACACAAGTTATGTACAAGGCAACAAGAGAAGAGAATGTAAAAAAACTAATAGCAATTCTTCATTCTTCTTGTTGTTGTATTGATAATTCTTTCCCTTTCAAAAATTCATCAAATATTTAGAGAATTACCCTAATCAAGTCTTCATATGGTCCATTTTTGTACCTGTAGGCAATGTCTGCTGAGTAATCTAACTCTTTTATTTCCTGATGCTTGCCTCAGAGACTATATATTTTCATATCCAAATTATCCACATTCACTTGGCACTTGGACAACTGATGAAGTTCTTCATAACCAAATGTAGATGTAGTGGCAATGTTATGAATTTATTATTTTAATTATCCAATTATGGTCTCAATTGAAATCAGATTTCCCTCTTGATCCTTGTCATTGACAAAATGACAATCCAACTTCTTGACTTCAATGTCAATCTCCATCATTGTGTCACTTCCAATTCAAATTGTATTAATAAATTTCTCAACACATTCTTTAAGGGACTATATTCTAAATTTGGTGGCCCAAAGAAATTCAATCTAATAGATAATTTCATATTTAATGGTTGCCCCTTTTTCAAAAAGATCAATATAAGAAAATTTTAAGAATTCGACCAACCTAGGCATGAGTTACTCCTAATTTTGTTTCTCTTGAGTGCACCTATTTTCCTTTGTTATTAGCTATTCATATTATGATTGAATTTTAGAGAACATCATCGGTACAATGAGAATTATTGAGGCATCTTGATCTATAACTTTTTCAATCTAGTCTTTCATTGCATTACCCATTTGGCCCACTTATCTCACTCTTTCCAGTGTCTTATCATGAAGACTCGATGAAGTGATAGTTTTTTGAACTACTCTAATAAATCTATGTATTATTGAGTTCAGTTGTTCCACCTTATCTTTTAGTTCATCCTTCATCACTTTGTTATTGTCCATTTTTTCAAATATGATGCTAATCACCAACTAAACATCTCCTTTCATCCCTTCTCTAGTTGATTTTCCCAAATGAACCCTGGACACATGGTAGTCTTCAACCCTAATTTCCAACTTATGCATTTTAACTTTAAGAATGGCCACTTCTATATATTTTTATCTTTTTTCATCTATCACCATTTGTGAAATTGTCCTTGCTTTCTTTGGCCTCTTTGAGAAATAAGTTGTCAAGGTCTCAAAATCTATCTCTTTAGGTTCAACAATTTTTATTGTTCTTTTCAATACTATAAACAACTAATCTAAAATTGTTGTGCTTGAGGAAGGAAATGTGACATAAGTTTAAATAGGTTAAACAATCCTGGCTATGATTGAAGAAGGTGTTTTCTCAATTGAGACGTCTTGAAAACATGTTTCAATTTGATCTTTTGTATTGATAATTTTAAAAGGAATTCTTAGAGAAGGAGCAATTAGCAACTCAAGATTTGAGGGAGAAGCTGAAGAGATAGGAGTAATCTCTTGTAAAGGGAAAGTAGAGGACATAAGGAACATTGTATCATATAAATATAAAATTTAATGAGTTGTGTTCTCTACTAGTTTTTGAGAGAACGAAAATCCATCAATTAAAACCTCTTAAGGAACACAAAATTTAGGAGAAGAAATATTTTCACCAAACCTTTTTATTTTCAGCTTAATAGTCTTTCATTTTTGAACATCTTATTGAGTAGCTTTAGGTTTATTTGCCTCTTCTATCATGGGAGGTTATCCACTATGGCTTGCCTCATCCATCTTTTCTAGCTCATTTTATTGCTTATAGAAGCTACCAAAGTCATCTTCCCCAAGAGGTGTAGGGAAATCAACATTCATAATATCAACTCCCTTGCCTTTCAACAACCTGAGATTTTTGTTAAGTACAACCCTTGTCCTACTTCTAAGAAGTAGATTCCATTTTATCCCAATGTACTATGGGAAATGGTTTTGTCATGATGCCCTCTTTTTCAAATATGGGGTCCAATGTGACCTCATCATCTACCAGCTATTTCGGCACTTTCATTATGTCAAATTTGACTATTTGTCTCATGGTAAACCATCAATAGTCTATAATTCTCACTAGTTTCTCATCATCACAATCCATCCAATAGTCTTCAAAATGTGGAACATGTTGAAATGGAAATCCAAGATTTTATTCAGTTAGTCCTCTATTGTCAAATTAAAACTTGATTTCAAATGTCCTGAGGTTATAGTGAGACATTTATTGCTCGACTATCTTGGCCTTTACTAGTGAAGGGTAAGTATACCTGCCAATAGAGATTGTAAACTTGATCCTCATTTTATATCAGCTTATTAAGAACTTGTGTGTTTCAACAAGTTGTCTCACTAATTCCATCAATGCCCATTTGTTACTGACATATCATGGGAGCATGTAAGGAGATATTTCACAACCATTGATTCTCAAATAATTAAATGTTAAGAATTGTATAAACCAAGCTCTTTACCTTGTTATTTCTATAGTGGATGCAACTTATATTATTATGTTGAAGAGTTCCTTCTAAAACAACTAGATGATGAAATGAACAAAGCAATCATTAACTCTTTTGAAGTGATGGGTGCTTTATTTCAATGTTAATTGGGGATAAAATTTGTACATCATTACTTTCCCAAAATCACCCATTGTATGTAATCCATCAAAATACCTTCAACTTGATATAGTGTAAACAAGATACAAAGTCATATAGAATTTTGATGTGTTCTTTACATCCATGAGTTGCTTGTGAATGGAATTGCTGATCAATTCACCCCAATTGATAAATTTCTTAATTCAAAGAATATATTTATGAATCTATACATCCATGTTTAAAAATTCTTTTCCATTTGATTTCCCATTACCATATGCAATAAAGTGATCATGTCACTTATCTCATCTTTGAAATCTTATCTTGTGATATTTTTTGTAATCCAAGTGGAAGAATGCTTCAGCTTAGTCAACCAAGATTTACTGACTTGTTTAGAACATGCTATAACATTCTCATCCCAAAATATTTGGTAGAACTTAGGGGTTAAATGCACAAAGGCCTCATGATATAGAAGGTAAAAAATGTTGTCAATTTCCTCAGGAGAAAAACTCACTACCAACTTCCCCTAAGGATTTCTCACCTCTAGCATCTCTAAGTTATAATTATTTATCATAATCAAAACTAACTTAGGATACTGTAATGACATTGGGAATGCTGCCACTTATGCCAAACCAATGTCATAAATACTCTGGCCAAAATATGTTTTATGTACGACATTCATTTTCCCAAAACTCATCCAAGTTGATGTGGCCTAGATCGGTGTCAATGATATTTTCAATGTCAGACTGTAGTGGTGAAGGAAGTATAACACCTTAGAATTGGTACTTCATGATTTCTGTCTTTAATCTGAATCTCCTTTTCTAGAGTATGAGATGAAGACATCAACTTGACAATAAAATTGACAAATTTGAAAATTTACAAAAAAATACCTAATTTGCAAGAAATGAATGCAATGCAAATTGAATTTGTACTCAAAAATTGATTATGTAAATTGCTTTGGCATATTTTTAATGCTTCTTATATGAATCTCAATTTTCCCTTTGACCAAATTTTTTGCTTGCAAATGCAACTGTTAAAATTCCTCTATGTAGCTTCTCACAAATGTTTTTGGCCAATGAAAATGAATGGAAGAAATTATAAAAATAATTTATTTTTCAATTTTCATTCTATTCCCCTATTCTCTATGACTTTTCTAAAATTTTAAAAATCCTGCAAAAATATTTTTTTTTAAAAACACCACTAATTTAGAGGAAATTCGTGACCATGCAATGAACCAAAAAGATCAAAATTTCACCACCACCAATTTATTCTAAGTTTTTTAATAGTTCAAAAAAAATAAAAATTTACAAGGGAATCTCATCAATCTTTTCAATATCCTCTTCAAACCCAAAAATGCATCAATTCAAAAATGTGCAAAATGAAGATTTATAAGATTGACAAAATAATAATTTCTCCACTTAACAAAATATATTTTTTAATTCCACTCAAACCTTCTTCCTTCCTTTTATGTTTTACTACTTATCTCTTTTTTCTTTTTTTGACTTTCCCACTTAGGTGTACAACCTACCATATGACCACTATATGGTTGGCACTAGGGGAAATATCAAAAGTTTTTTGAAATTTTTTACTTGAACCTGCTCAATGTGGAGACCGTATGACTTGGCATTGAAGGGGAAAATAAATTTTTTTGATAAATTTTACTTAAATCTACCCATACATGAGTTGTACAATTTCATTTTTAAGGGGAAAATTAAATTTTTTTGCTAAAAGATGACTAGTAATGGACCGTATGACTTGCCTTTTTGTAGGAGAAAATAAAAAATTATTCAAAAATTTTGACCCAAGTTGCTCAAAAATAAGTCATAGGATCTAGTTAAAGCTAGGAGAAATTAAAAAAATTGATATAAAACTGACCTTTGAGAGGGTCATATGATTTTTGGAAGTGCCCTTATGTGCAGGGAAAAAGAAATAACTTTCCAGAGTGAACAATGGTATTGGTCTTAAGGATGGGGGAGAAGAAATAAATATTATGAATTTTGCCTGTTGGAAGTTACAAGCCTTGCTTAGTTGAGGAGAAAAAAGAAAAAAAATTACTTCCACTTCCATTTTGTTTGAATGGCTAGAATTATGCTTTTGTTAGTAGAGTAAACTTGAAAAAAAAATTATCAAAATGCACTGCTTGTTCTTTCTCCTTTGCGCCCTTCAGAAGAAAACTCAATGTAGCTACTAGCTATGTCTTGGAAAATATTTTAATTTTTTTTATGAACTCACCGACAAAAATATGTTATTTTTTTTCAATTTACTATCTTCGATGAATTTGAGAAAATTTACTCTTGATAGTCACTAGCCAAAACATAGATGGAAAATTAGCTTTTAAAAAGTTTAAAAATTTATCAAATTTAACATGCAAACTGAAAAGATAAACTTGGAAGGAAGACAAAAATTTTAAAAACTACCTGAAGAAGCAACTACATTTACACGATTGACTAAAAACACTTATGAGTTTGCATATAGGCTTGAAAAAAGTTTCAATTTGTAACGACAAATTTGTAAAGGATGAATGTGATTTGGAAGATTGCATTGACACGACTTTAAACATGTAATTTGCATTTGCACAATTAAAGGATACATAACTTTGAGTTGAAAAAAAAAAAAAAATCAAAATGTTTTTGTAAATTACATTAAGTTTAAAAACTTTTTTACAAATTACACAAAGACCAAAAACTTTTTCACAATTTGCATGGAAACTGAGAATATTTTTGTAAACTTGCACGGGAACAGAAAAAGATTTTTCAAATTGCATAGAAACCCAAAATGAAATTGCAAATTGCACTAAAGCTAAAAAAATATTTGGAAAATTGCATGGAGACCAAAAAAGTTTTTACAATTTTCACAACTTGTGAAAAAAAGTATGTTTACGCAACTCACAAAAATGAAATGATTTTTATAAATTATAGGGAGCGCAAGTGGATTATTACATAGAGGGTTTAAACATTTTTTAAAACACTTCAGAATTAAAAAATGAAAAAGTCATAAATGTTTAATTAATCAATTTTTGGGTAATTAATTAAAAAAAATCTTTTTTTTCAAGATTTTGACATTTTTGGGTGAAAATCAAAATTTTTTGGCTGTTTATTTCAAAATTGATTTTTTCACCAGTTTTTCACTATTTTCAAAAACTATGACAATAGTTGGATCCTACTGGGATTTTGTACTACAAGGAATGGAAAAAACTTGAATTCTCTAGTTTCGTAGCCTGGCACTTTATCCATTGGGTAATGGAGTCTTTAGTAATAACTTTGATGGATTTGAAAAATCTTCAAATTTATGATCTTCGAGAAAGGGATGGGTCCTCAAACCATCAAAGAGACTTGTATATCTAGATTTGACCAATTGATACCCAGTTTTCCCATCTCAATCATATGAGAAATAAACATACACTATTAATCCATACCATGCATTTATTTGAAAAATTGCATGCCCTAATTTGACCAATTGATAGTCGGTTCACCCATCTCAATCATATGAGAAATGATCATGTGTTTTCAGGTCAAATCATCTGATTCACTTGAAGATATTTATGAAAAACTTATTACATTTTTCTCTCTTTCAAAACTTATGATTACCCATGACGTTCCTAGATAGAGACCATGGTAATAAAGATGTGTAGGCAATTAAGACCAAAGCACAAATGAGGAGGGGAAATAGATAGACTATCACCTTTATTGAAAAACAACATGCACACCAAAACAAAGAGCATGAAAGAAGCACATCCAAAATTGTATTTACATATGTATAAAAGAGGGCCACCTAGTTCTTACTGGAAATAGTGTTTCAAATATTACCCACTGAAGGTCAATGATAGATGAATTCCATCACAATACACCAAGTAAAAAGTGTTGTTACCATAAAAGTTCCTGATCTTGAATGGCCCCATCCAAAGTGAATTGAACTTCTCATGACTCTCTTTTGGTTCTCTACAACTATCACAAAGTAGAACCAAATCTACATGGAATTATTATATCTTGGCCTTTTTGTCAAAGAGAACTTTGACATTAACCTAATGTTCTTTAATCCTGTCCACCACCTATATCCTTTTTCCTTCTATTTGATGTAGATAGAATATTCTCTTATTTAATGAGCTTTCAAATTTTGGATTTTCAACTGCTCTAGACAATTATAGGGTAGCTAACTCAAGAGTTATGGGAATCACATCATCTATTCCATATAATAATTAGAATGGAGACATATCAATAGCCCTTTTCAGAGTTATACAATCTACCTAAAGAGCATCATATACCTTTTTGTGCTAATTTTTTTTATTCTCATCTACTACCTTGTGTGTGATTATAAATAATTTTTTGTTACTTGATTTGACCTGACCATTACCTTGTGGATGATAGTTCGAAAAATGAGACAGAGAAATGTTGTATCCATACCAAAATGAAATCATATATGAAAATGAAAATTTAGAGGCATTGTTTTTAATAATTTTATGTGGTATTCTATATCATACCAAGATATTTTCCTTAATGAAGTTACAAACGAATTTTAAAGTTGTTTGTTTTATAGGAATGGCTTTTACCTAGTGAAGTAATATGTTGCTATGTGAATGTGAGCATGACCTGTGCTCGAATGAGGGTTCAATTTATGAATGAAATCTAGTCCCCATTACTAAAAAGGCTCTTCAACTACTACAGGTTAAAGAGGAAGTGTTGCTAGTCTAGGTTTACCTACAAACTACTAACATACCTCACATTTTTCTCACCCATTCGTATGAATCTTGGAAAAGAGTTGGCCAATAGTAAAGGGCTCTAAGAATTTTTTATGATGTTACTCTGGCAAAAAAGTCCCCTCCATAATCCTGATCATGGAAAGCTTACATCAATTTTTTCTATTATTCCTTATCCATGCATCTTAATAAAAATCCATCAATTATTTTCTTGTAAAGAGTGGTGTTCCATATGACATACTTATTTGCTTGTAATTTAACCAATCTATATTTTTTAGCATCCAAGTGTGAAGTAAATTATTCATATATCAATTAAAAAGCAATATCAAAAAACCATTCATCATTAGAATCAAAAAACAATACCAAAATTCTTGATCATCTTATTTATCTAAAACTATTGAAGATTATGATCAAATATTTCCTTGTTCTGCCATGAGTTGACATAGTCCCTTTCCTCAGACTAGTCTTGTAGGTTTTATTTATAGATCATATTCTTGCACTTTAGTTATCTAATTCCCTCATTTAAAACCACATTTTTGTTGAGTCAGAATAGATTTGACTATTGTACTCGGTACCATTACCGCATAATATGAATGTAATAAGTGATACCTAAATTATTTGATTGCTTTTATGACTGCATAAGAATGTTTTTCCTTAGGAGAATCTTTCAACTCTTAATATTTGAGATTTAAAATCATGAAGGAAATTGGGGATTCGATACCCTCATTATTTTTTTAAATTAAAATTATTGAGAGTGTATGCTATGAAGCATAGCAATCAATAATGAATTTTTTCTTGAAAGTAGGACATACCAATGTTAGTGCATGAGCAATATAAGTCTTTATATTCTCAAACTCCTATTTACCTTCATTGTTCTACTTGAAATAAGGTTTTCCTTTCATCATGTTTTCAATATGTCTTGTGAGCTTAGAAAAATTAGGAATGAATCTTCTCAAAAAGTTTTCTTTCCCAAAGAAGGAATGTACTTCTAGTTTTGTGGTAGGCAAGGAAGTTTTTTAATCACCTAAACCCTTTTTATACCATTTTTTATTCCTTAATTCAAAACAATATGACCTATAAGTTTACCTTCAGTTAATCCAAAGATAAATTTCTTAAGGATAAAAGAAATTCCATGTAAACTTGCACTTTTCAAAGACTATCTAAATGTGCATAATGATCTTATCATTTTTTTGAGAAAATTGATAGGTCATCAAGATACACCATAATGATTTCATTTTTCAATTATTTGAATGCCAAATCCATTACCCTCTAAAAATATTTCCTACATTAATCAATCTGACTAGCATTCATATGTATGCAAAAGTGCCCCAAGGTGTTGTGAAAGTCATTTTATGTTGATCTTCCCTATTAACCTTGATCTGATTATATCTTGAGAAACTAGCAAGCATCGAAAGCATTTTAACACCTATTACCGCTTGGATAACTTGATCTATGACTGGTAGTAGATAATTATCTTTGAGGGATGCTTGGTTGAGGTTTCTGAAATCAACACATATTTTGATCTCACTATTCTTCTTATGAATTGTTACTATGTTAGCTACCCAAGTGGAATGGTGGATAGGGAAAATAATGTGAGCATCAAGCATTTTTTTCACTTCTTCAAGAATCATTCCTACAATTTTAAGAATGTGTTGTCTCATTTTTTATCTAAAAGGTTTTGCATCAAGGTTTAGAGGAACTATATGTTGCATATATTTGGGACAAAATGACTTAATGTTTACATATGATACACGAGTATGTAAATATACTTAAGAAGAAGGATACCAAACTTCTATTTTTCTTCATGTAACATTTTCTAATATTTATGAACCTAGGATGTTCCTTCAAACAAATGTTTACTTTTTCATATTCGGTAGAATCAAGATTTCCTTTTTGTATTTTACTTTTTATAAATATATCATGTTTAACAAATAATTCTTTTAAAGAGACCAGGCCTTAGGACCTTTTTTTTTCATTCAAATTGATGACACCTTCATCTTGTTTTTTTGTGATTCCCTCTTTTGATGTGTGAAATGAATATTCTTTGTATGAGGAGTCACTACCTTCAAAGTAATTTTTTTTGAAAATGTTATCTTTCTCAAGGAAAGAGATGAACTACTAATCATCATTGAAAACTTATCGATTGTATACATTGTCGAGGACACTTTGTCTATATATTAGTTCAATCATGTATTTTTATGTATTAATATCTATTTGGGGAATCATAAAAAAAGATGATACTACCAAAGCATCAACTTTAGAGTTATGTTCTCTAGAAATTGTATTGATAGAGAAAGCATCAAAGATTTCAATACTATCCTAGAATTTATTCCTATAATGTTTTATACAATAATTTTTCACCTTGTATTAACTTTTTACCTATTTCACAACAATTTTGACATCACCCTGTTATGGTGTGGAGCTAAA
Organism: Torreya grandis; assembly: GCA_037957365.1. Taxonomy (NCBI): domain Eukaryota; kingdom Viridiplantae; phylum Streptophyta; class Pinopsida; order Cupressales; family Taxaceae; genus Torreya; species Torreya grandis. The sequence goes on from JARHVA010001639.1 coordinate 989,523, forward strand.
AGCTTCAACTATTTGCAGACACTAGAAGGAAGGATGCTGAAGAACCAGAGCCACCGGCATTGACAGTATGACCGATGACGGTCAAGTGCAGTGGAGAAGAAGACCGGTGACGGTAGGCAGTCGACTGGCGTCAGCAGCACCAGACTAGCAGGGACTGGTGTAGGTCGCCTGTGCGGTCCAGAACTATTCGTTGCATGAATAGTTAGTTAGTTGAACCGAGTGTTTGCATGCTAAGGGGCTAATTTAAGTTGCGGGCTGTGTGTCTAATTTTAGTAGTTAGAGTTCTATTTTTGTAAGCATGGGATCTTATTTATAGACCCATAAGGCATGTATTGTAATCAAACAAGAAGGCAAGTAAAAGCATTGAAGCTAGCAAGGTCAAGGAGATCTACAGGTGTAAGGTCAAAGAGATCAGGCTTTAGAGTTGTGTTGAGCAAGAGAGAGAGGGAGGAAGGTCTTGAGGTGTGGCAAGCCTTTGAGGTGGAGGAAGAAGTGGCATCTTCCTTATTGTATTTTCTTCTAGTATTATTTAATACAAGAGTGTGTATTGTCTCTCAAATTCTTTGTTGTCTCAAGTTTCTAGCTACTTTATCATTCTGGTATAATTTTGTGTTTAATTGCATATAAGAAAGTAATCAATTGTGCTCTAATTGGTAGAGCTAGAGATCCCCTGACAAGCGGTATCAGAGCTATGATTTGCAAGAAGCAGGGTATTGTTTTTTATTACAGGTCATTCACAGGGTTTTCAAGCAATGGCAGAAGAAAGTACTCAAATGGAGAAGTTTAACGGCTCAACACTGGAGGATGCAGATTGAGGACTATCTATATCAGAAGGATCTACTTATTGCCCATAGATATGAAGGATGAAGATGAAACTCTTGATTGGAAGGCTCTCGGTTCCATAACTCTATCATCTGTGATTTCTAACTTATCACAGTGCAAGACAACGGAAGAGTTGATAAAGAATTTATCGAAAATTCTGCTTCTAATAAGGTATATCTTATGAAGCAGCTATTTACTTTGCAAATGCAGGAATGGATCGATACATACTCATCTCAGTGATTTCCATGGTTTGGTAAACCAATTAGCTTCAGTCAATATTATTTTTGATGATGAGGTAAATCATGAAAACGGTTTGGTTATTTAATTCTGGACTTCTAAAATCTATGTGTTTCATATTCAGGCAAATTCAAGCTCTAATCCGACATTATTTGAATCATTTGGAAGAAGCAAAGGACTATTGTGAATCATGGATGCTCTCATACTTTCTTCAGATAGTCAGATAGGATCATGGATTTTAGATTCTGGTTCATCTTTTCATGCTCCCAATATCAAGGAGATTTTTGCAAGACTTTCTACCCAAATCAATGTTGTAAGCTACTAGAATATCTGCAACCAAAATATTTATTTTGATTCACTTTTGGGGATTCAAAGATGTGGCCTAATAGGCTTGGTCACAAGAATAGGAAGGGAATGGAAGTTCTTGATTCAAAAGGTATGCATTTAAATTTGGAAAGCATAGATACAGTTCATTGCAAAAAGAGGAAAATGCTTTTGACAGGAACAAAGAAGCCTTGGTGTTTATGGAGGAGATGAAAGACAGAGACCAATCACAAGGGCTGAATTTCAGGGCAGCATGGACAGAGGTTTGATCCAAGAAGAGCTTGTGGATAACAACACCCAAAGGTCTTAGTGTAGGTTAGACCAAGAGCATGAGAAAATTTGGTGGGAAATATTACATTGACATCTGAGGCTCTGGAATGGATGTTGGGTGAATTAATAGGTCTCAAACACCCATGTGGAGGTCAGGAAAGGTATGTGAACCTCATATTCATTGTTCACCTTCTTTATATTGCTTACTGATAGTCATGAACTAGGAAGATAGAAGAAGCAATGCAGGTAGAATCTATAATTACAGTGGGAGCTTTGCATGGATGAGGAGTGTGAGTCCCTTGAGAACCAAATAGGGAAATTTAGATAGGGTCAACTAGATTATTCCCATTGGATAGAAGGTGGTTGTAGCCATTGTATTTTATAGAGTATTATTTGTATTAGAAGCAATAGAGGGTTTAGAAGTATGTCATTGCAAAATTCTTGTGGCATAAGATACAATTATTGCATCACAGGTTTAAGATTTTAAGGAACAAAATAGATTGAAGGTATAAGTGGCATTTGGATGTTATCTCCAGGTGATGAAATCATTGTAACCTGGATCCAACTTTACTTTGGATATGATCGTCAAGTATTCATCTTGTAAGGCATCTAAGATCTTTAATTCTTATTTTTTTAACATGATCAATTGTGCTCTAATTGGTAGAGCTAGAGATCCCCTGACACACCCAAAACTCTCATATTTTTTATTCCCATTTCTTCTATTGCCTACAAACCCTGTAAAAGTGCCTCACATTCAGTTGTATTATTGGTGCATTCAAACTACAACTTATAAGGAAAAGGAAAAAATTTCTTAGATGGAGATATCAATATTACTCCTATGCCTAAACCTATTGATGGAAAACTACCATCCAAATCCATCATCTAAACATCACTTGGATCTAATTGCATGATCTCTAATAACTCTACATCTTTCTCTATCATTAAAAGATAGTTATCAATTCTGGCATCTTCATACAAAATATTATCTCTAAGATCATCAAACTTTTGAACTGTGTATTTCATCTTCAATTCAAGCTCTAAACATTATTTGAATCCTTTGACTAGAATTATGGTATGTGATAAATCCAATTGGATTTTGCCTCCCAATTCTTTGCAAGACTTTCTACCCAAAATAATGTTGTAAGCTATACTAGAATATCTGCAACCAAAATATTTATTTTGATTCACTTTTGGGGAAAATATTCCAAATCCACTTGTACATCTTTAATTTTCATAATCATAGGAATTTGTTGCACCTCTATGGAATAACAACACCCAAAGGTCTTAGTGTAGCTTAGGCCAAGAGCACGAGAAACTTTGGTGGGTATTACATTATCTGAGGCTCTTGTGTCAATACTATAATTATTGACTTTGTATCCCTTGAGGAATAGGGAAATGTGGATAGGGTCAACTTTATTAGATTTAGAAGTGGTTGTAGCCATAGAGTTGATTTTATTAGAAGCAATGGGGTTAGTTAAGATTCTTTTGAAATTAGAATTTTCATGTTTTCCTTATGAAATCAATTAACCTATCCAACTACTTTCGATATGATCTTAAGTATTCATCTTGTAACATCTAAATCTTAATTTTTTTTAACATGATCAATTATGTCAAAAGTAGGTAAATTACTAGAAAGTATTTTAATAGGTTAAGAAACATTGACATTAGACAAACTACAATCAATGGTTGTTTCACTTTTATTTTCACTGGTGGGGTAGTTCCTCATGGGAGGATAACCCTCTTATGAATCACTGGAGTGATTTTTATGATTTTGAGTTCTAGTGAAAATTACAAAGGATTGACTATTCATATCCCTAACACTTTCTTTATATTCATTCATCCAAAACATATTTACAGAGTCACCACTAGGTTCTTTAATTTAACATTCTTGAAGTTCTTGATTTTTTGATTCATTTTTTCTCCAACTTCTTTGTATCTAAATATTTCTTCTATTTCTAAGACTTCATTCAATAGTACATTAGTGTTTTTTTGAGGAAGAGCCTCATGTGTAAGTTTTGATTGAGTATCTTGCAATCTAGGATGGTTTTTTTCAAAAGGAAAGTAATTCCTTCATGGAATATCTTCGTATGGAGCTGTAATGGCCTTCTAAAGTATTTGCTTTTTTAAGGTTATTATATCATTAGCCATTTTTAGTAAGAGTTGTTTTGTTGAAGATTATCTTAAAATTGAGCCTTATTATTTAAAGGTTCTCTTTAGAGTTTTCTAGACATTATCAGGTTGTCTTTGATGTTGATAGCCAATTCTTGGGTTATTTCCAAATCTGCTACCCTAGCTCTTCTCAATTGATAACTTACTTCAGCTAATTGAGAGTTGATAAAGAAGATTTTTTTATTTTTGTTTTTAGTTCATGCATTATTTGGTATCTTATTTAACAACCTATTGAATTTGGTGACAAAATCTCTCATTGGCTCATATACTTCTTTTTTCATTTGTGTAAGTTGAGCAAGCAGAGCATAGGCATCTTTAGTTGGTTTAAATATGTAATAAAAAAAAATTCATGGCATTCCAATTAGTAACATATCTTATAATGAGCTGGTAAAACCATTACATAGTCCCATCATGTGGTATTTCAACAAATAGCTTGAAGGCAACATCTTTATGCTCGATGACTAAAATGCCACACACGACATTGAATGTTACAAGGTGTTCATATGGGTGTTGTTTTTCATCTCCATAAAATCTTGGAAAGTTCTTTCTTGACCCTTTTGGAGGGTCATGTAATTACCCAAGAGTTAATGGACCAATCACATTTCTGTGTGGTAATGCCATAGTTTAAAAATTGACTTTTAAGGGGATAACAGTTCTTGATAAGACAAGACTCAACTTGTCAAAGTTCCTCTTTCAAGTTGCTTGTTTTTCTTAGAGGTCAAGGGAAGGATAGTTGTCCTTTTGATATTTTTTTTAATTCAGGACTCAACTTTAAGCTAGAATGTTCTTGTAACTAATAAGAAGGTTCAACTTCACCTTTTGATTTACTAGCTCCAGTGAATCTCTTTTTTGCTAATTTGGAATAAAGTTACTAGCATTGAGGCACAGGTTGAAGTTGGATATCTCTCTAAGCTAGCCTTCTTTGTTTTATTTTACATGTAGCCAATGTTTTTTTCTCTTTGTGCTAAAGCTACTTGATCTTCTTCTTCCAAGATTATAACTACTCTATGAAAATGTGCAAAACTTGACCTATTATCCCAAGTAAAAGTTATCAAATCTGATGAAATATCCTCTTGAGTTTGTGTTATACAATAAAGGATAGGTTGAATAACTAGACCTTGAGGTGCCTAAATTATCATGAGAAGAAACTCTAATTATAAAAAAATGTTTGATTAGTTATATGAATTACTCTTTGTGTCTGTCTCCTTGCTTGTCTTCTTGAATAAATCTCAAAATTTATTTGAGGAACGAGAACACGTGTTTATTCTATAACTATTTTTACCCTAATGGTATTGAATTGAGTGTTGCTTATTATATTAAAAAAAGTAAACAATTTAAATCTTGAAATTAAATCTCCCTCTAAAGCTTCATCCCAATTTAAACTAGGTTGATAATTTGGATTTCATATGCCTAAAATGATCACATGTGATTTTATTAATTCTAGCTACTAGATGAACTCTACAAGCCTCTTTTCATGCATGGGATATTTTTGCTCTTTTAGAACATTCCCAATCTTGATTTAGGATAGCTAGGATGACTTAAAACTAAGTTACAAATATTTCTTTAGAATCCCAAAATATTTGTCTGAGGTTTAGCTTGATATCTAACTAAATAGATTATTCTAAGTCTAACTTAGGCTATTGGAGTGGTTCTTGAGATGATGGCAGAGTCATGTAGACCAATACAATATCTATGGCATGAAAAATGCACAAGGGGGAAAAGAGTGTAATAACATAAGTTATATCCAAATAAACAAGAGAAGAGAATGTAGAAACATTGAAAGCAATTATTCATTCTTCTTGTTGTTGTATTGACAATTCTTTTCCTTTCAAGAAGTCATCAAATCTATGGAGAATTATCTTGATCAAGTATTCATCTAGTCCATCCGTGTACCCATAAGAAATTTCTGATGAGTAATCTAACTCTTTCATTTCCTGATGCTTGCCTTAGAGAATATTTATTTTCATATCCAAATTATCCACATTCACTTAGAGCTTAAACAACTGATGAAGTTCTTCATAACCAAATGCAGATGTAGTGGTAATGTTCTGAATTGTTCTTTGAATTCTCCAATTATAGTCTCAATTAAAATCATATTTCCCTCTTGATCCTTGCCATTGACAAAATGACAATCCAACTTATTGACTTTAGTTTCGATCTCCATCAATGTGTCACTTCCACGTGACCTTGCATTACTAAATTTTCAAACACATTCTTGATTGGACTGGATTCTAAATTTGGTGGCCCAAATAAATTCAATCTGATAGATAATTTCATCTTTATTTATTACCTTTATTTAACAAGATCAAAAGAAGGAAATTTAAATAATTTGACCAACCTAGGCATGAGTTCCTCCCAATTTTATTTCTCCTTGGCGTACCCATTTTCTTTTGTTTCTAGGTATTCATATTTTGATTGAATTTTATGAACATCATCACTATGGTGAGAATTTCTAAGGCACCTTGATCTAAAACTTTTTTAATCTATTATTTTAATAAATTACCCATCTGGCCCACTTCTCTCACTCTTTCTAGTGTCTCATCATGAAGAATTGATGAAGCAATAGCTAGTTGAACTATCCCAATAAATATATGTATTATTAATTTTAGTTGTTCCACCTTCTCTTTCATTTCATCCTTCATCACTCTTTCTTTGTCTATTTTTTCAAAGTTGGTGCCAATCGCCAATTAAATTTTTCCTTTCATCCCTTCTCTAGCTTATTTTTCCAAATTAACCCTAGACACATGGTAGTCTTCAACCCTTATTTTTTACTTATCCATTGCAACTGCAGGAATGGCCACTTCTACATAATTCTCTCCTTTTTCATCTATCACCATTTATGAAATTGTCCTTACTTTCTTTGGCCTCTTTGGGAAAGAAGCTATCAAGGTCTCAAAATCTATCTCTTCAGGTTCAACAATTTTTCTTGTTCTTTTCACTACTATAGACAACCAATCTAGATTTATAGTGTTTGAGGATGGCAATATGACAGAATTTGAAACAGGTAGAACAATCCTAGCTACGATTAAAGAAGGTGTTTTCTCAATTGAGACATTTTTAAGAGATGTTTTAATTTGCTCTTGTGTTTTGATTATTTCAAGATGAATTATTAGAGAAAGAGTAATGAGAAACTCAGGATTTGAGAGAGAAGATGAAGAGATAGGAATAATCTCTTGAAAATGGAAAGCAGATGACATATGGAACATTATATCATCTGAAGCTAAAAATTATTGAGTTGTGTTCTCTACTAGTTCTTGAGAGAATGGAAAGCTTTCAACTGGAACCTCTTGAGGAACTAAAACTTTTGGAGAAGAAGAAATATTTTCACCAAACCTTTTTATTTTCAGCTTGAAATTATTTCATATTTGAACATCTTGTTGAGTAGCGTTAGGTTCATGCACCTTTCTATCATGGGAGGTTCTCCACTAGGACCTACCTCATCCATCTTTTTTGGCTCATTATATTGCTTATAGAAGCTACCAAATTCATCTTCCATAGGAGGTACAGAGAAATCAACATTCATAACATCAACTCCCTTACCTTTCAACTATCTAAGAGTTATGTCAAGTACAACCCTTATCCTACTTTTGATAGAAGTAGATTCCCTTTTGTCCCAATGTACTATAGGTAATGACTTTATCATGATGCCCTCTTTTTCAAATATGGGGTCCAATGTGACCTCATCATTTACCAGTTATTTTGACACTTTCATTATGCCAAATTTGACTATTTGCCTCATGGTAAACTATTAATAGTCTCTAATTTTTCATTGCTTTCTCATCATCACAATCCATTCAATATTCTTCAAATTGTGAAACATGATGAGATGGAGATCTAATATTGTGTTCAATTAGGCCCCTATTGTCAAATGAAAACCTACTTTCAAACATCCTGAGATTATAGTGAGACATTTATTGCTTAACTACCTTGGCCTTTAATAATGAAGGGAAAATATACCTGCCAATAGAGATTGAAAACTTGATCCTCATTTTGTATCAGGTTGTCAAGAATTTGTGTGTTTCAACAAGCTATCTCACTAATTCCATTAATGCCCATTTATCACTAACATATTTTGGGAGCATGTAAAGAGTTATTTCATAACCATTGATTCTCAAATAATTGAATGTTGAGAATTATATAAACTAATCTCCCCACATTTTTATTTTTGTAGTGGCCACAACTGATATTCTTGTATTAAAGAGTTCCTTCTCAAACAACTAGATGATGAAATGAACAAAGCAATCATTAAATTTTTTGAAGTGATAGGTTCTTTCCTTCAATGTTAGTTGGCGATAGAAGTAATACACCATTTCTTTCCCAAAATTACCCATTGTATACAATCCATCAAAATACCTTCAACTTACTATAGTGTAAACAAGGTACGAAGTCATATAAAATTTTGATGTGTCTTTTACCTCCATAAATTACTTGTGAATGGAATTATTGATCAATTCACCCAATTGATATATTGATTTTTTCAAAGGATGATCTAGATGAATCTATACATCCATGTATAAAAATTCTTTAACATTTGATTTCCAACCATCCTATGCAACAAAGTGATCATGTCACTTATCTCATCTTTGAAATATGATCTTGTGATATTTTTTGGAATTTGAGTGAAAGAATGTTTCAGCTTAGTCAACCAAGATTTATTGACTTATTTAGAACATTCTATAACATTTTTATCCCAAAATATTTGGAAGGAATCAAGGGTTAGATGCATAAAGGCCTCACAATCTAGACGGTGAAAAATGATGTCAATTTGCTTAAGAGCAAAACTCACTACCAACTCCCCCTAAGGATCCCTTACCTCCCATGTCTCTGAGTTACAATTATTTTCAAAGATCAAAACTAACTCAAGGGATTGTAATGACATTGGGAACATTATCACCTGTGTCAAACCATTATCACAAATACTCTAACCAAAATTCATTTTATGTATGACATTCATTCTTTCCCAAACTTTGTCCAAGTTGAAGTGGTCTAGATCGGTGTCGATAATATTTCCAACATTGGAATCCAATGGTGAAGAAAGTTAACACCTTGGAATTGGTACTTCATGATTTCTTTAACTTTACTCAGAATATCCTTTTCTAGAGTATGAGACGAAGACATAAATTTGACAAATTTGAAAAGTTGAGGAAAAGTGCCTGATTTACAAGAAATGATGAAAATGCAAATTGAAGTTGTACTCATAAATTGATTGTGCAAATCACTCCAACATATTTTTAATACTCCTTATATGAATCTTAATTTTTCCTTTAAACAAAATTTTTGCTTACAAATGCACCTGTTGAAATTTCTCTGTGTAACTTCTCATAAAAAAATTTAACCAATAAAAATAAATGGAAGAAATTATAAAAATAATTTCTTTTTTTAATTTTCAAGTTATTACCCTATTCCCTATGGCTTTTTTAAAATTCCCAAAATTTTAAAAATCAAGCAATTTTATTTTTTTTTAAACACCACCAATTCAGAGGATATTGTGACCATGCAACGAGCCAAAAAGATGAAAATTTCACCACCACCAATTTATTCTTGATTTTTTACCAGTTCAGGAAAAACAAAAATTTACCAAGGAATCATGTTAATCTTTTCAACATCCTCCTCAAAGTTGAAAATGCACCAATTTAAAAATGTGTAAAATGAAGATTTATAAAATTGATGAAATGGTAATCATCATGCTAAAATTTATTCATTCAATTTTCTCCTTTTTTGTTTTCCACCCAAAAAATCATTATTTTCCTCCACTTAGCACTTTTTATCTATTTTCTGCACTTAGCAAAATATTTTTTTAATTCCACTCAAACTTTATTCCTTCCTTTTATTTTTTACTTCTCAGCCACCCCCCTTTTTTTACCTTTCCCACCTACATCTATGGCCTATCGTATGATAGCCGTATGATTGGCACTAGGGGAAATAAAAAAAAGTTTTTTGAGAAAAAATACATGAACCTGTTCAATGTGGAGATCGTACGACTTAGCATTGAAGGGGAAAGTAAATTTTTTTTTGATAAATTTTACTTAAATCTACCCATATATGATCCATAAATTTTCATTTTGGAAGGGAGAATTAAATTGTTTTGTTAATATCTAACCAACATGGGCTGTATGACTTGCCTTTTAGTAGGAGAAGAACAAAAATCTTTAAAAATTCAGACCCATGTTGTTCACAAATAAGTTGTATGATCTGGCAAAAGTTGGGAGAAATTTAAAAAATTTGACAAAAAATTGACCTTTGAGAGGGTCATATGATTTGTTGAAGTTCCCTTATGTGCAGGGAAAAATAAATAACTTGCTAGATTAAACAATGGTGATAGTCATAAGGTTAGGGGAAAAGAAACAAATATTATGAATTTTTCCTATTGGAAGTTGCACAACCTTGTTTAGTTGAGGAAAAAAAATTCCACTTCCCTTTTATTTGAATAGCCAAAATGGTGTTTTTGTTGGTAGAGGAAACCAAAAAAAAAAAATCAAAATGTATTGCTTGCTCTTTCTCCTTTAAGCCTTTTAGAACAAAACTCGATGTAGTACCTAGCTATGTCTTGGAAAATATTTTAAAATTCTCTGTGAATTTGATGGTAAAAATATATTATTCTTATTTTATATGCTTTCTTTCAATGAATTTGAAAATATTTACTCTTGGTAATCACTAACTAAAACACGGATGGAAAATTAACTTTTAAAATATTTAAAAATTTATTGGATTTAACATGCAAACTGAAAAGATAAACTTGGAAGACAAAATTCTTTTTAAAAACTACCCAAAGAAGCAACTAAATTTGCACAATTGATGGATATCATTTATGATTTTGCGTGTAGACTTGAAAAGAAGTTTCAATTTGCATAGGAAGAATGAAATTTGGAAGATTGCATTAACACAGCTTTAAAATGTAATTTGCATTTGCATAATAAAAGGAAGCATGACTTTGAGTTGCACAGAAAAGGGAAGATTAAATTATTTTTGAAAATTACATGAAGTTTAAAAACTTTTTTACAAAATGCTTGGAGATCGAAAACTTTTTTGTAATTTGCATGGGAAATGAAAATATTTTGGCAAATTGCATGGGAACCAAAAAAGATTTTAAAAATTGCATAGAAACCCAAAATAAAATTGCAAATTGCACCAAAGTTGGAAATAGATTTTGAAAATTACATAGAGATCAATTTTTCTTTTGCAATTTACAAATTTTGAAAAAATAAAGTGTGTTTATGCAACTAACAAAAATCAAAATGATTTTTTCAAAATATAGAGAGTGCAAGCAACTTTTACATAAAGGGTTTAAAAGTGTTTTAAAAGACTTCAAAATAAAAATTGAAAAGCCGTAAATTTTTAATTAATCAATTTTTGAGTAATTAATTAAAAATTTTGATTTTTTAAGGATTTTTGACTTTTTTGGGTGAAAATTAAAAAAATTAGTCATTTATTTATAAAATGATTTATCCACCAATTTTTGACCATTTTCAAAAACTAGAACAATAGTTGGCTCCAACTAGGATTTTGAAATACAAGGAATGGAAAGAACTTGAATTCTCTGGTTTTATAGTTCAACACTTTATCCATTAGGTAATGGAGTCTTCAGTAGTAACTTTGATGGATTTGAAAAATCTTCAAATTTTTGATCTTCAAGAAAGGGATGGGTCCTCAAGCCATTGAAGAAATTTGTATATCCAGTTTTGACCAATTGATAGCTAGTTTGTCCATCTCAATCATATGAGAAATAAACACTTATTGTCAAGCCAAATCACCCATTTATTTGAAAAATTGTACACCCTGATCTAATCAACTGATAACTAGTTCACCCATCTTAATTGTATAAGAAATAAACATGTGCTACCAGGATAAATCATCTTATTCACTTGAATAGATTTATGAAAAACCTATTCCATCTATCACTCTTGAAAAACTTGTGATCACCCATGAAATTCCTATATGGAGATCATGGAAATAAATATCTATAGGTAAGGAAGACCAAATCACAAAGGAGGGGCAACAGACAAACTATCACCTTTATTGAAAAGAAATGCACATATAAAAAACAAAGAGAAGGAAAGAAGCGCATCCAAAATTATATTTACATATGTACAAAAGAGATCCACTTGGTTCTTACTAGAAATAATTTTCAAATATTTCCCACTAAATTTCAATGGTAGATGAGTTCTATCATGATACGTTAGGTAAAAATTGGTGTTTCCATAAAAGTACCTGATCTTGAATGGTCCAATCCAAAGTGAATCAAACTTTTGGTGACTACCTTTTGGTTCTCTATGACTATCCCAAATTAGAACCAAATCTCCTACTTGGAATTATATTTTCTTAGTCTTTTTGTCAAAGAGAAATTTGACATGAACCTAATGTTTTATAATCCTATCAACCTCCTGTATCCTTTTTTCTTCTAGTTTTTATAGATAGTAGATTCTCTTATCTAATGAACTTTCAAAATTCATATTTTTAACTTCTCTAGACAATTGTATGGTAGGTAACTCAAGAGATATATGAATCGCAACATCTATTCCAAATAACCATTGGAATGGAGACATACCAATAGCCTTTTTTGAAGTTATATGATCTACCCAAAGGGCATCATATACTTTTTTATGCAAATTTTTATGATTCTCATCTACTACCATGCACATGATTGTAAACAAAATTTTGTTACTTGATTCAGCCTGACCATTGCCTTGCAGATGATAGTTTGATGAATGAGATAGAGAAATGTTGTATCCATAATAAAATTTAATCATATCTAATAAAGGAAAAGTTCGAGGCATTATTTGTAACAATTTTTTATGGTATTCTATATCGTACCAAGATCTTTTCCTTGATGAAGTTGTAAATGACTTCTAAAGTTGTTTATTTTATAGAAATGGCTTCTACCCACTTAGTGAAGTAATCTATCTCTATGAGAACATGATTATTACCTATGCTCTAATGAGGGTTCAATGTCCCAATGAAATCTTGTCCCCATTTCTGAAAAGGCTTTTTAACTCATAGATGTTGAAGAGGAAGTACTGCTATCTTGGATTTGCCTACAAACTACTGACATGCCTTAAATTTTTGTACCAATTTATATGAATCTTTGAAAAGAGTTGGCCAATAGTAATGAGCTCTAATAATTGTGTATGATGTTACTATATTATAAAAGTGCCCTCCACAAGCCTGATCATGAAAAGCTTTCAATAATTTTTTTTTGTTATTCCTTATTCATGTACCTTAATAAAAAGCCATCAATGTTTTTCTTGAAAAGAGTATCATCCCATATGACATACTTATTAGCTTATAACTTGAGTGTTCTTCATTATTTAGCATCCAAGTGTGAAGGGCATTCTCTATACATCAGGTAGAAATCAATATCAAAAAACCATTCATCGGTAAAATCAACAAACAATACCAAAAGAAGTTCTTGATCATCTTGTTTATCTAAAACTATTGAAGATTCTGATCAAATATCTCCTTGTTCTGCCATGAATTTGCAAGTCCCTTTCCTTGGACTAGTTTTTTAGGTTTTATTTCTAGATCATATTCTTGCACTTTAGTTATCTAATTCCCTCATTTAAAACTAGGTCCTTTTTGAGTCAGAATAGATTTGATTATTGTACTCAGTATCATTACCATAGAATGTGAATGCAATATGTAATACCAAAATTGTTTGACTATTTTCATGAGTACATAAGTATGTTTTTCCTCAGGAGAATATTTCATCTTGCAATCTTTGAGATTAAAACTCATGAAGGCAACTAGGGATCCAATATCATCATTTTTTTTTTGAATCAAAATTATTGAGAATGTATGCTCTAAAATTTAGCAATAAATAATGAATTCTTTATTGAAATTAGGACATACCAATGTTAATGCATGAGCAATAGAAGTCTTTATCTTCTCAAATGGCTCTTTACCTTCATTGTTTCACTTGAAATAATGTTTTCCTTTCATCATTTATGTATTATATGTTGTGAGCTCAGTAAAATTAGGAAAAAATCTTCTCAAAAATTTTTCTTTCCAAAAGAAGAAATGTACTCTTGGTTTACTGATAAGCAAAGAAAGTTATTAAATTTCCTGAACCCTTTTTGGATCAATCCTTTATTCATTCCTTAAAAATAGTATGACTTAGGAGTTTACCTTTAGTCACACTAAAGATTTCTTAGGGTTGAGATAAATTCCATGTAAATGGCACTTTTCAAAGACTCTCTCTAAATGTGCATAGTGATCTTATCAATTTTTTGATAAAACTATCAGGTCATTGAGATAAACCACAATGATTTCATATTTCAATTCTTTGAAATCCAAATCCATTGCCCTCTAAAAAGTATATCCTGTATTAATCAATCTAAATGGCATTAGTTTGTATGCAAAAGTACCCCAAGATGTTGTGAAAGTTATTTTATGTTGATCTTCCTTGTTAACCTTGATCTAATTATATCCTAAGAAACCATCAAGCATCAAAAGCATTTCAGTACTTGTTACCACTTGGATAACTTGATCTATGACTAGTAGTAGATAATTATATTTGAGGGATACTTGGTTGAGGTTCCTAAAATCAACACATATCCTAATCTCACCATTCTTTTTATGAATTAGTACTATGTTAGCTACCCAAGTGGAATTGTGGATAAGGAAAATAATGTAAGCATCAAACATATTTTTCACTTTGGAAATAATCATTTCGATGAATTTAAGATTGTATTGTCTCAATTTCTATCTGAAAGGTTTTACATTAGTATTTATAGGAATTGTATGTTGCATCTCTTTGGGATGAAATTACTTAAGGTCTACATATGAATACATGATTGTGTTAATATAATTACAAAGAAGGCTAACAAAATTTCATTTTTCTTCAAATGAGAAACATTTTCCAATATTGATGAACATAGGATGTTCTTTCAAACCAATGTTTACTTTTTCATAGTTGACAGAATCAAGATTTCCTTTTTGCATTTTACTTTTTACAAATCTATTGTATTTATCAAGTAATTATTCTAAAGAGACCAAGCCTTTAGTAATTTTATTTCCTTTCAACTTGATGACACCTTCTTCATCCTATTCATATGTGATTCCCTATCTTTATGGGTAAATTAAAGATTCTTTGTATGATAATTCACTAACTTTAAAGTATAGATTTTTAAAAATATCAACTTTCTCAAGGAAAGATGATTTGTTGATCATCATTGAAAACTTCCCAGTTGTTTGCATTGGTTGGGATGTTTTTTCTATATATTAGTTCAATTTATATTTTTCTATATTAATATATGCATGGGGAATCATCAAATAAGTTGATACTACCAAAGCATCAGCTTTAAATGTATGTTCTCCAGGAATTGTATTGATAGAGAAAGCATAAAATATTTTAATGTTATCCCAGAATTTATTCCTATAATGTCTTAGATGATCATTTTTCACCTGGTATTGACCTTTTACCTATTTTGCAATGATTTCAACATCACCCAAAACTTTTAATTTTTTTATTCACATTTATTCTACTGCCTTTAAACCCTGTAAAAGTACCTCATATTCAGTTGTATTATTGTAGTTAAATTACAACTTATAGGAAAAAATAAAAATTTCCTTAGACAGAGATATAAAGACTAATCCTATACCTAAACTTATTTTAAAATAACTATCATCTAAATCCATCCAAATGTCATTCAGATCTGATTGCATGATCTTTGGTAACTCTACATCTTTCTCTATCATCAGGAGATAATTATCTATTCATGTATCTTCATACAAAATATTAGCTCTAGGATCATCAACCTTTTGGACTCTATATTTTTTCTTTAATTCAGGCTCTAAACATTATTTGACTCCTTTGACTAGAATCATGACATTTGATAAATCTAGTGGGATTTTTGCCTCCCAATACTTTGTGAAAAATTCTACCCAAAAGAATGGCGTAAGCCACTAGAATATCCACAACCAAAATATGGATTCTAATTTAATTTTGGGCAAAATATGTCAAATCCACTTGTGTATCCTTAATCTCCCTAATGAGAGGAACTTATTTTTCCTCCATGGAATAATAATGCCCAAAGGTCTTAGTGCAGGTTTGGCCAATAGCATGAGTAATTTTGGTAGGCATTACATTATCTAAGGCTCCTGTGTCAATAATAAAATTACAAACTTTGCATCCCTTGAATAATAGGTAAATGTAAAAGGGTCAAATTTATTGGATTTGGAAGTGGATGTGGCCATAGATTCTATTTGATTGGAATAAATAGGGTTAGTTAAGATTCTTTTGAAATTGGAATTTTTAGCATTTGGATTTTTTTTCTTTGATGAAATCAACTAACCTTTCCAACTGCTTTGAATATGCTCTCAAGTATTCATATTGTGACATATGAATCTTAGTTTTGTTGACATGATCAATTATGTCAAAAGTAGATAAATTTTTAGAAGGGACATCAACAAGTTGAGAAACATTGACATCAAATGAACTACCAATCAGTGGTTGCTTCCCTTTTATTTGTACTAGTGGGGTAGTTCCTCGTGAGAGGATAACCTTTAGAGTTTCCTCCTATGAATCAATGGATTAATTTTTCTAGTTTTGAATTATAGTGAAAAATACAAAGGACTGACTATTCATATCCCCAACACTCTCTTCATATTCATCTTCATCCAAATTATATTCTAGAAATGTGTTTATGGAGTCACCACCAGGTTCTTCAATTTCAAATTCTTGAAGTTCTATATTTTCTAATTAATTTTCTTCTCCAACTTATTCATATCCAAATATCTCTTTAGTTTCTAAGACTACATTCACCAGTGCATTAGTGTTTTGATGAGGAGGAGCCTTAAATGCAAGTTTTGGTTAAAGAGCTTACAATCTAGAATGATCTCTTTGAAAATTTATGTAATTATTTCTTGGAATATCTTGGTATGGAGTTGAAGTGGCCTTCTATGGTATTTGATTTTTTAGGGCTGTTTTATCAATACCTATTTATTATAAGATTTATTCTATTGAGTCTTGTCATGAAATTTGAGCCTTATTCTTTGAAGGTTTTTTTTGAGTTTTCTAAACATTATCATGTCATCTTCAATGTTGATAGCCAATTCTTGGGTTGTTTCCAAATATGCTACCCTATCTCTTCTCAATTGATAACTTACTTTAGCTAAATGACAGTTGATAAAGAAGATTTTTTTGTTCTTGTCTATAGGTCATGCATTAGTTGGTATCTTATTTAACAACCTATTGAAATTGGTGACAAACTCTCCCATTGGCCCATATACTTTTTTTTCATTTATGTAAGTTGAGCAAGTAGAGCATGGAAATCTTTATATGGTTTAAATTTGTTCTTAAATTTAGTTTTCATGGTATTTTAATTAGTAACACATCTTAGAGTGAGATGGTAAAACTAGTCTGTAGCCCCATCATGTAACATTTTAATAAATAACCTGACGATATCATATTCATGCTCGATGTCTAAAATGCCACATGCAACTATTCATTTGGGTGTTGTTTTCCATATCTATGAAATCTTTGAAAGTTCTTTCTTAACCCTTTTAGAAGGTCATGTAATTACCCAAGAGCCAACGAACCAATCACATTTCCCCATGGTAATGCCATAATTTGAAAAGTGGCTCATAGGGGGATAACAGTTCTTGATAAGATAAGAGCTCAACTTGACAAAGTTCTTGTATCAAGTTGATTATTTTTCTTAGAGGTTGAGGGAAGGCTAGGTGTCCTTTTAATCTTTTTTTTATATTTAGGACTTAACTTGAAGATAGAATGTTCTTGTAATTGATAAGAAGGGTCAACTTCACCTTTTGGCTTACTAACTCTAGTGAATCTCTTTTCTTCTAATTTGGAAGAAAGTTACTAGCATTAAGGTGCAAGTTTAAGTTGAAGAGATCTCTAAACTAGCCTTATTTGTTGTATTCTATGTGAAGCCAATGCTTATGTTCTTTTTGCTAAAGTTACTCGATCTTCTTCTTCCAAGATTTCAACTACTCTATGAAAATGTGTATAACTTGTCCTATTATCCCAATCAAAAGTTCTCAAATCTGATGAAATATCCTATTGAGTTTGTGTTATCTAATCAAGTTTAGGTTGAATAATCTGAGCTTGAGGTGCTTAAATTATCATGAGAATAAAATCTAGTTGCAAAAAGTCTTTGATTAGCTATATAAACTTCTCTTCCTATTTATCTCCTTGCTTTTCTTCTTGAATCAATCTCAAAATTTATCTAAGCAATGGTAGCATGTGTTTCTTCTATATCTAGTTCTACCCTAGCGATATCAAATTAAGCATTGCTTGTTCTATTATCAAAAGCTTGAAATTAATATTTCTCTAAAGCTTTGTCCTAATTTAAACCAGGTTGAGTATTTTGATTTTAAAGGCCTAAAATGGTTATATGTGATTTTACTGATTCTGGGTTGTTAGTAAAACTCTACAAGCCTCTCTTTATGCATGGCATATTTTTGCTCTTTTGACACATTCTAACTCTTGATTTAGGATAGATAGGATAACTTAAAATTGAGTTACAAATATTTTTTTAGAATCCCATAATATTTTTTTGAGGTTTTCCATGATATCTAATTGAGTAGATTATTCCAAATCTAACTCAAGATGTTGGAGTGGTCCTTGAGATGATGGTAGATTCATGTGGACCAGTAAAATATGGGTGGTAAAAAATTTGTAAAAACATGCCCCATAGTGGTCACCAAAAAGTTTTGATATGAAAATTTATCAGGAGAAAAAATTAGTGAATTTGCATCAACAATATGGGGAACCAAGTCCCTCTCCTATTAGTAAACGGAGCTAACTTTATTGAAAGCCAGAATAGGAAATCATGAAATATTTACAAACCAATGAATGTAAATCATGGGTAGTATTTTTAACTTGAAAGTCTGAAAAGGAGCTTTGAGAAAGGAATATGTATAAAAGGGAGAGAGAGAGAGAGGGGGGGGGCGAGAAGTCATTTGATCAATAAACTCATCAAGTTAAAAACCTAAAACTAGATGAAATCATGGATAGAAAATTTTAACTTTTGAAAGAGGAAAATCTCTCTCATTCAATGAGTTGAAAATAAATAATTATATCCTTAAGGATATGAAACATACACCAAAAGATTATTTGACTCTAATAATAGAAACTAATAACCTTTTGTATTTTCTAATAGAAATAACTAAGAAATTGCCTTTATTCCCACTGAGATTTTCACATGTGTTGGAAATGTAAATTACAACTCCAAATAGAAACTTTGTAAATTAATTTCCTATTCTCAATAATTTGAAATTTATAATAATGGCCATGAAAATTAGGTATGAGGAGTTAATCAAAAGACATAATTCAAAAGATATCACAAATGCAAATTTTAGAAACACATTTCTTGTATTGATTATGAAGAGTAGAAAGATTGATCTCCTTTCACAATGCTTTGTCAAAAAAAATTATGTTTCAAACCCTTATTATGAAGCCTTAACTTGTATTAATTGGCTAAAATGGGTGGTTATGTGCAAAACTAGATATTTTGCCTTTTTACAAGGGTATTAAAATACCAACAAAAAATTACAATTTTGAAATGGTGCAAAAACTCTTTAAGTAATTATCACCCATTAAGAAAACAATTGGGTTTTTTTCACTTCTTGCAAAAGCACATCATCAACTTGTAAATTTTGAAAAAGCAAGTTGGTAAAACTGCAAAGATAATTTTCAAAAATATAATGCACATGTACAAGGGGAAAAAGAGTGCAATAACATAAGTTAGGTACAAAAAAACAAGAGAAGAGAATGCAAAAACTATTGTATACAAATATTTCACCCTAGGAGAAGGTGTTCAATCCTCTCCCATATTTGGAAAACATGGAATTACCTTTAGGCCTTTGGGTTGCCTATAGCATAGGTAAACCTCTAAGTTAAAGGGATAGCTCCCTTGATTTGTCTCTTAAGCTCCTAAACTACACTAGGATAATCACTTGGTGGTAAAAATGGAAGAAATAAATATAATGTAGACCTATAATAGTGAGGTGATACACCAAAATATTAGTCCATAAACACACTTGCATATGCACTAGAATTAAGACTACCAAAACTAACCTCAACTCTATGGCCTTCTAGTATTAGTGTTTTTTTATAGAGGTAGATTGTTATGCACATATAAATGTGGGTGAAATTAAGGTCAGTTAATAGACACTACTAGTCCCTCTCACACTTTATAAGACCTATTAGAAGAAATATCCATCACACAAAATATGCAAGGGTAGCATGGAAGCAAGGAAATCATATTCATCACTTAACCTCTAATTACACCACTTAACACACTTAGGAAAAATATTTTGGAGACCAAATCAACTTTATATGTCTTATTCAAAAGCAAAACAAGGTGAAAACCCAGCAGTGCTTCACCATACTAGGTGTGCACTAGATACAATTGCCAAAATGGCTTGCATTTATAGAGCAAAGGAGAATACATAGAATAATATAAGTGGAAGGGTCATAAATCCAAGTTTCCAACCATGAGAACCAATTACAAAGTAATTGAATGAGGTCAAAAATAGGCTAAGTCTTCTTGGACAAGTGTCCATCACAATTATGACATCTTCCCTCAATTTGGCATAGAGGATCTTCATCTTCTTCTTTATAACTACCTTGATGATGAGTCATTCACTTGATTGATTGATAGTTCCATAGGGATCCTTGACAACTTTTAAATTTCAAGAGAAGGTTTCAACAAGATCTTAACATGTGATGTCCCTTACTTAGGGGCTCCTTTTTTCTCCTACAAAAGCTCTGAACAACTGTAATATCCCCTTTCAAACAGGGAATATATAAACACATAAAGCTCTGAACAAGATACAATTTTGTAGAATAGATTCACATAGGCATAAACAAATCACAATATAATATCTCAATAGCAAATCAAAGATCTCATCACTTGTTCTTCTGGACGATTACACAATTGAGTCTCTATTATACAAATAAAAGAATATTAAAATCTGATCTTAAAACCCTGGCTTTTGCTAATCTGGAAGTGAAATCTAGATTTTGGAAGGTCTCTACTTTTCTGTGTCAACACACAAACGCCGTCGTCAGTTGGTATCTCGCCGACATCGGTCACTGTTGGTCGGCTTTCTGCCGACGTCAATCTTCAGTCGACCGATGTCGGTCACTGGAAGCTCTTTGTCTGTCGAGGTCGGTGCCTAAGTGGATATGTACGGACCTATACGGGCTTAGTACGGCTGCCAACCTGTCTGTTCTTAACCCCTAATAGCTGAACAACCTGATCTCAAGAATATACAATTCTAACACAGCAAATCTATATCTGTATAACTTATTGGATCAAAACTAAATTAAGAAATACCTGTAATACTGTGATAAGTTCTGAGTGAAGTTATCTCTCAACCCTGGAATTCTGTGATAACTTCTGGATGAAGCTATCTCTCAAATTTGTACCTCTGTGATAACTTCTAGATGAAGCTATCTCTCAATTTGGCAATAAATCAACTAATATTTCACAGCCTCTAAATCACACACAATGAAGAGTTGACATTCTCCACTGCAATGGAATCCTAGAACCCTTGGCTCAGTCTTCACAGAAGAATTTCTTCAATTTTCAATAATCAATAATCTATGCATAATTCCAACTCTCTCCCATGAGAAACTCTTATACCCTTCCAAAGGTGTGCTTGCTAAAATTAGATTTCCTCAAATTAGAACTTGGGGTTCTAAAATTAGAATTCCTCAAATTAGAACTTGGGCTTCTTAAATTAGAACTTGGGTCTTAAAATTAGACCAATTAATTAATAATTAATAATCAATTAATATCTAATTTAAAATTAGACCAAATAATTAATTAATTAATTAATATCTAATTTAAAATTAGACCAAATAATTAATATTTGATTAAATCAATCAAATATTAATATCTCCCTCGACATACGTCGGATCCTCGAACCGATCGAAGCTGGTGAATCAGGGAGTGATTCCGCACATGACCATACCAAAATAAAGGCGCTCCGCTGCATATCAAATATCCCTAAAAAGTAGGAGCTCAGGCCAAATGTGTCCAAAAGAGCCCGAATGAAAACCAAATGTAGAAAATCCTATGAATCAAAGTCAAGCCAAGCTCCATTATGACCCCCTATCCATCCTATTAGCCTACGAAGGTCGCATAATAGGCTAATCATGAAGTCTATCAATGTCCTCTGAAAAGGGGACATGACATAACATCCTTCATATGACTTTAAACTAATATCCCTTCATACAACACTTATCATCCATTGTTTAGCAAACACTCATTAGCCTTCTAGGCCTCACTCTTCACACTTGTCATCAAAATGACCTATAGTTATCCAAGATAAGTGTTTCATAGGTGTTAGGACACATTTTTGATACATTTTTTTCCTCTAGTCTATCATATATATCTTCATGAAACTCAAAACATACTTCTCACTTCCCATTTTGGATAGTCACCATGCCTTCTTACTATCTCACTTAGACTGACTACAATGAATGGACTGGCAGAGAGGTTTTCATGCTTGTCTAAGGTTAGATATGACTATGGATATTTGAAAAAAGTCACTAAAGACCTCTTTTAATGACTCTCATTCAACAAGTCCCTTATGCACCTACAGAATACATCAAAATTTTCAAAAAAACCAAAATTGGGATTATCTATACAAGAGATAATATAGAAAAATTGGTTGGTGAGGATCCTGTAAGATTCTAAAACTAATTCAAAACACTTACCTAGATATTTTACCACTTCTTAATGCACCTCCATTCATATTTTTCCAATCATGTTTGAAATAGGGTTTTGAAAGGGTTTTAGGTATCTTAGACTATTAAGGATTGTTCATAAAATCCTGACATCTAAATCCAAAAAAAAATACATTGAAATCAAGCTATGGGAACCCTTAAACTATTACCAACTCCTTGGGTTACCATATAGTCTCTCTGTACAGGTGTGAGCAAAAAAAATTGGTCTATCAAGCTCTTTTATATAGTCTAGGTAGGCCTGATGTAGTTTTAGATCAGATTAACCACTCTTAAGCTACTCCCTAAAAAATAATCATCATAATTCATATTATATTATCTCACTAATGTCCTCCAATTATATGTAAATTTCAATAAGTCATTTGGATCAAGTTTGAGGCCATCAAGGTTTAGGCCTAATTCTAAGCCTAATAGGCCTAATTATACTTGAGTTTGTATTTAAACCACCTGTAGTTTTCCAATGATTATAGGTGTCTTTTATATCTTCTCCACTCTCAAACCATATGTATACATCATTCCATGATTAATTTAAGGCTTCTCCTTAATCATTTCAACACTCTTATATCAATTCTACAAGAATAGAAAGTATATCTACTATTGGTATGACCAAGGCGATTAAATGAAGAGCTTAGATGAATCATGAGTACATTATTAAAAAAAATCAAGGCTTGGTCATACTCCTAAAATTCTCAAACCATCAAATTTCACAAAACTAGCTCATATGATAGTGAATGTGGGCAGGGTTTTAGTGGACCATATGTGGAGTTTCAAAACCTAGTCCTTTGATTTATTATTTGCCTATGAATATCATATAGAAATGTGTCATTACCACTAAATTTTTAATTAATATGGTGATCCAAATTTTACTTCTGGCAACCATCTAAATATGTATCTCACATGAGCTAAAACTAGATTGTCTAACTATGTCAACCTATAGGTCCAATTAGGGAAGGGTTGGAAGGATTATTGTAGGTGCCTAACAATATTTGAGTATTTTTGTCACATTAAATAAAATCCATATTATGTCATTCTAACCATCTCATTCATACATCTATTCATTAGCTAACTATCATCCTTGTTGCTTAGGTTTGTAGTGTAATATTTTAAACTATAGGTGTATATTTTTAAGTAATGTGGAATACTTGTAGGTGCACATTTCTATTTGAACATTGTGTTTCAGACCTCTATATTCTCCCGAAGACACTGAGACATCACACACTTGGATTAACTACCTTATTTATTAGAACCAAGTTCTCACTTACCTACCAATAATGCACTATAGGTTAATGTTACATGTTATGGGTTCATTTAGTCTCAAGATCATTATGTTTCACTAAAAACCTATAGTGGAAAATTGATTGGGTTGAAGCCACTCAACCATTATTCTCCTCAACCTAGATGTCACCTTCTTATGTCAATACATTTCTTCTAGGTCTAGGCTACTAGCATGAAATATTTAGGCCTACCCATAATTTAAGAATCTTTACCAATCAGATGACATTTACATCAGGTAGAA
Source organism: Torreya grandis (assembly GCA_037957365.1). Lineage (NCBI taxonomy): Eukaryota > Viridiplantae > Streptophyta > Pinopsida > Cupressales > Taxaceae > Torreya > Torreya grandis. Next base: position 1,013,576 of record JARHVA010001639.1, read on the forward strand.
ACCTTATTTAGAGTAAATAAGGTAATCAATCTCATTAACAATTTTCTCACTCTTACACCATAAACATTGTTTGAAATTATTTAGGATCAACACAATGACCTTATGTTATTTTATAAAATCATTCAAGGCTTTGGCATGAACACTATTGACACTTGGATTTTCACCCTTGAGGAGATGTTTAGCTCTTCTCATCCAAGCGGTAAAATGGAATCATCTCTCTTGTTGTGGGTGATAATTTCGTTGAGATGAATCTCTAGATTAGGGGATAGCTCCCCTTGATGAACATTTAAATCTCTCTATAATCAATCAATTGTGTATGAAAAGGGTTCAAGAAAACAACTAAGAAATAAGTGATGATGGACCAATATTTGATATCCTCCCATTGACTGAAACCACTACTTTAAAGACAAAACAAGGTGTTTTCTTGCACAGGACTCACAACTCAAGAACCATTTCTACATCAATATTTCATATGCTAGATTCGAGAACGTATATGATTCTTAATAAGGAAATGAATGATCCAAAGAAATATATAGTCATGAATCACTTCTAAGATATCTCTACACTTAGAAAAGAATACTAGCAAAGACTTGTAACAATCTCCTTTTTGAAAATTGGTAGACCATCAAGAGTACAATCTAGAAAAGATAATCTTTCACTAGACTAGACCAAAAATGATTCAATCATTACTCAATATTAAATAATATGAGAGGTAATCACACTTTTATATCTCTTTAAGAATTATACAAGTACAAATTTGGCTAGAGTTTTTCTAATAAATAGTAGAATCTCTTTAAAAGAATTGAAAGAATGCATATATGTAAATTTTTAGAAAGGAATCAAATAAGGGAGTTCAAAGATCACTTGGACATGTGTCCATTTGAGAATATAAATAGTTATGCTACATTATATAATATGCTCTCCTTATGGTTACACTAGTAGAATCAAGATATTTTGAACTATGTTTTGCTATAAATGGGTTCATCTATTGGAAATTCATTTTGATGTTAGATGCTCTTTACTAGCTCATTGAGCTATGTAATGGTGCAACAACTTGAACCATTAGCCTTCTTATTTTTTATTGTTCATTAAATGCTCAAGATCCTACCATTTGTCACTTCTATGTTTGTTTTTCAATTTTCCATCGAGCCTTCCTTTTTAAACTCCAATGTCTAGTTTTCATAGTCTAAATTTGACATTTTGCAGGCCATCACTCCGTTATTCATTTGGACATTTTCCCATGGTCACTTTTATTGAAGGAATTATTTTGGGATCTTTGTTTTGGTTTTTTCCTTTGGATTTTTTAAGTGTACCTTCAGCTTTGGAATGACCCTTCAGCAGTTTGTAAATGTCCCTTCAAAAGGTTGAAGATGATCCTTCAAAAAAATTAAAAGTGTCCTTTCAGATTTTGGAATGACCCTTTTGAAAGATTTAAGATACCCTTTTATTTTGAATTTCCCTTTAGAAAAATTGTTATGGACCTTTGAAAAAGTTGTTTCAGATAAAATGTCTGAAACAATTCCTTCCTTTAGATTTTTTGAAAAGGACTTTTGGAACTTCTGAAATGGTCCTTCAAGATTTTTGAAATCAAATTTTCTCAAGGAAAATAATACCCTTCAGGAAAGTTGAAGTGCCCTTCAAAAAAATTGAAAGTGTCCCTCAGCTTTGAAAAAGACCTTCCAAAAGAAAAAAAACCCTTCAGATTTTTTAAATGGTCCCTTTAGGAAGGCAAGTGTCCTTTGAAAAAATTGTAAGTGACCATTTCTTTGAGAAAATTCCTTTTGGCCCTTTTGAAAATGACCCCTTCGGGAAAATTGGAAGTGTCCACTTAGCCCTAAAATGTGCTTTGGAAAAGTTGCAAATGATCCTTTGGAAAAACTGAAGTGGACCTTTTCCTAAAAGGAAAGTACCCTTCGAGAAAGTTGAAGTGGAAATTTCCTCGATAAAAGATACCCTTTGGAAAAATGGAACATACCCTTCAGAAAAGTTATAACATACCCTTCAAAAAAATTGCCTCAAATAATTTTTTCGAAAGAATTCCATTGAATGAAAATTTTGAAAGAAATACACTTAAGGAAAAGCTTCGGATAAAAAGTTTAAAAGAATTTGGCAAAGGCTTAGAACAAAAACCCAAAATAATTAGGCAAAGGCTTAGCAAAGACCAAAAATGAACTTTCTAAAATGAATAGACTTGTACATTTGTTGTGACTCATATAGAATAATTTATGCATACTAGACTTGACCAAAAATATAGACTTAGGTGGCTAAGTTTTTCAGATAGGGAATGACCAATTTTGGCCTAAAGAGCTATCAACAAATTAGTGACTCATAGGGGTAGTGTGTCTGCTATACTGACTAGACTAGTAGCCTTATCCAACTTAGGGCCAATGGAGTCAATGGATTCTTGAAGATTACTAACAAGGATTATGCCAAAACAAAACACAAGGAAACACACCACACAACAAAAGAAAAACCAAGAAAAGACAACACAAAACAAGACAAGGACAAACTCACATGTGTAGAAGCACTTAGGGAACACAAGGAAAATAGGTAACTACAAACTCACACATGTGTAGAAACACTTAGGGAAATCAAGGAAAATAGGAAACTATGTACAAAAGAAAAAGATAACTTTAGTGATAATGCTTTAGATATATCCCATTGACTGGGATATGCAGCTCCTCTCCATCCAACTTTGAGATTTAGAAATCATTGTGTTGTTTGCACTGCATGATCACATATGGGCCATTCCACAAAGCATCAAACTTCATGTGCCTTCTAGGTTTGGCCCTATCTTCATCCCATTTTAGGACAATGTCTCCTTCTCTAAAACTTCTTGACATGGACTTCTTGTCAAAATACTTCTTTGTTTACTGTTGGTGAGTAGTCATGGTGTGCATAGCTTGATCTCTTATCTCCTCAAGCTCCATCAACTCACATAATCTAACTTTCATGATCTCATTCTCCATCAATTATAGCTGATAAGTGAGATCTAAAGCTAGTAACTCAAGTAATATAGGAAGCTTAGCCTCCTTTCCATACACAAATGTGTATGGTGAGTTCCTAATTGCTCTATTTAGGGTGATCCTATCACCCTAAAAGGCTATCTTTAGCTTAGTATGCCAAGTCCTTTGATTCTCCTCCATAGTCCTCTTTATGATCTTGATTAAGTTCTTATTTTTGGACTCGGCTAATCCATTCCCCTTGGGATAGTAGTTAGAGTATGTGCTAAGATAGATGTCATGCTTCAAAGCCCATTCACTTGTCCTTGTTCCTAAGAAGGCTAATGCATTATCTGAAATGATTATTGAAGGAGCTCCAAACCTAGTTATTATACCCTCATAGAAGTCTAGGACTAAGTTTTCATTTTCCTCCTTAAGAGACACAACCTCCACCCATATTGTAAAATAATCAATGGCTATCAACACCCACTTATGACTAGTATGAGAAGGAGGATTAATCAGACTTATGAAATCCAAACCCCATTACATGAAGGGTTGCTCAACCTAGATTGGATGAAGAGGCAAGGTAGCTAGATTTTGTTTTCCAATAAAAATATCACACTTTTGGCATTTCCTTACCCAAGCATGAGTGTCTTTAAACAATATAGGCCAAAAGTAACTAACCCTCATAATCTTAGTAGTTGTGGCTCTTAGAGCAAAGTCACCACCAGTTGGTCCATCATGAAACTCATGCAACACTTTGTCAATTTGATCCAAATCAATACACCTCAAAATCACACCTAAAAATTCCTTTCTAAATGTCACTCCATCAACAAGTACATAAAGAATGGATTCCAGCCTAAAGTACCTTCTCTTGGCCCTATCAAGACCTGGTGGACACTCACTAGTTTGAAGGAAATGGATTATGTCATGTGTCCAAGTCCTCATGGTTGAAGATATAGATGCTTTAGGGTCATCATTGAGTGTCAAAAAAACCTCCCTTTACTCCAAGTGTAAAGTGAGATGCTCACACAGTCCTTTTCCCTTTACTAGCTTCGATTTTTTATCTCCACATCATACTCCATCACTTTGGTGATCCAACCTACCCTTTTCTCATTAAAATCTTTTCTCAACAAAAATTCTTTCACACTAGGATGAGGCACAAAAAAGTGAATTTTGTTGTTAGACAACATATGGCTGAATTTCTTCAAAATCCTTATAACTGAAAGCACTTATTTCTCAACATATGTGTATCTTATCTCATATCCTTATAAACCTTGACTAAAAAAGGAAATGGGTTGTTCAAAATTTTCATCATTAGATTGAGAAAGCATTGTATATATCACCTCTTCATTCTAAAATTTTTACAAATTAAAGTCCTTGGAGAAGTTTAGACTTTCAAGGGTAGGAGCTTGGGTAATGGCTTGCTTGATCTCCTCAAAACTTTCTTTCCTCCTTCATGTCCAAGTGAATAGCTCATCTTTCCTTAGCATGGAGGTTAAGGGCTTGACCAAGTTAGCATAATCAAGAATAAACCTCATAATTAAATTTATCTTTCCAAATAAACTTTACAAACCTTTCTTATGCGTAGGCAAAGACAATACCAAGATGGCACTTACCCTTTTCAGATCAATGGATAGACCTTTATTAGAAAACAATGTGGCCTAAGAGTTTGCCTTTATGAACAGAAAACACACACTTATTTGGGTTTAGAGAGATCCCAAACTCTCTACACCTCTCAAAAATTTGTCTTAGGTGATTCAAATGATCTTTTTCTTCCTTGGAGAAAAATGTCGCATCATTAATATATACCAATATAATGTCATTGATTAGTCCTTAGAAAGCCATATCCATTGCATGTTAAAAATTAGCTCCAACATTTGACAATCCAAATTTCATCTTCCTATAGGTATGTGTGCCCCATTTGGTGGTGAAGGTTGTCTTGTATTGGTCACTTTCTTTCACCAAAATTTGATTGTACCAAGAATAATCATCTAGAAGAGAAAACTTCTCATTGCCTGCCACCACTTGTAGAATCTACTCCATAGAATGGAAGGGATAATGATGTCTCAAATACACTCTATTCAAGTCCCTAAAGTCCACACACAACCTGATCTCCCCATTCTTCTTCCTAACAAGGACTAAGTTGGCCAACCAAGAAGAATGTTTGATAGGAAAAATGATTCTAGACTCAATCAACTTAGTGAGATCTTTCTTCATGAGTGGTTAAATCTTGGGATTGATTGGCCTTTATCTTTTCTTGATGGGCTTAGAATTTTCATCTATATCGATGGTGTGTTGAGCCAAGATTGGACCAAAACCCTTCAAGTCACATATTCCCATGCAAAAATGTCACTAAACTCTTTGCATAGTTCAATGAAATCATGCTTCTCTTGACTAGTGCATATCTTTCCAAGTGTAAGTAATTAATATTTGAATATCTATACTCTTTCATATTTATCTTTCTTGGTTGACATGCTTACCTTCATTTAATATGCTTTTAAGAGTCACTAGCCCTTTGGGAAGCTTATTAGACTTTAGTTGGATAATATACCCTCTATATTGTTGTTGTAGCTTAGACTAATTTTTGGTAGAGAACTTAGCTTCTTCTTTTAGGAACAGTTCTATTTTATGATCACTATCAAAGACCTACCAATTGGTGAAATTATCTGGTATAGAAGGTCTCACAATCACCTTTAGATGAGATCGATTCTTATCTTCTCTTATGCCTTTCAAAACATCAAATTGAGTACCAATAGATGCCAACCTATCTGCATGCTTATTATCTTCCCTTGAAATAGAAGTGATATTGAATGCCATGAAGTCTTCTACAAGGTCCCAAAATCTGTGCTTATAGGATTTGAGAAAGGAGTTCTTGGTCAAATTCTACCCTCTAACTTGATTCACAACAAGCTCACTATCACCAACCACTTGCAATTCCTTGACACCTCTTTTCCTTGCCCATTTAAGGCCATGAATAAGGGCCTCATATTTAGATACATTAAAATACAAGATAAATGAAATCTAAAAGCTTAAAAATACCTTTCCTTTGAATGTGAAACCAATATAGCTCCACCACCTACCCCAATCTTGCTTCTAGACCCATCAAAGAAAATATGCCACAAACCATTCACATCCTCACCTGATTTCATCAAATTAGGTATGAAAGATTCCTTCTCATGAATATAATATACTCCAAGACTATATTCTTCAATAAACTTATAATGATCATGCTCATAGTTGTTATCTCCCCACTCATCTAGGAACAAATCAGAAACTCCTTCAAGGGAAGATGATGGGGATTGGTCAATGTGAAACTCCTCTTCATCAATGATAGCATAGTTAACATTTTCTACCTTAGGTGAGTATGGTTCCAAGTGATATTTATGGATATGTTTTGACTCAATCTTCACTTTAGTACCATATTTTGTTCTAAACACCATGTAGGACCAATTAGCTACCAAATATCCACCTATCTTGGATGTAAAGTCTCTTCAAAAGCAAAGATAAAAATAGGGAGGTAAATATACTACCACCACATCATGAAGAATTTAAAAGGTAGGAAAATAATAAAGGATAAAGTTCAAACCTTTCACAACCCCTAAAATCTTGGCTAGTGATCCATCCAATTGCAAAACTCTTATAGTCATTGGCTCATATTTAAGGCCTAGCTTATCTGCTATGCATTTGGGCATAATTGATGTGCTTACTCTACTATCTATAATAAAATTATGAAATAATAAATCACCAATAAATATATATTGTATAAATCAGTATTATTCTCATCTTTCTTCACCTAACCATCTATAGATTGAGTTCTATTGACCAAAACCACATGGTCACTTCTAGATGGGCCAGCCTGGTTACCCAATCCATGCAATTCCTTTTAGAGTATATCATTCTACCCTGGTAATGCTAGATAATCCCATAATTATATGTTCATATGAAGCTTATTCATTTGGTCCACAACATTAATGGAAGTATTATTTACCTTGGGGTTCTCTTTATGAACAATTACACCTTGTGATGTAGCTTGTGGAGGTAGAATTGTAGCAGCTAGCCTAAAGCTTATAATCCTCTAATTTTCTTATGTTTTATGAGATAAATTAGGCCCAAATCTCATTTGATCTGATTTATGAGTCATAATATGTCCTTGATTTGTTCTTTGAGTTTCCTCAATAGCCCTCCTTTTGGACCTAGTATTGGAGGCAACACTAGTATTTTGATTGCTTCTATTCTCTATATAATTAATGGAACAAAAATCACCCTCCAAATGATTCATGAGAGTGGAATTAGAATGAACCTATTTTTTCTCCATATTTTATTGATTTTACATCTAAAAATTTTAAATTTTATATGTTTTATCACCTTGTGTAGTCATGCATTGATTTTGCATCTCATTGACATAAGTAACTTGTTCTTGACCATGTTCAAAAGATGGATAGTTGGATTGTTCTTGGACCAAATTATTTTGAGTGGGGACAAGGGTTTATAATATGAATGAAAATTAGGATTATATCTTTATAAGGTTTGACATGGGTGATTTGGCCTTGTCCTTGTGCATTACTTTGAAAAGGAGGTCTATTTGTTTGTCCAAACTGATTGTAGGATTGATATGGCCTATACCCTTTGGCTTGTTGCCTTTTGAGAGAAAAAAATTCATTAGTAACACTTTGGATAAAATTTTTGACTTCATACATTTAATTTTTAGGAGCAATGGTATATTTTTATTGACCAGGTAAAGGAGCTAAAGTGGGTAACACACTTTGACTAGGAGAATGCAAATCAAGGAAAAGTGGCATTGAAGGTCTAGGAGCTATATTTCCCACTTGGACAAGACAATTTTCAGAATTTATGTCTACTTCATAGGTATCAAGAAATTTTTTTCCACCCATATATTGAATCATCATGGCAATTTCACTATTTAACGCTTTCAATTAGTACGAAAATGCATAGTTTGCAGTTGGCCTCACAAGAATTGGGATTCTATCCCAAGTCTTTTAGAACCTAGTATTAAAATCTTGCATGAATTAATTTGGTTCCCTCTTTATTATGGTAAAATACTTAGCTAAAGATAGGTTATCACTCTTTTCCCCAAACCTATCAGTCAAAAGGGTCCCCAACTCATCGCATGAGCCAATAGAATTTATAGGTAGGGTCCCATACCAATCCAAAACTTTTCCTTTAAAAGACAAGGCTAACAACTTAATAGCTAAATTTTCTTTGGTGATATTGTGGATATTAAAAAAGTTTACTATATGTTGAATATGCTCAATGGTATTAATAGGACCATCTCCACTAAAAGATGAGACGCTTTTGAGGGCAACTCCTAGAATTTGATCATATTGGGCAAGATGCAAGGGAGATGGCCTAGTCAAAGTTACAAAAGGTTATCTTCTAGCCATTTTGGAATAATCATTATGGATGTTGGGAATGGAATGTAACACAAACTTATAAGCTTTAAACACAAAATCTCTTTTATAAGGATGAGTGCTTACAAATCTATACCTTTTGGTGGAATATGGAGGTAATTCCACAAACTCAAAGGGTACACCTTTAGCAGCAGACCTAGTGGTCACCTTTGGCATGGAAAGAAGGATTTATCATCAACCAAGACTTGAATTATTTAATGGAGTTTTTAGGTACTAAATGTATATGTTTCTTTCAACTACTCTTATGCAAAGATCAGCATCAATCTTGAACAATATTCTGAGACAAAAGTGTCCCATCGGGCATGCCAAAAATTGTTGACACTTAGATTTGTACCCTTGAGGATATGCTAATATCATCTCATCAAAGTGATAAAATGGAATCATCTCTCTCTTTTTGGGTGATAATTTCATTGAGATGAATATCTAGATTAGGAGCTAGCTCCTCTTGATGCACCTTTAAATTTCTCTCTAATCTATCAATTGTATATGAAAAGGGTTCAAGAAATAACTAAGAAAATAAGTGGTGATGCACCAATATTTGATATCCTCAAAATTGATTGAAACCACTAATTTAAAGACAAAATAAGGTGTTTTCTTGCATAGTACTCACAACTCAAGAACCATTTCTACATCAATATTTCAAATGCTAGATTCAAAAAGGTATATGATTCTTAAGAAGGAAATGAATGAACCAAAGAAAGATATAGTCATGAATCACTTTTAAGATATCTCTACACTTAGAAAAGAATACTAGAAAAGACCTTCAACAATATCCTTTCTGCAAATTGGTAGACCATCAAGAGTACAAGCTAGAAAAGATAATCTTTCACTAGACTAGACAAACAATGATTCAATCATTACTCAATATTACAGCATGTGAGAGGCAATTACACTTGTATATCTCTTCAATAATTCTACAAGTACAAATCTAGCTAGAGTTTTTATAATAACCAATGAAGGCTATTTAAAAGATTTGAAAGAATGCATATAGATAACTTTTTAGAAAGGAATCAAGGGAGTTCGAAGATCACTTGGACATGTGTCCACTTGAGAATAGAAATAGTTATGTTGTATTATGTAAGATGATCTCCTTACGATTACACCACTAGAATCAAGATATCTTGAATTGCATTTTGCTATAAATGGGTTCATCTGTTGGAAATTCATTTTGATGTTAACTTCTCTTTATTGGCTCATGGAGTTGTCTAACAGTGCAACAACTTGAACCATTGACCTGCCTATTTTTTCTTGTTGTGCATCAGATGCTCAGGAGCCTTCCATTTATCACTTCCATGTTTGTTTTTCAATTTTCCATTGAGCCTTGATTTTTAAACTCCAATGGCTAGTTTCCATAGTCTAAAATTGACATTTTGTGGGTCTTCACTCATTTATTCATTCAAACATTTTCTCGTGGTCACTTTTCCCAAAGGAATTCATTTGGGCTCTTTATTTTAGTTTTTTTCCTTCGACTTTTTTAAGTGAAACTTCATCTTTGGAAGGACCTTTTGATAGTTTATAAATGTCCCTTTGGAAGGTTGAATATGATCATTTAGAAAAGTTTCAAGTGTCCTTTTGGATTTTGGAATGACCCTTTCGAAAGATTTAAAATACCCTTTTATTTTGAATCTCCCTTTGAAAAAATTGTTATGGACCTTCAAAAAAGTTGTTTCAAACAAAATGTTTAAAACAATTCCTTCCTTTGGATTGTTTGAAAAGGACTTTTAGAACTTTTGAAATAGTCCTTTGGGATTTTTGAAATTGACTTTTCCAAAAGAAAAGAATACCCTTCACAAAATTTAAAGTGCCCTTCAAAAAAATTGAAAGTGTCCCTCAACTTTATAAAAGACCTTCCAAAAGAAAAAAAAACCCTTCGGATTTTTGAAATGGTCCCTTCAAAAAGGCAAGTGTCCTTCAAAGAAATTGTAAGTGACCATTTCTCCAAGAAAATTCCTTTTGTCCCTTTTTAAAATGACCCCTTTGGGAAAATTGGAAGTGTCCACTTAGCCCTAAAAGGTCCTTCAAAAAAGTTTCAAATAATCCTTCAAAGAAACTGAAGTGGACCTTTTCTCGAAAGGAAATTACCCTTCGATAAAGTTGAAGTGGACCTTTTCCTAACAAAAGATACCCTTCAAAAAAATGGAACATACCCTTCAAAAATTTTGTAACATACCCTTCAAAAAAAATTCCTTAGATAATTTTTTTGAAAGAATTCCACTAAATGAAAAGTTTGAATGAAATACACTTAAGGAAAAGCTTCAGAAAAAAATTATAAAATAATTTAGCAAAGTCTTAGAAAAAAAATTGAAAGAATTATGCAAAGGCTTAGCAAAGACCAAAAATGAACTTTCCAAAAGGAATATACTTGTACATTTATTGTGGCTTATATAGAATAATTTTTGCATACTGGACTTGACCAAAAATGTAGACTTAGGTGACTAAGTTTTTTAGATAGGGAGTGACCAATTTTGGCCTGAAGAGCTAAAATTTGGTCAACAAACACCACATGTATCTTGGGTTTTGAAAATCTTCTCTACATTTTGTAAATACTTGTATATGACTATATATGACTATATCTAACTGTATATACCAAAGTTCTGACCAACCTTTGTTCTTGCTTTTAGAAACCTATCTCAATCAACCTCTAAGTTTTTCAATGGACATATTTCATGGATAAACTAACTTCCATGTCTTAATAAGAGAAATCAAGTGTATTATACTTGATTTGAAACCATTGACATGAGATGAAAATTTGCAACATGAAAACACTATCCTGCAAACCAACATGTTTTGCATTTCCAACATAAGGAGGATGATCTTGTTTGAATATTCATATATACTATAGTAAAATGAGTTTTAAAAACACTAAAATATGAATAACATTCCCTTTAATAATTATTTCAACACTTGTAAACATCAAATCATATAAGAAAATTATGAAACTTGCATGTGATAGGAATGTATAGTCGTCTTGGAGGCATCAACAGTATTGAAGTTGATTCATGAAGCTCATCTTACCAATATGAAAACTAATTACATGAAATGAGAGCAAAAATATAGTAATTTCATCTATCTAAGGCATTCCCCTCATCTCTGCCTGACCTATCTATACCAATAGAAAACCAATGGGATTCTTTGATATGCACAAGAGAGTGAGGAGAGATACAAGATGGTTTTCTCCATTTTTGGACTTATCAAGGAAATATAAATGTGGATATGATTTGTAATGAGTTTAATAGACACTATTTTAGCTTCCACATGTGCCAAACATGTCCTGCAGTCCATATAAACTCAAAAACTCCCACTTTTCAACTATTTTTTATTGTTTCCAATGTGGAACCTACAATTCTCAATTATATAATAGTTATCTAAATATAACATAACACATGGGACATTTAATAATAATTTGACACACTTTTCCCCTTGAGTAAACCATACAAGTTCATTAAATGACCCAAAAATGGCCTAGGATGACATAAAGACAATTTATCAAGTGTGAACAAGATGAAACATAGTTTTGGACCTTAATAAATACCATGATTAACATTTTAAGACCTATGGGGTCCTATGTAAGGTTTAACTTACATGTGGGGTTGACTTATTTAACTAGGGAGTCAAATTAGTCAACATTTTGGTGATTTCCTAGGGGTAGCAAACCTATTATACTAAAGACCAGTTGCCTTCTCCTTTCCTTAGGAAATGGAATAACCTATACATCAATTTTGACACTAAAAATCCTCTAATTAAAAAAAAAAAAAAAAAACACACACACACACCAAACATAAAAGTGAACAAAAAAAATCAAGACAAAGACACATACACTTGTGTGTTCAAGAACACTTAGGGAAATACACAAACAACACAAGAAAACTAAACTATATAGACTAAACTGAAGTAAGTTTTTCCTCCTTGATCAAAGGTAAAATTGGAACCATATCTTACTCCATGAGATAGAGGAGTACATGAGTCCAAATACCTTTTGAGCATTGGCTTTAGTAGATGCAACTTATTGATGTTTGCCAACCTCCTTGACATGACCTTAAATGTAATCAATGAAGCTTCAAACAAATCACCTATGAAGGTTAATTCCTCTTGTATTTCAATAGCCTCAACCTTCTCATGAGACTCTTCAGATGCAACCTCTAATGGTGCTTCAACAAGGCATGTTTCCTTGGTATCCATGGTAATTTGAATGGGATCAAATTATTCATCAGTTACAAGCTCATCAAGGAGCTTTATATAGTCCATCCAATCTTGGTCATTGTCTTTCATGAGGAAATTTTGTTCCATCTTCTTGTGATCTTGAATTTCAACATTAAAAAATTCCTCAATTTTTTCAAACAGATCCATATACTACAACCAATCATCTTTGCTCTCTTTTTCCTTGAAAACCACCACTTCTTCAAAGTCATTCTCTTGATCATGGTCATGACTATCATAGTCATCATAGATTGCCTCATGATGTTCCTTAATACATTTTTTTTAAACATTAACTTTGAATTCTTTCTCCACAACCTCATATTACTCTCTTTCAAGAACTAGATTTTTAAGGCTTTCATACTCACTAAACATCTCTTGATAGGATTACCACATGCCTTGATCAAGATCCTGGTGAACAGTTGTAACTTCATCAATAATTTATCTTTATTGACTCAAAAAGTATGCCTTATTATTTTCCTCACCAATTGGAGTTCCTATGATGATCTCTTCTTCATAATCACTTGTGTTACCTTCTTGATTAGCTATAGGCTAAGTTTGGTCTTGCTTACTTTCCTCTCATAAGATGGGTTCTCCTTCAAGAGAGGATGAGATGGGAGGGTGGTGAATTGGTCTATGGTTTGGATAGATATTAGGAGGAATGATGGAGGGCTCATGAATTGGCATGGGTATGGAAAGAAACACTTGAAATAACTCTTGAAGGGAGAAAATGTTTTGTTGGGTTATGGACATGTCACTTCCTTGATCAACTAGCTCATGATCTTCATTATCTTCTTGAGACCCTTCCACAGTTGCAACTTCAAATTCTAGTTCCTCAAAAAATGCCTCTTTTTCATATTTAAATTCTTCTTTGATGAACTTACAAGATGGATAAGACATAGGATTTTTAAGAGAATGCAATGTGGTTTGACCATACATAAATTTTTCATTCTTATCATCAACTTGGTTTCAAGGTGGAACTTTGAGGTTACTAGGCTCTTTTACATATTTTATAGGATCTTCATGAGCATAAATAATATGAGAGGACTAACATGGATCATAGGAATACACTTGAGAATGGAAGAGAAAAACTTGTTCTTCAAATATATTTTCACTTTCTCCATAGTTTTCATGAGACCTTTCAACAGTTGTATGCTGCCACTCAACTTCTTGATTTTCCCACCTTGAAAGCCTATCAATCCACCATTATATATAGCATCTCATCTCATGCAAGTCTTAATTATTGACATATTTATCTTCCTCTTCTACCAATATCCACTTATTCATGAAGAATTGGATAGATATTCTCATTCTCTCTATGAAATTCATAGGGATCACATCAAGCTCTTGATCCCATTTCTTCATAAATATTTCTAATTCTAAAAATTCAAGCATGAGTGACAGAAATTACTTGGATTGAGGTGGAATTTGAGGAGGATAGGATTTTTGGTTTTGAACTTGAGGATGTTGTATAAGAGTTTGGTAGGATGGGCAGGGCTGTTAGGGAGGAATACTTTCAAGAATTTGCCTCTTAAGAACTTGGATCTCTCATTTAAGAACTTAGAGCTTAAAATATTGGATCTCTTCTTTAAGGTCCTTAAACTTATCTCCTTGACATCCTTCTTCATAATACTCTTAAACGAATTCATGACTATATGGAGAAGGAATAGGTTGACCATATGGTGGATAAAAACTTTGATAGGGTTGTTTATAGAAAGAGTTATCAACATATCCATCCATATCAGATTAATTAGTCAAATGAACTATAAAAATTGATCAAAATATTTTCAAATAGGTACATGGTATTCTCACAAATAGATAATTGCACTTTAGATTTGTCATTGGTGTTTAATTCAATGCTTCCAAAAGTTGATAGTAAGAAGAACACACCAATAATTCTTATACTCTTTTGGACCTTGGTCCTCTTAAGTGTGATAAAACTATTATAGCCAAATATTTCACCCTATGGTATTGTGTTCAAGCCTCTCCCATATTTGGACAACATGGGATTACCTCAAGGCTTATGGATTGTGTATAGTAGAGGTAAACCTCTAGGTTAAAAGGCTATATCCCATTATTTATCTATTAAGATCACACACTACACTAGGCTAATCACTTGGGGTTGAAAATTGAAGAAGGAAAAAAAATTAAACTTATACTAGTGATGTGATACACCAAAATATTAGTCCACAAACACACTCGCATATGCACTAAGAATGAAGACTACCAAAAATAACCTCAACTCTATGGCCTTATATCATTAGTGTTTATTATAGAGGTATATTTATATTCATATCTAAAGGTGGGTGAAAGTAAGGTCAAATAATATACACTAGTATTCCCTCTCACACTTCAAGATACACTCAACAAACATGTAAGGGTAGTATGGAAGCAAGGAGAGCATATTCATCACTTAAAATCCAAGTACACCACTTGAAACACTTAGGAAAAATATTTTAGAGACCAAATAAACTTCAAATTTATTATTCAAAATCAAAACAAGGTGCTAAACTAGCAGGCCTTCCCCATTCTAGGTGTGTACTCGATACAATTGCTAAAATGGCTTGCATTTATAGAGCAAATGAGAAGAGAGAGAAGAAGAGAAGTGTAAAGGTCACAAATCCAAGTGTAAAATCATGAGAACCAGTTATAAATCAAGTGAATTACATGAAAAAGAGGTCAAAAACTCTTCTTATACAAGTGTTTATCATAAGTATGACATCTTCCCTCAAATTGGCATAGAGACTTTTCATCTTCTTGTTTTTAACTAACTTGATAATGAGTCATTCCCTTGATTGATTTAAAGTTACATAGGGATCCTTGACACATTTTCACTATCATGATAAGGTGTAAAAAAATTTGTAACAGCCTTCATATGACTTAAAACTTATAGGCCTTCATACACCACTTGTCATCGATTGTCTACCAGTGACTCATTAGCCTTCTAGGCCTCACTCTTCACACTTATCTTTAGAATGACCTATAGTTGTTCAAAAAAAGTCTTACATAGGTGTTAGGACACCCTTTTAAAATATTTTTGTCCTTTGGTATATCAAATATATCTTCATGGAACTCAAAACATGCTTCTCATTTCCCATTTTGGACAGTCACCCTGCCTTCTTACTATCTCACTTAGACTGCATGCAATGAATGGACTTGTAGATAGGTTTCCATGACTATATAAGGTTAGATATGAGTATATATAGTTTTAAAAAGTCTATAAAGACCTATTTCAATGAATCTAATTCAATAAGTCCTTTTTACACCTGTAAAATACATCAAATTATGTAAGAAACCTAGAATTGGGCCTATTCATATAAGAGATAGTATAGAACAATTAGTTGGTGAGGAGTCCAAAAGAGTCCAAAAAATTTTCAAAAAACTTCTCTATTCATTTAACCACTTCTATATGCACCTCCATTCAACTTTTTCTAATAGGGTTTTGAGAGGGTTTAAGGTATCTTAGACTGTTAAAGATTGTTCATAAAATCCTAACATCCAACTCCCAAAAAAATTACATTGAAATAAATATATGGAATCCTTTCAACTATTCCCAACTCTTTATGGAACCATGCATTCCTTTCATACAGGTGTGATCAAAATAAGTTGGCCTATCGAGCTCTATTATGCATTTTGATTAAACCTGATGTAGTTTTAGGTCAAATTGACCACTCTAATTTACTCACTACATACTAGTGATCCCAATTCATCTTATATTCTCTCATTAATTTCATATAATTATTTGTAAGGTTAAATAAGTAATTTGGATTAACTTTGAGGCCATGAGGGTTTAGGCTTAATTTTAGGCCTAATAGGCCTAACTATACTTAACTATGTATTTAACCCACCTATAGTTTTCCAATGATTGTATGTGTATTTTATATCTCCTCCACACTTAAACAATATATTTACATCATCACATGATCAATTCAAGGCTTATCTTTCATCTTTTCAACACTCTTATATCAAGTGTACCAACTGTGCTAATATTAGAGTGCTCTCTGTTTATGATAGAACAAAGAGTATCTCTACTATTGGTATGACCAATGTGGATCCATGATGATCTTGGATGAATCATGAGGAAATTATTAAATAAATTTCAAGGCCTAATCATACTCATATAAGTCTCAAATCATCAAATTTCACAAGACTAGCTCCTATGATAGTGAATGCAAGTAGGTTTTTAGTGGATTGTGTGTGGAGTTTCAAAACCAAGTCCTTTACTTTATTATTTTCCTATGAATATCACCTAGAAATTTTTAATTGCCAATAAAGGTGTATTTTATATGGTGATCCAAATTTTACTTATACCAACCTTATAAACATGCATCTCACATGAGCTATACCAAAGTGTTTGTGCATGCGTAATAGAGCTGTTATGTTTAGCGATAGGGTTATCCCTAGGCTAGGTAGCAAAAAAATAGGTAAAACAACACAAGAACAAATGGTACAAGGTTTCCTCCAGGTTATAGGGAGTAATGACAAAGGCAAGATGACAAATATTACTGCTAGACTATTGGGGATAATGACACAAAAGAGATGGCAAACATTACCCCTAGACTATATGGGATAATGATAAAACAAATTGGGGGAATATAAGAAATAGGAAGGGGTAGCCAAGCTTACTCTAAATTTACTAGGTAAGTGGATGTTGCCTACATAGTTCCTTAGACATGAGGTCCAATGTGAACTTTAGGTCAAATGTAGTTCTCCCAGGTTATGGGATAGAAGAAAATTGATGATAATGAAAATAAGATGATTATATAATAATAATATATGAATGGTCTCACAAAATGGAGAGTGCATAGGAAAAGAGGGGTGATATTCACAATTATGAAAGCATCAACACAAAAAACTCATGCAAGTGTGAGAGCATGTTTTAGGCTAAAACCACACTAAAAGATAATATATGAACATCCACTAATGAACTAAATTATTAGTTCATAGGGTTTACTACATCTATGGCTTAGAATGAGAATGAGCTCACAAAATGGTGAGAGCATAGGCTAAGGTTTCTCACAAAATAGAAAGAGCATTCAAATATAAATTTCTCACAAAATTGATGAGAGTGTTGGATAAGGTTGCTCTCATGGTGAGAGCGTTGGCTGAGGTTTCTTATAAAAAAATAATAGCATTCAAATATAAATTATTTTTAAAATGGCAAGAGCATTGGCTAAGGTTATTCATAAAATAGTGAGAGCATTAGTTGAGGTTGATTGTAAAATGATAATAGAGTTTAAAGAGAAATTGCTCATAAAATGGAGAGAGCATAAGAAAATAATGAGGATGGAGAAACTAAAGGAAAAATGATTACTTGTGAAATAACTATAAGACCTAGAATCATTAAATAAAAGAATTGGTCATGGCCAAGCTAATCTCAGATACCCCATGTATCCAAATGTTGCCTACATAGTATGTGTGGACTTCAGGATGATGTAGTTATCCAAGAAATGGGAGGAAAAAGGCAAAGGGTGGCCTAGAAATGAAGTTGGATAAGTATGATAGTCCATCCTAGAAATTTTTGAAGGCTTTATATCTCGCATGGAAATTCTAAGTGAATTTTTATGATTTTGTGATTTTTAAGTTTTTCTTAGGTCTTTTTAAATGTTTAAGGGTTTTGATATGTTTCAAATGTTTTCAAAAAAAATTAGGCATCTCAACTCAATGGAAAATTAATAGATACCACTCATAAAATGGTGAGATTATGGCATAAGTTGATTTTAAAATGGTGATATCATTAAAACAAGGGTGGCTGAGATGACCTCAAAAAAACTGAGTGTTTCCAACATAGTCTAAATGGACATCAAGCCACTATAGTTCTCCCTACATCAAAGGCATCTAAATAAGTAAAAAAAAGTTTAGGAATAGGTAAATGGTAAGGGTATGGCACAATAATGGCAAAGTAATGTGGTAATGCATAGTAAAGGCGTTGGTCCTAATTTTCCTAAAGGTAGTTATAATTAGGAAACAATGACAAAGGTCAGTGGTACTAATTTTCCTAAAATTGGTTATAATTAGTAACACATAATAAAATAGAATGTAAAAAAAATAAGGATGTAATTTATAGGACCTCTATCATACTAATTTCGTATACTGCCATTCAAAATTTTGAATCTAAAAAAACTATTAGAACTGCATCTAATATCAACCACTAAATGTGCTTGAAGTGCAAAAAAATCAGAACCAAGGCCAAAAGTGATAGGGTTAGGTGAAAATAAATGGTTGTAAATAGGCTAAGGTATGGTGGGGAAAGGTATAGGGTATGGTATAATGTGAATAATGGTATATCATGGCATCACTTAAATGATCCTTATAGATAACAATTTGAGTCCCTCAAGCATAAAACTGTTTGAGGTACATTATGTTCATTGGTTCATCAAGTTCATCTCCTTTTATCATGGTGAGAATGTATGCTCGAGAACCATAGCTAGTAATAACTACATAAGGCTCTAACTAGTTAGGTTGAAACTTACCTTTCTTATATGTCTTGGAATTGATGTTCTTATAATTTTATTTTAATACAAGGTCACCAAGCTTGAATTCTCAATGCTTAATGCACTGATTGTATTAGCTACATAATCTATTATGGTAAGCCTAAAGGTTATTCAAGGTGTCCATGCGCTTTCCATCAAGTAAGTCCAGTTCTTGAAAATGGTCTATTTTATA
The DNA here is from genome assembly GCA_037957365.1 of Torreya grandis. Classification (NCBI taxonomy): domain Eukaryota; kingdom Viridiplantae; phylum Streptophyta; class Pinopsida; order Cupressales; family Taxaceae; genus Torreya; species Torreya grandis. The sequence continues at coordinate 1,032,810 of JARHVA010001639.1, forward strand.
GTCCTCATCATCAATGATGTGTTGCAATGAAATCTAGAGAGAAGGCAACTTGACCTCGATAGGAAGAATGTCCTCAGTGTTGTAAATAAGCGAATATGGGGTAGTTCTTGTTGGAGTAGGGAAAGTGGTACTATAGACACAAATGGTGTTAAATAACTACAAGTGCTAATTATGACCAACACCATTGAAAATCTTATTTATAATATTGAAAATGGTTTTGTTGGATGCCTCAACTTGGCCATTGCCTTGTGGGTAATAGGCAATAGAAAAGTTTAGTTTTATATGGTATTGGGCAAAAAATATTTTCACATCTTTATTTTTAAATGATCTACCATTATTAGATATAATGTTAGAGGGTATACCATAGTGATAAATGAGATGGTTAAATATGAATTTGGATATCTGATTACCTATTACATAAGTGAGGGGAATGACTTCCACCCATTTAGTAAAATATTTTGTAGTAGTAAGGACATGTTTGTTGGAATAATTGTCATTAATGTCAAACAAAATTGTTATCAGAAGTGAATGGAATTATTGATGGAAGTGAATGGAAGTGTTGCTTGAAGTGAATGGAATTGTTGCCAGAAGTGAATGGAATTGTTTCTAGAAGTGAACAGAAATGTCAATGGAAGTGAACAAAATTATTGCCAGAAGTGAATGGAAATGTTGATGGAAGTGAACAGAATTGTTGACCTTGGTCGACCTATTAGGAGGAGTTGCGACCATTCAAATGGACCTTTTCACTTGAAGAGGCATGACCTTAATTTGTGGCTTTCCATGGGTTATAAATAAGTGCATAATGAATGGAAAAAGTGTAGATTTGAAAGTGGAAGATATAAAAAAAGAGAAGAATTTTTAAAGGCAAATTTTTGTGAGAATATTAAAAGGAAAAAACTAGCAAGTATCAGGAAGAGTATAGCAGCAAAAACACTCAAGTGTAGATCAAATCGAAAGGAGATAAAGCAAGTGTTCTATCATCCATTATTTTGACAACAAATTTTAGATAGAAGAGTTATTTTTTTTAGAAGGTTGGTGCCTTCATTTTGAAGAGATTGGTGTCTCTTGCTAAGTTGGTGCTCTGTGAAAGGGTTTGGTGCCTAAAAAATTGTTTTTGGGGTAGGTGCTCCAGTAGGTTGGTGCCTATGAATATTTATATTAAGAGAATTCATCTATGGTTTTCTCCTAAAAGAGGTTCCACACAAATTTGTATCTATTTACATTGTGTGGTTTTACATTATATTCTTTGATTGATTTGAATATATTAATTGTAGATTAATTTGAGGTTTTGGATTTAAGATTAATAGTCAAAAGTGAAAAAAATATATTATACTAATTCACCCCCCTCTTAGTATAAGCTTGTGTTTAAAAATTGGTATCAGAGTCGGTTCCTTCATTGTTAGCATCACTGCTAGAAGGTAGATCTTGGAAAGCACATATGGTAAGATCTCAAGTGTTGGATGGTTTCTCCACTAATAAGGCTCCTTTGTTCGATGGAATGAATTACACATTTTAGAGCATAAAGATGAAGACTTACTTGATGGCCCTTGGTTTTGATATTTGGCAAGTAGTGGTAATAGGATACACAATGCCACAAATTGCACCAATAGATGCCACCCAAAAAAAGGCCAGTGAGAACAATGCAAAAGCTATGAATGCAATCTTATGCAGGATTTTAGAAAATGATTTTGTTAAGGTTATGCATTGTGAATCTGCAAAAGAGATTTGGGATAAACTCAACATTATTTATGAAGGTGATAGTAAGGTTAGAAAAGCAAAACTCTAAACCCACTAGAGGTAGTTTGAAAGTTTAAAAATGAAGAATGATGAAAAAATTGTTGGGTATCTTCTTTATGTTGATGAGATTGTTAATGTCATTTGAGGACTTGAAGAGAAAATTGAAGAATCTGTGATCATTCAAAAAGTTTTGAGATCCCTACCATTGAGATTTGATGTGAAGGTCTCTACCATTAAAGAAATGAAGGATTTATACATGATGAAAATGGATGAGCTCCATGGAATTCTTATGACATATGAAATGAGAACCGAATCTAAGAGACATTCGAAGAAGGAAACATAATTCAAGGTCTCGAAGAAAGAGAAGATCAAAGAACTAGAATCAAGTGAAAATTCAAGTAGTGAAGAAGATGAAAATGAATATCTATTCATTTAGAAGCTAAAGAAAGGATTGGGCAAACATAAAGTAAAGCTACCATTTAAATGCTTTAATTGTGATAAAATTGGTCATTTTGTAGCCAAATGTCCAAATAAAGGAAATAGTGATGATGAGGGAAATAAACCAAAGTACAAAAGCGGATTCAAGTTGAGCAAAGACAAATAAAGATTTTATAAACAAAATAAAATCCTATACTCTAAGAGGTATAGTAGCTCATCCGAAGAAAACAAATAAAGTGATTTTGAGAGTGATAATGAAGAGATTTTGTTCATGGATATAGAATAAAATGCTACCACCAACAAAGATAATTTAGAGGAAGACAAAGACATGGAAGAATAAGGTGAAGTGAACCTTGAAGAAGAAATTATTTGCATATTGGAAGAAATGAAAGCATTTAAGAAGAAGAATCAGAAACTAAAGTTATAGCTCTAAAAATATGAAGAAGAGAATTGAGACTTCAAAGCAAAGACATCACAAGTCTTTGAGGAATTAAACAAGCTAATTCCTGATCTAAAAGTCCAAATCAAAGAAGAAAAAAAAATTGAATAAGATCTAATGTATCAGCTAAAGAAGATAGGAGAAGATTGTGAAAGGTATGAATCTGAGATAGCTGCTTTAAAAGGGGATCTAGAAAAGGCAAATTTTAAAAATAGCAAGTGACTTAAAATTTGAGAAAAGCACTCAAGTTTTGAATAAGATTCTAGAGATTCAAAGATCACCATCTAAAAATTCAAGCATTTGGTATGAGAAGGAAAAAGAGAAAGCTAAGAGCTATGTTAAAACTCTTAAAGAACTAGTGAAAAGGGAGACCAAGAAGGAAGAAGCCCAAAATATAAAAACTAGCTCTATTAACAAAGAAATCAAAGGAGAACAAAACTTTAGAAGACTATTTGCTCCAAGATATGCAAATAAAACTGGGTTTGGTAATTATTTTGATGGATATTGTTATTATTGAAATCATTTTGGTCATAAGAAATTATATTGTAGAAAGAGAGCCAAGGATATTAAAGTCAGGAGCAAAAACAAAGGAACCTATGGAGCTTCGAATAGAAACTACAAATCATTTGCTCCCTTATCAAAATTTGATGAAGCTCTAGTTTGTTACAAGTGCAATAACTATGGACATATAACATGCTATTTTAGAAGTGTTTTTGAATCTATAAGACAAGATCAAAAGTTCAAGGCTCCAATGATAAAGAAAAGAGAACCATCAAAGACCTGGAAGAAGAAGCAAGAAGAATCCATGATCATTCAAACAACATTCCATGTTAGAGATGAAGAACAATAATGGTTCATTGATAGTGGATGTTCAAGACACATGACTAGAGATAAAATCAAATTCATCTCATTAAAAAGGGTCAATGAAGGTATGGTGAAGTTCGAAGACAACACTACAGTGATAATAATAGGAAAAGGTAAACTTGGTCTCAATAATAGAAAAGCTAAAATAAAAAATGTGTTATATGTGGAAGGGTTAAAACATAATATTCTAAGTGTTAGCCAAATGTTTGATCAAAGACACACACTCAAATTCTTTTTTGAAGGTTTCAAGATCAGAAAAAGAGACACAAGAGAACTAATTATAGATGCTCATAGAACCACAAATAACCTAACATTCTTAGAGAAATGACAGGAGAGAAATGTTGTCTGAGTCAAGTTCAAGAGAGTTGGCTATGGAATAGAAGGTTAGGGCACATAAATTTTGATTATTATGTGAAAATCAGCAATAAATAGGATATGTGAGATATGCCTAAGATAATGAAACCTTCAAGCACTCTATGCAAGCAATGCCAACATGGGAAGCAAACCAGAGCAAAGCTCAAAACAAAGGAATATTCAACCAGCAAACCACTAAAGCTGATTCATATGGATCTTTCTGGTCCTACTAGAATTGAAAGCATGCAAGGTGAGAGCTACTTTATATTTCTCATTGATGATTATACTAGAATGACGTGGGTAGCCTTTCTAAAAGAAAAATCAGAAGCATTTAAAAAGTTTAAAGTTTTCAAGGAATTAGTAGAAAATGAAAAAGAATTGAAAATAAAATGCCTAATGTCAGATTGAGAGGTGAGTTTATTTCAAATGAATTCATTAAGTTTTGTGAAGATTGTGGAATTAAGAGACAATACTCAACTACAAGGACTCCACAACAAAATGGACTGGTGGAAAGGAAAATTCAAATTGTTCAAGAGATGGCTAGAACTATGTTGAATGAATCTAAGCTATCAGATAGATTCTAGAGAGAATAAATTAATACATTAGTATATATCTTGAATAGAGGGAAAATTAGAGTTAATAATGACAAAAATCCTTATGAATTTTGGAAAGGAAGACTAGCTTCAGTCAAACATTTCAAAGTGTTTGGAAGTAAATGTTTTATCAACAGGAATGAAAAAAACTTGGGAAAATTTGATTCAAGAGCTAATGAAGCAATTTTTCTTGGCTACTCCATCAAAAATAAAGCCTATAAATGTTATAAAAAAAGGCTACAAACTATCATAGAAAGTTCTAGTGTTAGAATAGATGAGATCATAAATCAAAAGGCAAAAGAACCTTCAAAAGAGCCTCTAGAAATACCCAATCTTATAGAAAAATAAGGGGAGGAAGAAAATGTAGAAAAATTGAGTGAATTTAAAAGGCAAGATACCAAAGTACCATCTCGCTTTGTTCAGAATAATCATGCTAAAATTCATATCATTGGCAACATTGATGTTGGGGTGCAAACCAGAAGAAGAATTGTAAGTATACTCGAGCATGTAAATTTCTCTTTGTTACCCAAGGTAAAGCCTAAAAAAAATTTTGAAGATAGTCATGATAAACATTGGTTAAAAGCAATGGAAGAAGAGTTAGATCAAATTGAGAAGAATGAGACTTGGGAACTTGTGCCCAGGCCAATGGATCAGAATGTGATTGGTATTAAGTGTGTTTTTTGAAACAAATTGAATGAAAATGGTCAAATCACTTGAAATAAAGCAAGTTTGGTATGTAAGGGGTATGCTCAAGTAGAAGGTATAGATTTTGAAGAGACTTTTGCTCATATTGGTAGATTAGAAACAATTTGAATATTTCTTGCATTTTTAGTATTCAAAAATTTCAAAGTCTATCAAATGGATGTTAAATCAGTATTTCTAAATGGCAATCTAAAAGAGGAGTTTACATAGAACATCCAAAAGGATTCCTCTTATCAGAAAACAAGGATTATGTATGTAAGTTGAAGGCTTTGTACATATTGAAACAAGATCCTAGAGCATGGTATGCTAGGCTTGATAAATACCTACAAGACTAAGGATTTAAGAGAAGATATGATGATAGTAATCTTTACATCAAAACTGAAGGAGATCACCAGTTAATTGTTGTGGTGTATGTAGATGATATAATCTTTGGAGGAGACAATGAGGAAATGTCTAAGAGATTTGTCAAAGATATGCAAAAGGAATTTGTGATGTCTATGTTAGGTGAGTTGTCATTTTTCCTTGGTTTACGAATATCTCAATCTAGCAAAGGAATATTCATATCCCAAAGCAAGTATGTGAAGGATATGTTGAATAAATTCCATATGGAGGAGTGTGCCCCTGTTAGCACACATATGGCTACAGGTATAAAGTTGAGAAAAGATGATGAATCTCTAAATACTGATCAAACTCTTTACAAATCAATGATTGGGAGTTTACTAAATGTGATGACATCTAGGTCAGATATCATACAAGCAATAGGTATGGTTTCATGATTTTGAATAGCTCCAAAAGAAACACATGTGTAAGCCATGAAATGTATATTCAAATATTTAAAGAGAACCTTGGATTATAGGTTGTGGTATCCAAGAGGTAAAGACTTCACATTGGTAGCGTACACAGATTCAAATTGGGCAAGTTGTGTAGATGATAGAAAAAGTACAAGTGGAGGAGCATTCTTTCTTGGAGATAGCCTAGTATCATGGTTGAGTAAGAAGCAAAATTTTGTATCTCTATCCATAGCAGAAGTAGAGTACATAGAGGCAATGCTATGTTGTACACAAGTTCTATGGATGAAACAAACCTTGAAAGATATCAAAGTAGAGTATGATCATCCAATCTCCATATTCTATGATAATACTAGTGCAATAACTATTTTGAAGAATCCAATTATGCATTTCAAAACTAAGCATATCCCTATACAGTATCATTTCTTAAGAGAATAGGTTATAGAATAATAAGTAACATTGGAATATGTTTCCACATCTGAACAGATGGTAGATATCTTCACTAAGCCACTTCCAAAGGAAACATTTGAGTACCTACAACAGAAGTTGGGAGTAATATCCTTTGCTTCTACTCATTAAAAATCAAGAGAAGCATTAGTTAAGGGGGAGCTAAAGTTCTTTTTTCAACTCCTTGAATGACCCTTTGCCATTGATGTCAAAGGGGGAGAATGGTAGTGCAAGGAGTTATAACAAGGGGGAGTTGTAGAAAAGAAGATAGGGAGTTGCAGAAAAGAAGATCTTTTTAGAAGGTCACCATCAATAACAAAGGTGGAGATTGTTGGAATAATTGTCATTGATGTCAAATAGAATTATTTCCAGAAGTGAAATGAATTATTACTGTAAGTGAACAGAAGTGTTTCTAGAATTGAATAGAATTATTGTCGAAAGTGAACAAAATTATTGTTGAAAGTGAATGGAAATGTCAATGGAAGTGAATGGAATTGTTGTTAGAAGTGAACAGAAATGTTGATGGAAGTGAATGGAATTGTTGACCTTGGCTAAACTATTGGGAGGAGTTGTGATCATTTGAATCGACCTTTTCACTTGAAGAGGCATGACCTTAATTTGTGGATTTATGTGGGTTATAAATAAGTACATAATGAATGGCAAAAGTGTAGATTTGAAAGTGGAAGATATAAAAAAAGAGTAGAATTTTTAAATGCAATTTTTTGTGAGAATATTAAAAGGAAAAAAACCAACAAGTATAAGGAAGAGTATAGCAGTGAAAAAACTCAAGTGTAGATCAAATTGAAAGGAGATAAAGCAAGTGTTCTATCATCTGTTGTTTTGACAACAAATTTGAGATAGAAAAGTGATTTTTTCTGAGAAGGTTGGTGCCTTCATTTTGAAGAGATTGGTGTCTCTTGCTGAGTTGGTGCTTGGTGAAAGGGGTTGGTGTTCCTATAGGTTGGTGTCTACAAAATTATTTTTGGGGTAGGTGCTCTAGTAGGTTGGTGCCTATGAATATTTATATTAAGATAATTTCTCTGTCGGTTTTCTCCCGAAAGGGTTTCCACACAAATCTGTGTCTATTTGCATTATGCGGTTTTGCATTGTATTCTTTGATTGCTTTGAATATATTAATTATAGAGTAATTTGAGGTTTTGTATTTAAGATTAATAGTCAAAATCAGACAATATATCTTATACTGATTCACCCCCCCTCTCAGTATAAGCTTGTGCTTAACAATTTTTATGTCCATTTAAGGTTGTAGGATTAATCTTACTTATGATTTTGAGTCCCCACATTGAGAATGGACATGGCATTATTAGTGGTTTAAGCATTTTGGACTAGATCATGGATTAAATTATCACACTTTTGACACTTTACACACTTCTTCACATAGGTAGTTACATCTATTTCCATAGTCATATAGTAATAACTAATACACAATAATTTCTTGGAAAGGATGGCCCTACTAGTATGAAATCCACACACACCTTCATGAAAATCTCTCAACACTAATCTATAATCTACCAAAGATAAATAACAAATATGAGTTCCATCATAGATTCTATGAGATAGGGTAGGTCTAAGTGGGGTGTAATGAGAGGATTTATGTATGAAGTTTTTTTATTTCTTTCATGAAAGGTTTGGAGGAATGATTTGGTCTTAGAGGTATGCATATATGTTATAATACCAAGTAGACATGGACCAACAATATCAAAAACCATATTGATAGCTCCTAGTTTATACATTAGTGCTAGGATATATTCCATAAGAAACTAATAGTCCTTAGCTCTATCCATAGTCTAAATCATGGAGCTAATGGTAGCCATGGCATCAGTTGTTTTTTTACTGGCCCTAGGTATATGATCAAATTAAAGATTAGTGATATGTTTTTTAAGAGTGTCAACCATGTATTTATATGTTACCAACTTCTCATCTTCATTTGGTATTGGTTTTTAACTTGATTGATGATATTTTGTAAATCACTATGAACCAGTAAATTTTGGATGTTCCAATATACTGCTTGGTGAAGCCCTATGATGAGTGCTTTGTATTTGGACATATAATTAGTATATAGAAAACCAATGCAAAATGACTTAGGAATAAGATCCCCTTACAATGTGATAAATAATATGTCATCACCTGAACCACATGCTATGAAGGAATCATAAAATCACATCTTCCATTGTCTATCCTTTGAAGGTACTTTTGCTTCTATTGTGATCATGATGGCTTCATCTAAAAATCCAAATATAAGAGGTTGAGTATCAAGACGATGAGATTTTACAATTTGGCTAGGATTACTTGTCCCTTAATGGCCTTTTGATTATCATATTCAATCTCAAACTTATTTAAAATCATGATCCACTTTGCCATGCAGCCCTATAAATCTATTTTGGAAAGTAGATACTTGAGTGGATCTACTTTAGCAATAACAATGGTCTTATTGTTCATCATGTAGTGACACAACTTTTGGGCTTAAAAAACCATAGCTAAAAAGGCTTTTTTGATCGATGTATAATTGTGTTCATACATGACCAATGTTCAACTTAATTAATAAATTACATGCTCTTTACCTTGTTCATCATATTGTGCCAAAAATGCCCCCAGTGCATTTTTAGTCACTAACAAGTAAAGTAAAAATGTCTTGTTCAACATAGGTGGCAATAATAAAGGTGGATTGTCAAGGTATTCCTTGAGATGGTAAAATGCTTTCTAGTAATATTCATTTCATGAGAAAATAATTCCCTTATTTAGAAAGTGTGTAAATAGATGGAATTTGCCACCCAACTAGGATATGAAGTATCAGACTGACTATATTTTGCCCTAAAAATTATGGAGTTGTTTAAATGTAGATGGTGACAACATTTAGGTAATGTCTCAAACTTTGGATGGAACAACTTCAATGCCCCTATGAGATATAATGAAGCCTAAATGTTGTATAAAAGTTACACTAAATACACACTTCTTATGATTGAGCCTAACATTATACTCTTGAAGTCTCTCAAAGATTCTCTAAAGTATGATTGGATGGTTGGCCTAGGTCTTAGATTTACCCAGGATGTCATCAACATAGTCTTTGATCATGTCATGCATCATATCATGGAAAATCATTTTTATGGCTTGTTGGTATGTGGCTCCTAAATTTTTTAGTCCAAATGGCATCACCTTGTAACAAAACATTCCCACAGAATGGTGAATGTTGTTTTATGTTGGTCTTTCAATGCAATTTTTATCTAGTTATATCATAAAAATCAATCCATAATAGAAATCAACTCATATCCAGCTATGGAATCAAAAATCATGTCAATGTTTGGTACAAAAAAAATCATCCTTTGTGCATGCTCTATTAATATCTTAGAAACTAGTGCATAGTTTGATACCCTTTGGCTTCTTGCTTGCTATTATAATATTGTAAATCCATTCTAAATAATCAATTGACTAAATGCATCTCACATCTAATAATTTATCCAACTCTTTCTTGACTAATACAAAAATATAAGGATGCATTTTTATCAGCTTCTATTTTAACTAGTTTAGCATCAAGATGTACAACAAGATGGTGCATAACTAAGGTAGTGTTCAAACCTAGCATATCTAAATTAGTCTATGTAAATATATCAACAAACTCCCTTAGAAGGGTTTTAAAGACTTCATGTTCCTCCTTAGTTAGGGACACACCTAATTTGATCCATTTTGGGTCCTTTGGAGTCCTAATGTCCTCCATAAGGAGTGTAGAACCATCTTCTAAAAGAGTTGTCAAGGAGGTAAACTGGTTGGCAATGCTAAAGTCCTTTGGCTAGACTAGTTTGTCTAATTATCCCAAGAAGGATGAATTGGAGCCACCCAATAGTGGTAAATGCCATGTAACAAATACCTCTAGGCACTCTTGTATAATTTGTTCAAAAACTTACCACTCTTCAATAATGATTTTGGATCCATATATAAGCCTCAGACTAGTGGTCTCATGTGTTTTATGCAAAGAAGGGTGAACATCCCCATCTAATGGAGCTTAAAATAGGTTTTCATCAAGAGACTTACCTTTTTATTTACTTTTACCCTGGTCTGAAAGTGCCTCAAAGAGGTTTTCACTTTTAAACCTCAATGTTTGATTTCCTTTTTACTGTTAGCCAAGAAAGTTCACCCTCTCTTTGAAATATAAAGTAGGATACAATATGATAGAAAATCCTTATTTTTGATCTCCTAGAGGAATATGATCCCTTAAACCTAGAAAGTCACAAATGGCCTCATCATTCTCAAACTCATCTAATGACATTGTCAACTCTTGTTGGTCCTAGTCTAACAATTATGGGTGATAAAGGGTAAGTGGTGAAGAGTAATAAATAGAATTAACAATAAATATACCATAAGGGTTAAATAAATTAATGTTGTCAAGGTCATCATAGATGCTATAATCAGACCCTACATCTCTATCAGCATCATCTTTGCCAATCGATGGTGTTGGAAATCAAATAATGTATGTAGGGTCACCCCAAGGGAGTTTAAATCCAATACCATGGGTTCTTTTGTACTTGGTCATTTAAATCAACTTGATTATCCCTTGATTATGTATCCCTAAGCCTCTGCTTTCATAATATTTATTACCCATGATCTGATTAGGGATAGGATACTTGGCACTTTGGTAATAGTCAGCTAGTTCATTAGTATAAATCCATGAATCATCTTCAGTTAAAGAGTTTTGTTCTAGGCCAAAGACCAATTTGAAAATAATGGGTTTGGAAATATGATATTTTCCATTAGTTTTCCACTCTATGCAAGTAGTGTTGGCTTTGGGTCTCCCATAGGATTTTGGATTCTAAAAAAAACTTAGCAATGTGGAAGGAGTCATGAGTATTGTACTCTCCTATACCTTTATCAAATATGTAAAAATGGCTGGCTATATCTAGTTGAGGTGCATATGAGGTATAAATTAGGCTCTTAAGGTCAATATATTTATGATTTAGGTCCTAATTCAATGGATTTGGCTTTATCATCTTTTCCTCCATCAGATTTAGGCATAGGATTTAGGCTAAAATGAAGCTTATAGCTCTTTTACTCTACCTTGAGATGTTTATAATACTAGTAAGGTTGGAGATCAGTTGGTATAGTGACTTTCATCCTTGAATGGGTAATTTTAATATATTAATGTAACATAGAAGGTATGGCCCATATTTCATGAATCTACATTCAACCCAAGAGTATGATAACTCTAGGTCGAAAACATGGCATAAAGTGTCATGGGTCAAAGGCCCAATGACCACTAGCAAGTTAATGGTTACTTGTGATTCTTGTTCTTCATTTTCATACACCTTGAGGATAATAGTATATGGATGTAGATTAGATGTTTTGTATCCAAGATGATTTATCAACTTTAGAGACATAATGTTTTGGCCCAAACCATTGTCTACAAGGATGCATTTAACTATATGACAAGTTATACCAAACTCAATGTAAAAGGGGTTATTATATAATGGGCCTAAGGATGACATGTCACTTTGATCAAAGGTAAGTCATTGGCTAGGGGCCAATTGTCTTACCATGTATTTAAATTCATTAGGTGTGATGTAATCAGGTGCAAGGGATTAGCTCAAGTACTCATTCAACATGTTCTTATAAATGTTATATGTACATAGTAAATCTATGATGGACAGTTGTGTAGGTGTCATTTATATCTATTCCATAATGGCATAGGCCTTCCCTTCAATTTTGGTAATTGGCTTATTTTTTATAGGCATGAAGGTCTAAATGGGTTTATTTATGGCATTTGGTGTGGTCCTTTGATGGTAATATTGGCTCGATGACTTGCAATAGCACAATCTTGATCTGGTATAAGGTCTTAGTAATTGGAAAGAGAGTTAATAGGGCCTAGAATGATAATTCTTGGGTAGTGTTGAGACTATTTGCTAACATTGTCCAAAGAAGGATTATCAGCATATGGAGGTTGGTAGGCATTATTTGGTTGATTGGTATTATTAGGTATACGTCTTGGTCTATTGGTATTTGACCAGGGGTTAATGGTAATGGTGGAAACATGACCACTTTAGACATGTCCTACAATATTGTTATAGGTATACATGATGGTGTGATGGCCTCCTTGGTTGGATTGGTCAATTTCCCCTTAGTTCTAACCATTCTATTTTTGTTGGTGTTATTATTTTGGTGGTGTTCTTTTTCACTATTTTTTTATTATTAGTGTTGTTGTTGGTTGTTTTTATGTTGAGGAAAAGGATTTTGATATATGCCCAAGTTATGATTAGTCATAGAAATATGGGTATCTCATTGTATCTCTCCATTCTATAGCATATTCTCAATCAGATGCCTTAGCTATATACACTAACATATAAAATGTCCCTTGCCATGATGGTAATTAAAAATTCATGTTCTTTGTGCCATCTGAGAAAAGGAATTCCTTCAAGAAATGGCTTTGGCATAGGCTAGGTAATCATATTTTCCTAAACTAATTTATAGAATACAAACTCAATGGGCTCCCTAAGGTCATTGAATGCTCTAAAAATGGGAGGTCTTCTCTTTGGAGGAGGTGCTTACAATTGGGCTTGATTTTTTTACTGGTTTTATGAAGGTCTTAGATAAATGAATGGAGGTGATGGTTTTTTAATGGGTGGAGATAAATAGACAGTTGATGTTTGTATCATTTATACATGACATAATTTATTGACCCCATCACCAACAACATTATTATTGTGGTTATAGACCTTTGGTCCTTCATTAGTGTTGGCTTGAGTTGGCATTAAAGCCAATATTTAGATATGGTTTTGGTTATGGCTTTGGTTTTGGTTTTATTGGCCTTGATGTTGGTTTTGGATCTTATTGGAATAATATAGCTTGATGGACCATTTTTTGACAAGGGTATTTTCAATCTATATCCCTTTCTCAATAATCTCTTCAAACATGTGAGTACATTGCAACTCAAGATGATAATAGAACTTGTTGTGTAGGTTCTTACTAAATATCATGGCCATTGTTTATCTACAAAATTATGAGTGAACTAACTCGCAAGTGCCCTCCATCATTGTAGGTAAGAAACAAATATTTCACCATTTTTATATTTCACTTTTCCCAAATCTATAACTATAATATCATGTTCAATATTATATGATAAATGTTGTAAAAACTTATATGAAAGGTCACCAAAGTCTGGTATAGAATTATTTAGCAATTTCAAAATCCATTCCAAGGCTTGTCTAGATAAATTTATTAGAAATAGGAGAAGCAAATATATGACATTGTATGCCATTGGTTAACAAGAAACAAAGAATTATTTTAAATGTTCTTTGGGGTTTCCTTTGCACTTATATATGTTAAATTTAGGTGGCTCATAACCCAGAGGAAATGGTATTGGAAGATAATCCATATTAAATGGATACGAGCATGTTTCATCTAACTTGAACTTCTTTATTTGCTTCCTAGTTTGAATGTCTTGAATTGCATCCTTCATTTTCTATAGCTCTTGAGTTAGTAAGTTAGATGGCATGGCCTATTACTATTGAGGTTACACAATTAGAGGTGGATTACCTTGATTGGGGTATGTTGCAAGGGTATACTAAGGAATGTTTGTCTGATTGGTTGAATGACTAAGTATACATATCCATGTATTAATATTGTACTATTGATATATAATATATTGTTTTTGCTAAACATTCTAGCTCAGGTTGTCAACATGGCCTTGGTTGGTGAATTGTGGATGTGGTAACCACATTTGGTTAGGTGGAATATGTTGGTATTACTAAGTTTGGCCAAGAACTTGTTATCTACTTGTCAAACCTTGTTTTATGATGGGAACCCATTGATGGATAAAATCCTACTATTGAAGGTGTTGTAATTTAGATCCCTATTATATGTGTGGTACTTTTTGGGTGAAAGGAAATTGTTGCCTAATACCTGGTACCTATTATACATTATAATCTTGTTGTTAGTTGAACACCTAATATTGATTAGGTAGTTATTGAGGGTTTAATACTTGTTGTTTAATGACCAACACTCTTTGTTGACTAAAATAAACATGATGTAGATTAGGCAACATTTATGATGTTTGTGGTGTATTGGTTTGTTCTTATTATGGCAGAACATTAGTTACCCCCTATTGAGGTGGTGTAGTATTCTACACTTGTTGAGGTGGTATGTTGGTCTATTATTTTTGGCTAGGTCCCCCCTAATACGTACTTGAAGAAGTAGTTGGTTGAGGAGTGGAAGTTTTTCTTTGTGTTTGGGAACCAAGTGTACATGTCCCTTGTTGTTGCAAACCACTCATGGTATTAGTTAGAGGAATCTTCTATGTGTTGCTCGGGGGTATATTAGACCCACTTTGGTTCAAATTAGAATCCACTTATGTGTTATCCTCTATGTTTTGAGTGAGGTCTTTTATTTGAGTGATAGTTTATTCTATCATAATTGGGACATTATACATGTCTCCTATCAATGTCTTTTATATATAAGGGTTTATGTTTTGATTTCCAAATCCCAAAGAATCTATTTGTGACCCTATTGAAGGATATAGCTCTATAAGTGGCATGTTTGAAATAGCCATGGCATTAAAATTATAAGCTAGCTTAAAGTAATTTTGGTACGCTTATTGTACCTATTCTAATTGATCATCCATGGGACCTTTCCATTTTAATAGTGCACTTTGGCTCCATTGAGGTATTTGCACTAAAGTTTGATTGTAACTAGTTTATGCTTATTCAAATTATTTATTATGAGTCACGTTAATGGGTATTCTAATTAAACTAGATATACTTTCATGTGGGAATTTTGGTGGAAATTTGGCTCCTACTTTTACTGCCCTGACTAAAATTTCATCTTTATTCTCTAGAAAATAGTGATCAAACAAGTATGGATCATAACTTGTCATCATTATTACATAGTAGGGTTGTTTTTGTTGACTTTATTCAATATGGGCATCATTTGAGTAAGATATTGAGCCATTTATTCTTACTCTTGGCCTGAATAGGATGGTGTACTTACCAAGTAATGTGCTAGTGGGTCATACCTTTATTATTCATATGAAATATTATAAGAGGGATATGGATCTATCTCATATGTTATATCATCACCATATGGCTCTTTAACTAAGGGGTCACTAGTAATAAATTTTTCATAGTTTGGATTGTACGTAGTTTGACTACGTGTATAGCTATGCATGTTTAGATATATGACTAGATCTCTTCAAAAATAAGGTCTAAATGTGGAAAACAACTAAGGTTTGAGAAAAACAACCTTTAGCTCTATAAAAGAGGTCCAAAGGGTAAAAAAACTAATCTAGGTCTATGGAAAAGGTAGAATAAAAACATGAAACTAGTCTTACAAATGTACTAATTTTCCCTAAGGCAATTATAATCAATGGCAAAGGTGTCTAGACAAGGTAGAATAATCATGAACTAGGTCAAAAAGGATAATGATTTGCCCAAAGCCAGTTATAATCATTAACATGAAAAATAATGCTAGACTTGAAAACAAAGGTCAATCTAAAACAAGAACTCAAAATCAATATAAATCTAAGGTAATTGGCTTGGGTAAACTTGGTAAATGACTCAAAAAATAATATAATTCTAAGGTAATTAGCTTGGAAAACTTGGTAAATGGATCAAAAAAAGACCTAGTATTTGGATCATAAAATGCTCTTTGATAAATAAAATTGTGACATTTTATAACTCAACACAACAAACTCTAAACAAGGCATATGGAAAAAAAACATAGCCAATATATGCTAAAACAATGCACACAACAATAAACAACTACTAAGTTTAGGTAAGGGGTATTTAGACCAAATAAGAAATCAATCCAAGTAACACAATCTAAATGCAAAAGATAGACCACCTAAGCCCAAATTAAATGAGGCTTCGACATAGACCTGATTAGTTTATGATCTGAACAATGAAAGATTGAATTTAAAATTTAATACAAAAGGCTCAGATTTTCCAATGCAAATAGGCTAGACTAAAATGGGAACCACATGTTTTGAAATAAAAGGTATGAATAATTTTGGAACTTAGTTTTAAATAAGGCAAAATTTTGGAATAAAAATAGCAGTGTAACAACGCTCCTTCAAATAAATGGTATAAAAATTATTTTTCAATAAAATCCAAGTTAAATGTTTGAAAAAAAATCAACAACATTCCATTTAAACAAGTGGCACACAAAGATCGTTTTTGTAAAAACTCTAAGGCAAAAGTTTGAAACAAAACAGGGAAATTAACACCTCTTAGCTCAAAGTGGTGTACAATACATGAATATTTAGACTTGTTTAGACTTTGGAATGAAAACAAATAATTTTAGACCCAAAAATACATGTTAATAAAAAAATATATAAAAAGCACTATGTGCATGTCTTATCCTTAAAACTGACAAGGTGTGTGTAGCTTCTACCAAAGTTTTCATCGATATATATATGCTCACAAGGAACTAAGTGGTAATATAAATATTAAAGATCACATGTAGGTATATTTTGTAATCCATCCTCTATCTCTTAAGCATTATTACATGGCATAAACTTAGAGTGCAAAGCACTCAGCATTTGGCAAGATATTCCATGATAAAGTGGTGTTGACTAAAATTTATAATTTTTAAAATGATCTAAATTTTCCCAAGTGTGGATAACATAGTGGCACATCACATCAAGTATATTTAAACTCTCTAACTTTATATGTAAAGGTATAGTCCTTTACATAATGGATTTAAATATGTACTACTTAATGAAGTCTGATGTTTAGCATGAACTGATATGGGTTTTCATTATGATTGGCAAGCTAACCTCTTAGCTATTGTTCAATCATAGTATCGCATGCCCAATTTATATACCCCACCATGGAGTGGGTTTGGTAGAATTATGGGAGATGAATCTCTAGGTTAGTACACCCCTAAAAAACTTGTGAAGAGGTGATGAACTCCTGCCCATAATCCAATGTAGAAAAATAAACAAATGAAAATTGGAAGAACTTTAAAGGTTGTTTTTGGGTCATCCAAGTCACTAAAAACTTGGGGATATCATATGACATGTTTATTCCATTCTAGGATAAATAAATAAGACACTTTTGATCACATGATTTCCCTATAGGGGATAGAGGGAGAGCATACACACAAAGTTTGGTTTGCCACAAACAAATCTAATATAGGAGATTGAAACTTGTTAACATATAAAGAACAAATAAAAATGAAAGGATCTTAAGAGATATAATCTAGTTTGGATGTTCATTTTGAACCACCAAATCATATGTGAATGAAGTTTTGACCCCTTGGCCTTGTTTACTCTTGTAAAACTTGAAATGTAAAGAGATAAGTTGTGTTAGGTCAATTTTATAACACTAAAACCAAAGTGTGTATGAAAATTTAGAAGTGTTTATACCTCTCTTCTCCACTTATGTACCTACAAAAATGTTAGGGGGTACTCTTTTCTTTATGCAAAAGATCAAACCAACAAATAACTTTCCATTTTTAACTCTTAGATTTTGGTTACACAAAGTGAAGTCATCAATTCAGTAATAGAGCAAAGTCATTGATTTCTCTATGGAATAGATAGACAAAAATAGGTATCTAGCAAATCACCATTATAAAAGGGTGAAGTCACTAATTAGTCTAGGTGAAGTCATTGATTATAGCTCAAAATTAGGTAAAGTCAAAACCATGAGTACATATACCTAGTGAATCCACCAAATTCTAGGGTCGAAGTCATTGTTTGCATTCATTAATGTCACCATTTACACGGAATGGTTAATTTAACATAGGTCCATATCATTGATTTCAAAATAGAGCAATGTCACCATTTCCAGTGAAGTCACTAATGAAAAGTTATTGATTCTACAAAATAAATGATTGCAAATAGAGGATAGAATAGGTGAAATCATTGTTATATAGGGCAAAGTCTCCGATTAGTAACATAGTAAAATGATGATAATTTTATGCATAAAACTCTAAATTTGAAGATTGGAGTGCTCTTTTTATGAATTTTAAAGGTTCCACATCATCCATCTTGTCCATAAGGGGTGCATGGTCTAAATGGGTGTGTTATTATGTATCTTTAGGAATACAAAGAGTAACCAAAGGTCATTAGTTACTTATTGGTGAATCACATGAGAATTCAATTATAATAGTGTAATGAAATTAAACCACTTTTACCTAAGTACTAGGTTGAGCATAACACAAGGAATAAAACTACAAATAAGATATTAAAACATATTAAAAAATTACCTCCCTTATCAAAATTAGTGTTCATTTCTTGGCATAGAATATGTTATTGCTTAGTTTATGACATTAAAGACTTTGATAAATGCATTATCCATCTTGGAATCATTTCTCTAAGGCCACATGTGGCTTTGATTGGCTTGGCTTGGCTTGGTGTGAATCTTTTTTATATAAATTTGGCACTATAATAATATTTTGATAGCTTATTAAAGGCATTCCTATGGAATAACCTTACACACAAAAGCTTATTTGAGTAGAGTGAGGGAACTTTTATTTATAGGTCTCAAAACTAACTCTAACTCGAGGCAAATTATTTTTAGTTCTGACTTTGGTTGAGCCTAAAATAACCTAGGTTGAGTTTAGGTTAACCCTGGGTTAGGTTAAAACAATCATGAAGGCTTGATAATTTATTTTAGATATTTATTAGCCATGATAGCTCATAGAATATATTTATGAGGTTATGACTCACCTTTTCTTGAATTTTAGGAATTAATAAAACATTTTATTATCTCCCTTAACTTTGACCTCGTGTTTATTAGTTCTCTACTTAGACTTGGAATTTTTACTTAATCAAGATAATTTATTTTTTATTTTTAATTAATATTGCTTAAGGCTTTTGGCATTTGGAAATTGTTTTAAATGTTTTGCATTAATAGATCAACAAGCTAAGAATGTCAATTTCCTAGGTCATAATTTGACTAGGGTTGAATCCAAGCTAAGTTATTGGTACATATAGGGTAATACCCTAAATAAACAAGCCTCAACATGTTTCTAGGTTGTTATATCCCTTACGTAGACAAATTTGGGAAATCTAGGTGATTTTGAGGCTTAAATTATGTTGTTTGCTAGAAATTAATCTAAATCCCAGTTGAAACACAAAAGTGGCCAAAAATTTGAGTGTTTACAATGACTGGATCAATCATGATATGGAAAATTAACATATCAAAATGTGTTTTTAGAAAAAATTGGATGATACAAGACTATGAAGGGTCCAATGTGAAAGGAAAGTGTGTTAAAAGGAGCTAAATGTAATAAAATGAACTAAATGTACCAATTCATGACAAAGAAGCCACAATTACATGACTTATTAAAATTAGGTGTCTACATAATGCCCCACTTTGATGTGCATACATACATGCATACAAAATAAAGACAAAAATAAGTGCATACCTAAAAATTACCTGATAAGGATTGAAGAAGGAGGGTTTAAATTTAATGGAACGAAGATCATCTAAATTATAATGTCAACAAGTCGAATGTCCCTATAAGAAAAATGGAATGCATACAAGGAGATAATGTCATGATAAACTGATAATAAATTTAACTAAATGAAATAAGTGAAACTAAAAATGAGCAAAGGAATGAATACATCTAGAGGTATGTGAACCATGTTTTCAATATTGAAACTCTAGTATTGAAATTAAAACTCTAAACTATAACCAAATTTTAATACTAGTTCCTTGGTTCCTAGAAAACTGGATGTTATTACACTGGGGTGAAATATACTTCTTGGCTAGTGAAGAAAACTAATTAAATGTGTGACCTTTGGTTCAACTAGTTCCACTAGTTTTACTTGGAATATGTAATCTAAGATAGAATACACTGACTAGATCTCTCTTTTAAGGTGAGAGATGTTCATTAATATCACTAATCTCAAAATAAATATTCATGTGCACCATATGTAACATAAATAAAATCATAAAGTTATAACTATCATGAAAGATCATGTAAAACATATGAAAATATGACAACATAGAAAGATGTGACTATGTAATCTCAATATGTAACATGTATCCTAATACTAATATGTCAAAACTGAATCATGATGAGTAAGGGTATTAAACAAGAAGTGAGGTCAAGTGATATGCCTTTATGGTACCCTGTAAAAGGGGATTAGTGAGATGACCCATTATAAAAATATGCCTTGGTATTGATGGGATAAAATAATAAATGTATCTATTTTAATAACTACAATGTGACTAAGGTGTATAAAGGACATGAGGTAAAATCCTATCCTAAAAAAAAAAAATCCAAAATCAATAAGAATATGGGTGTAACATGCTCTACATAAGTAATAAAAGATAACTAATGTTTTTGAAGAAGATGTCCCCAAGATAGATAGTGATGTGTCTATAATATATAGGAGATATAATCAATGTAATGGTGTGATGTCCTAAATAGCTTACGATATACTTGAGGAAATTCATGAGTATTTATGTTTCATGCCCCAAATGGTAGGATATAAATAATAAACTCAATAATAGTATCGAGACAGACAAGTGAGATGTTATAGTGTAATTGCAAAGAGGGAAAAGTGATACATCTAAATATAATAATATGCCCCTAGGAGGGCAAGGTATAGCAATGAAACACACAATAGTAGTATGCCCCATTAAATGCATAGTGTATCATAAATAATAAATTTCATGTTATATATCATGGTATTGATCATATTATATCACATAATATATTCAATCAATGTAAGCATGCATAATCATGTAACCACATAAAATAAATGTAACCATCAAACCAAGCAAGGTGACCAAGAGATAAAATAAATTAACCACATGAACATGAAAATACATGATGAATAGAGGATCCTTTATGGAAAAAAAAATACAATACATGATAATAAACATGTGTAATCACACACAATCACAAGCATGCACATGCAAGTAAATCAGCAATCATAAGGAATGTAAGAAAACACATAATGTAATTGGGTAACCAATCATATGAAATACCATAATGTATCCATGTAACTAAATATGTAAGATTTAAGATAGCACAATATCATTATAAATAAATTGTGTAAACATCTATATTAAAATGTAAAATAAGTAGGATATTACTGTAAACCCACTAAAAAATGCCCCCATAAAATTCCATTGGGTGTAAGCACTATGAAAATGTGAAGCAACTATAAATCCACGATCATTTGTAACATGTATACCCTGCATCTAACTCAAATAATACCATGATAATCATGGGTATAATATGTACATGTAAACCTATAGCATAGGTAGATAATAAATAATATGTAACCATGTGTACCTATGTAGCCAACAAAGATAAAGGCATAGAAAATTTTGATTTTTTTTATTTTACATTTGTTTATTTTATTTTTTTAAAAGAATCATTCCCTTATCAATTAAATATATGACCAATCTAAGTGCAATAAGGATATGTCCCAAATATTTAAAAAATAATAATTCAATGTAAGTATCCAAGTCTCATGCCACCTTTAGAATTATTACTTGCATCATAGTCATGTAGGGAAAACTTACACTATATGGCTTGTGGCAAATAAATGATCAAAGGACATGTGACAACCAAAGAAATAAATAAAATATATATGTACGCAAATCAAAAATAATCAAATAAAAACATCAAGAAATTAAATTCTTTGGATGAATAATAAAAAATCTAAGTCAAGTGGAAAATGAAAACTATGAAAAGTCATTAAGTCAAAGAAAATAATCTTTCATGAAAATATAAGTCAAATAATAAAATTAAATTATCACCACAATGTGCTTAAAACCAATTTTTAATATGAGATTATATGTATGTAGTGTGGGTCTCATAAAATCATGAATAACCATTATAAGTTGTATGTTTAAAAACACAAGTTTTACCCTTATCATAACTAGGAATTGAATCTAGTTAACCATAATTAACATAATTGGTGTCTTCCATGAAAAGATATGTACTATTGAGTTGAAAATTCCTTGGGACTAAATTACATAATGATTTTTGTTTTATCATCATAGGCATTCGAGTGTGGTCTTGATGCACTTTTTTTTATATACCCATTTTAGTTTATATGAGTGTGGAACTTTAGACAATCTATGAGTATTGATACATCCATAATGTTTTTGTAATTTATCAATTTTATTGACCAAATATATTATAGCACTCACATGTTGCATGTTCATGATCTGTTTCACTTATTGCATGTGACTCATGTTAGATTTGAGAAAGTTAGTATATAGAAATTTATATTTTATTGCACTCTTATATGTTCATGATTCACTTGAGAAGGTTTATATTTTATTTTGGAATATTTATTATATCCAATACCTTTATTAAAGTTATTGGAATTCATAATAATAGGTTTTTTAATGTCTTGCTCATGTTTACCTAAACCATGACCCTTATATTCCATTGTTTGTGGACATGTGAGTTAAAATCCATATTTTTTTAATAATTATTGATTAAGATTAGGAGGTTTTTTTAATTTATAAATCTTGTAAAAATTACCTATTATAGGCCCTTTACATTTATTAGTATAATATGATGTATCATTAGGCACTAATAACTGAATAAGATTTAAATAGTATTGAGGATTAAATTTAATTTGGCCAATTCAAAATGTATGCATTCCATCTCTATATTCCCTAGGACCGATCAGTATAAAAATAAATTTTAACAAATGACCATCCATGTTATCCATTATATAATCATCCTCATCATCATCATTTTGAGTGCTACCACAATTACCAAATTAAAATGTGTGCACTTGATCTATTGGAACAACTTTATTAGGTGCCATAATATATGGTTGTGATTTAAATCTAGTTGTGGGATGATTCCCTTTATGGTATCTACCATCTTATACAACTATAAAGTAATAGTATCTATAATACAACTATATATTTTCCCCTCATAAACAAATTTAATGTCTATATAATGTAGAGGGGACCACATCCATAGCATGAATCCATGACCTACCAAGAAAAAAATTATAGCTAACTTAATTATATATCACTTGAAATATCATAGCTATATTTTGAGGTCCAAAAATTATGTTCATTATAACTGTTCCTACAACCCTTACTGATTGATTATCAAATCCTCTTATGATAACTTACTAAGGTTTAAGACTTTTTTCATTAAAATCTAAGTGCATTAATAAAGGACCCACTACAAATCCTCAATCCCAAACCATTATCCAATATAATAACATGTTTAGTCCCTTTATTATGAATGATAACTTAAATGTACAAGGATAATTTTTAGTCCACAATCTCTTTGGAAAGAAAATCCTTCATCTCAAAAAAGATTAGGTTCTCACCATCTTGTAAGGTTTTATCAATAAAAGCAAAAAACATTGATTTGGTATCATGTGATAAAGTAGTATCATGAAAGTTCTCATAAAGTCTATCCTTATAAATATTTGACCTTTTGAGAAATATAAGATAGATATTTTTACATGGGTGTTATTATGTTGATCAATAATACCATAATCCTTAGTTTCATGTACTCTAATATAGGATCTTGAAGAAGGTCATGAGGAGTGTTTTGGTTTACCCTACCTTGATATTGAGAGTAATGAGGAAGAATATAAAAATTAAAATCTCTACCCCTTATAATTGTCATAACATTAGCCTCATAGTTACCATCATACAATGTGTAGTACAAGAGGGAAAGAAAAGATATCAATTGCAAGGGTATCAAAACATAAATAATCAATATCACATACAACCATGTCATGATTTAAACCATATGTTAATATTATATGATAAATGTGAGAAAATAAACAAGGGAACATTGATCTATATTTACACAACCATATCATTAAGCCTAATAATATGTAGGATCTATTAACCCTCCATATATATGTCATCATATGATTAAATGCCACATATATTTAATATTTTCCTATGAGAAGAGGGAAGAGACATAATATATAAAAATAAATAGGATCAAGACTCACAAAATCCAATGTATTCCAAACAAGGGATGAATAACCAAGGCTTGGAAAAGCCAACAAGGTTCAAGTAATGAAAATCCTAATGATAAGGCACAACCAATAAAGGGTTGATAGAAACCTTGAAACAATCAAATCTTAGTAATATTAGGCCTTAAAGGGAGAGGTATATGAAACCATAAGGTTGTGTGATTAAAAATAAGGGTTTTCCAAAAAAATTTACAAAGATAATGCATGAATGTTCAAAACAATATGTCAATTAGGTAAAATAAGGGCACAAGGCAAATATTACTAAATATGGTAAATATATTAAATCAGACCTACCCATGTGTAAACTAAGAAATGGAGAAATATAACTAAGTACCTTGAAATGATAAATATATGGATATAAAGAGATGTGTATATTAATATGGCTTACCTAAGTTTTGGAGATGATTGATGATATTGGAAAGCAAAATTTATAATAGTGCAAAAGATCTCCTAGAAATTAGA
The DNA here is from genome assembly GCA_037957365.1 of Torreya grandis. Lineage (NCBI taxonomy): Eukaryota > Viridiplantae > Streptophyta > Pinopsida > Cupressales > Taxaceae > Torreya > Torreya grandis. Next base: position 1,057,572 of record JARHVA010001639.1, read on the forward strand.
CTATGTTATCTATTGATGACCACTTTCATACAACACCAAAAATAGTAAATCAATCTCATAGATGGCAAAAAATGATAGTTTTATCCAAATGTGGAAACTTTCTAAGCTTTATCCAAATGTGGAAACTTGCTACGAATATAAATCTATATATCTATGAGGTTTGAAACTTTCAAGAATCCTTGGTTAGTAAAAATAATCTAGAATTATGCCTTCACTAAGTAGAATTTATGTTCATGGTATTTTTAATATATTATCCTTTTAATTAACCCTGATTTAATGACAATGTAACAATACTAAATAAAATGTGAAAGGTTAGTAACCCAAGCCCCTTTAAGGTTTTATCTACATAATTTTTATTATTGTACCCTCAAGGTCAAGGTTTGTGTAGTTATGTGTATGTGAGTATCCCATCCCCAAGTGATATAATAATCCATATTCTCTCCCTAAGATATTTAATGAATATTATATGCTCTTTGACTAAATGCATCCTTCTATTAGTACAAGTATGCAGCCACAAGACTTTAGTAGATGATAAGGGTGGCATATGATCAATGTGTAGGCTCATTAACAAGTGTGAAAAATGCATATCAATGTCATTAGTGATAAAATAACTTATATTTCATGTATATATATATGAATATTTGAATTAAAATTGGAACACATTCGTATATATGTTGTCTATGGAAAAGAGTGAATGCCTAAAATCAAGGCATAGTAAATTAGCACATGGTAGCACAATGGATCCAAAAGACACATGACCACTTTCAAAAACCACAAAACATGGACATAACACTTTATTCTAGCACCAAAGAAGTCAAGATATAAAAATACCATGAAATATAGATCAATTTGAAGTCAAGTATGACTACATGGATCTTGATGCAAACAACTGACCAATGTGAAGATGTTTATGGCAAAATACAAATGACACAAGACTATGAAGAGTTCAATGTGAAGTAAAAATGTACTAATAGGACAAAATTTAATAAAATTAATGAAAATTACCAAGACATGAAAAATATTCCAAAATTACATGACTTCTACTAAAATTAATTTTCTACACTGTGCAAGAAAATTGCATTTCATGAGGCCATTAATGGAGAGATTTTAACCTTTATTACTTTTACTCAAAAGTCTATTTCAAGTGCAAAAAAAGTATAAATGAAATTTCATAGACATTTTATATGTGTTTAATGGTTTTATTTTGACTTAACAATTAAATGCAACAAACGTTAAACAATTTAAATATTATTAAAAATATAAAATATATAATATCTAAATGTAAAATACAATAAACTATAGAAACTAAAATTAGCTATAAATAGTAACTTTTGAATAAATACAAAAACCTAGATCAAATTTGACTTATGTTAACTATGCAAGTAGATCATTGATGTGGAACTGATTAGAAATATCTTTAAAGTGTCTCATAACTTAAAAATAGAATCCATCAATGCACTAGGACTAAGCCACTCTAGGGTAGATAGGGGTGCACTATGGCCTTGTCTATTTGATAGTGGTCATGTCTACATTAATTGTGCAAGTGATTTTCCTATTCTATTATTTGTGCCTCTCAGAGGTGGTTTGCTAATTTTCCATAGACATTAAGTTGTCATGCATAAGTACTTTTAATGTTGAAACCCTAGTTATTGCACATAAACTAAATAGACATTAAGTGTAAAGGGAGGAATCAAGTAATGGGAATAACCAATCTATCATAAAAAACCTCACATAATCTAAATGATTCCTACATATCCCAAAGTGCCCCAATCCAATGTAGTTCTCCCACCTAGAGTGAGTGTGTGAATCTTGATACTTGCACTCTATAGATGCATCTAATAAATTGAATTAAATATTTGACAATAAATACCCTTGACCTATAATAAAAATGCTTCAAAATTGGCCTATGACTATTTGAATAAATCATAACTTGAGCTAGGAATAATATGACTCCTTTTCTCAGTATACACTAGCTTGTATAGAGAGTGTTTTTGTAAGATTGCCAAATTTATACATAATGCCTTGAGTGGCCCTCATGTGGTAGATTTAAAATATTTATATTAACTGACTTTGATAAAAACGAGAGAGGGTCGACATGAAACATCTCAAATTTGAAAGTTAATTATTAGAGTATGTGAGATAATACCACACTATTAGACAAGGTTGGGTTATAACCCTATCCAACCTAGTGTCGTCTTATCCTATAAGAACAAATATTGTTGAAATTTCATTGACAAGAATCTATAAGAAGATTAGGGATGTTTGAATGATGTTTTTAGTATATTTAAGATAATTATTATAATATTGAAGGCTTTAATAGAGATTAAAAATTAATGGAATGGATAATAGGTCAATCAAGGTAAGGATTTCAAGATAAATATTTTTAAACTCTTAATGATTAAATTTGAGTATCTACATCCCCCCATTTATTTTAGTGATGTAATGAAATGGAATTACTAGAGTAAAGGATATGTATACCTAATTATGTATACACATTTTGTCTTCTGATGAGAAATTTGATTGTTCAATGAAAAACCCTATTTTTATGCGATGTTGAGTTGCTCATGGAATATGTCCTAGGTGACCAACTAACCTAAGTGGAGATAGGGTGATTTAAAATTTGTATGCTTCCTAAACAGGGAGAATAAATAATTTTAAATGTAATAGTATGATTAGTGGTAGGCCATTAGGTGTCACTATACCATAACCATACTAGCTTTTAGGGTTGGAACTTGTGGTGAAATTGAGAGTGATCAAGTCTCAATGAATGAAAATTTTGAAAAAGATAGTATTCCTCACTTCATAGTGGCAGTAAAATAGGTCATTGCTTAGCCAAAAATGATATCTATCTATGTCATTTTAAAACTACAAAAATATAAATGATAAAAAAAGTAGCAAGTAATAGAATTTTAATAAAAAAAATAAAGTCAAAATATTTTGTGTATACAGATCAATAGATTTCAACTTTAAGTTGAAAGAAATGATTCAGTGTTGAATGTTGTTCAAGGTGACAACATAATTTCTTCAATGTCATATTAACATCTAAGGTCAAATAATATTGAATCATGTTGTTTGATTTATATCCAAAGTTGAAAGTTTTCTTTCACTTTCATGATTTTACATAAATTTGTATGAAATCTTAGGACAAAACTCAAGCAAACAGCAAGTACTGTTCTTAAAAAATAAAGGTTCACCATAATGTTTAATGTTTTTATTTTTATTTAACAATTAAATGTAATAAACACTAAACAATTGAAATATTATTTATAATATAAAATATACATAATCTAAATGTAAAATTTAAAAATAAAAATGAAATGAACTATAAATAGTAACTTTCAATGAAATACACAAAACTAGCTCAGATATGACTTATGTTGATTATGTAAGTAGATCGATGATGTGGAACTAACTAGAAGGATATCTAAAGTTTGTTTTACCTAAAAATAGAATCTTGTAATACACAAGGACAAGGTTGCACTAGGGTAGATAGGGGTGCACTACAACCTTGTATGTTTGACTATGACCACATTTGCATTGATTGTGTGGGTGATTTTCCTACTTAGGTACTTGCACCTATCAATGGTGATTTGTTGATTGTCTATGAGTGTTGAGTATCACACATAAGTATCTACAATTTTGAAAATATAGTTCCTACACATAAACTAATTAGATATGAAATGCAAATGGGGGAATCATATAAGGGTAATAGTTGAGCTATCCATAGAAAACCACATGTAATATGAGTGTTTCCTATATAACCTAAAGGGCCTATGTAGTTCTCCCACCTACAATGAATGAGTGAATCTTAATATTTTCACTATATAGATGTAGTTAGTAAATGTACTTGAATGTTTGATAATTAATATTCTTGACCTAAAATAAAATAGCTTCAAACTTGGCTTGTGACTATTAGAATAAATCAAAACTTGAATTGGGAACAATGGGACTCTTTTGATCAATGTGCAGTAGCATGTATATAGAGTATTTTTTAAATATTACCAAGTTTATCTATATTTCCTTGAGTGACCTTGATGTGTTTATATTGTGGTAGATTTTAAATATTTATGTTAACCAATTTTGTTGAAAGCATGGTAGCGCTGACAAGAAATGTCTCAAATTTGAAAAGTAATTGTTAGAGTGCAAGAGACAAGGCTGGACTACAAACCTATCTAACTTAATGTGATCTTATCCCAAAAGGATAGAGACTATTCAAATTCAATTGATAGGAATTTTTAAGTAGATTATGGATGTCTAAATTATGTTTTTAGTATTTTCAAGATAATGAGTAGAATAGTGAAGTCTATCATAGAGATTTTAAGTTAATGGAATGGCGAATAGGTCTAGAAAGGTGAAGATGTCAAAATTAAGGTTTTTCAAGAACTTAATGATAAAATTTAAGGATCTAAAATATCTAATAATGAGGTTAAAATCACTCTAAGGATATTTGAAAGCTAAAAATCAAGAATAATCTCCTTCAAGGTGGCACAAGGTGATAATCATTCCAGAAGTTGAAACTTCACTATATTTTGTATAAGAGTCTATTTCAAGTGAAGATAAATTATAAAATGACTTTATAAGATGTTATAAACATGATATTATGGTTAAAATCATTTCATGAAGCTTTAAAATCTATATATCTTTAAAAAATCTACTTTAAGGTAGCAATCATTCTAGAAGCACAAACTTCATAACTTTTACTTTAAGAGTTGATTTCAAGTGAAAAAAAATTCTAAACTAATTTTTTTAGGAATTTTAGAAATGATGGCATGGTCAAAATCACTCTAGGAAGATATAAAATATAATAAAATCCTCAAAGGTGGTAATAATTCTAGAAGCTCAAACTAAATAAAATCAAAGAGATGAAGCTTTGTGTAGAAGCTATAATACCAAGTTAAATTTTAGAAAGGGTCCAAAATAATTGAAATAACCTTAATAGATTAATCTTAAATGCATGAATACATGTATAACCTTAAATTAAATTAAAATATATATGATTAAGGTAGAATAACTACTGAATTTATAAAAACATATATGTGAAGGAGGGTAAATGACCCACCTCACAGGAATATTATAATGAATCAATTTTCACCCATGCCCTCTAGCTTCTTATATAAATAAGTAATGAGTTTTATGTATCTTTTAAAAATATTAGCTCAAAATAGATAAATAATATTTTAAATATAACCACTAAATATACTCTTATTTATAATAAATTATAATTAAGTCATCATAAATAAGTTATGGATAATAAAGTGTATGTAATGTGTGTTTTATCCATAAATAATATAATTACAAGTGTGTTTTAGATAATGAAATAGTGGATTTCCTAATGTACACTAATATGAGGACCATGTTCAAGTCCTCTAACACTTTATTTTTTTCCATCTTTAGGTTTTCGCCCATGCCTCCTTATTGGATCAATGCTTCCACCTTGGATAGATCTACCTAAACCCCAAACTATTTGTCTATGAGATTTTTGAACTTATTCTTGTTCCATTTATTGATCTTTCATTTTACTCTCTTGAGTTTTTTATATAAAACATATTTTTTATCCGCTTATTGTCAATATTTACCATTATTTTATCTTATCTTGTATGGAATTTGTTTTCCATTCAATTCAAACTAAAACATCATATTCTTTGGATTTTATTAAATTCTTATTCTCAAACTTATTTTCTAGTGGTATGACACTACATAAAGTAATATTTTGGCTCATTTTTATTTATCTCATCCAGTCTAATAACTTTCCATGAGCTTATTAATATGATGTAAATATCAACTCATTATTGGGGTGAAGGGCTTATCCCCCTTGTAGTCTAAGTTGGTATTTTCCCACATTTCACAATCCCTAATTGTGTCTCCTTTATTTTTTCCTTATAACCATCCCCTTCATCTATTATAACTACCACCTAAGCTTCCTTTTTTTTTTTCATTTTATTTTTTATCTTTTATAGCATTTTTTATATTTTTTTCTATCTTCATCTTCTTGTATTCATCTAAGATTCCATATTTAATCAATTCTATTATGGTTGCTTTCCAAAAATACATGGGTATGTTTTCTTGATTTTTATTTTGGGCATAGATAAATTTTCCATTATTGGTTGATTGAGGATTTATTTTAGTTGAAAGTGGGATAGATTTTTTAACCCTAAAAAAACTTCTTCTAGACCTTCATCTTCATCTACTTCTCCTCTTAATTCTTCTTTCATAATCGGTTGTTCTTACACCATTTTAGGTTCATCTAAATCCTTCAATCCACTTGATACCATTATCTGGACTTGAATGTTAGGATGATTTTTTGACGGTAGGGTTATTTCAGCATTGAAACTATTTCAAATTCCACTAGTTCTTCCTTTTATGCCCGAGGGATTATGGCTTAAAATTTATTACTAATCTCTATTATGCCTTTTGATTTCTAGATTTTATTATTCCTTTTTCTTATTTTCTTTTTTTGGAGGTTAAAATTATGGATTATTCTCGAATACTTCTTTCATCTTTAGGACATTCTTCTAGAATATTTATGTGTTCATGGAAAATTTTGAATTTGAAGGGGATAGTTTCATAATAGACTTATTAAAATATTTCATTTGAAACTACATAAACATTTTAATATATAAATAAATTAAGGTAGACCACCTATTAGTATAAAAACTTTTAAATTTAACTACCTATTTATAAGTCTACTCATATTTAAAATCTATAAAGGATATGTGATCATACCTTTTGGACCTTCTTTTTTATATAGTTATTATCTTGTGACACTTTAAAAATATTTCAGTAATACAATTTATAAACAAAAGTGGCATATCTTACATAAGTTAATATTGTGTTCCTCTATCATATTTTATTAACTAGTTATCTACTTATATATAATAGAGACTAGGTCCAAACTTATGTTATATAATAAATTACAAAAATAAATGCATATATCTTTGGGTAAGGAAATTCCAAATTTCATTAGGAGTGAGAAATTATTATAAAATATGTCCAAGTATTTTTTAATCATATACTATTTATAAACATAATTAAAGAATTAAAATGTGAAGGGTTTAGTGCAATATTATAAATCTTCTACATACCATGCAATCTTATGTTGATGTTTACTATATAAATATTTCTTGTCATGTGCAAACAACCAAAAAATCTAGAACCTTTTATTTGTTAAGACCTGATAAGATAAAGAATTGTACTACATGTGGCATATACCTATATATAAGATTTTGTTCCAGCTTAATATAATGCTCATGATGTATGATAAACCTAACACTAGCACCATCAAACACCCCCAAAATGGGTCACATATCCTTAACATAAGGGGATTGTGCATGAGAATTAAAAGTACTTTGATAAATTAATATATTTGAATAATTTAACATATCATGCACTTAGTGAATTAAAGGTACTTTGAGAACTTAATGTATTTGAATAATTTAGTATATCATGCACTTATGATTTTTAATCATGAATATAAGGATGTGATGTCATTTTATTAGTTTTTAAGAAATTTAAATTATGCAATATAGCTGTATTAATTTGATGAAGTATGACATTATTTAAAATTAAGTTTAATTTCATGAATATTATAACTATGGACATTACAGAGGACCTTCAATAGTTTGAATTCTTACTTAAATAGGAAAACTATAATGGTCATGTTGGTAGCTAATGGATATAAGAAGGATTTGATAATGTTATTTATACGATCAATGCATCCCCACATGACCCCACTCACAGGCTTAACCTGATAAATTGCCTGATGGATAATGGCCCAAAAGATTTGGATTTTTCTTTAAAGCAGATTGACAAAGTTGCTCTTGTCCCATAAAATTTGGTTCCATGTGCTCCTAAAGTGTCATGGGTGGACATGGTCAGAGGCAAAATCTTGGTGGGCTAGGAGCTTTCACATTTCTAGATCTTCCTGAAAGAAACTAGCAATGAGACTTTTGTCCCTGTTCCAGACCCTGTAGTGAAGCAAGCGGATGTGAAGCTCACTAAATCCATTTTAGCTAGGTTAAATGGATTTCATCCTAATATGGATGAATTTTTCAATTGGTCCAAATAAAGGTGGAAACCCAAAGGTCACATGGAGGTGGTCACTCTAGCTAGGGGTTTCTTCTTAGTAAATTTTTCTCTACAAGAAGATTACATCAAGGTCCTTTTGAAAGGGCCCTAGTTTATGAGAAAGGTGAGCATGAATTTTTGAAGATGGAAGTTTAAATTAAACCTGAATAATACCACCATGAATTATTTTACAATGTGGGTTCTTCTCCCTGAACACCCCTTGAAATATTAGCACATAGAGGTCATCATTTGTATTTTCAGGACCATGGGTCAACATATTAAAATAGATTTGGTTACTCTTTCTCATCAAAGAATGGTATCAGCCCATGTTCATGTTTTCCTATCTAATCATAAGCCCCTACTTCATGCAATCAAGATAAATTCAAATTATGGAGAATGGATGCAAAACATTATGTATGATAATAATGCAATCATCTACCCACATTGCAATATTCTATGGCATTTACTTCATGATTATCTGAAGAAGGGTCAGGATTATATCACTTTCATGAAGAAAGGGTATAGAAAATAAGTGACAATGAAGGTTATATGGCTATAACACCCTCTCAAAATAGGCTCCCCTTAAGCCCCTCCAAGTGCTTTGCCTTTTGGTAGCTTAAAAGGTACTCCTTATTTTAATCTTTTTGTTCCTCTTACTCCATTTGTTGGCTTGAAATCTCAATGTGAGTCAGGCCCCCCTATAATGCCTCTCCCTATTCTCCCCTCCCCCCCTCCTCATTTTCCCTTGGATTACCCTTGAGATCCCTCCCCCTTCCCCTCACCCTCATCCTCTCTCACCCCCCATCTACTTTTTGGGCACTGGTCACCCCTCTTAAGTGTGTCATCCCCCCCTCTATTTGTTTGGTCCCTACCCTCAACCTAGTGCCACTCTCCCCATAAACCTACCATATCCCCACCTAGTGTCCACCTTGGGTTCCCCCTCCCCCTCTTTTCCTCCTTTATGGACCCTCTCCCCCTCTTCCTCCTCCTCCTCCACCTCTTTCTTTAGAAGCTCATCTACCTTCCCCATTCTCGAAGTCTGCTCAAGATCTTGCATAGAAAGTCCCCTCTTTGAGAACTTGGAATACTCCTTTCCTCCCCCCTGAGGCTACCCCTCTCTCCCCTTTTTCAAAGTATTTAGATCACTTTAAAGACTGGGGGCAATGTTCTGAGACTCTTTCTCCCCTAGACCTTCCCCCAAATAATGGGTTCATCACAAATTCCAAAAGTAAAAGAGGAAGGAAAAAAGCCAAAATTAGTGTTTCCCTAAATTATATGGAAAGATCTCCAAGGAAGGTCACAAGGAACTTATAAATAGCCAAAGATATTTCTAAGGGCTCCCAGCAAACTCTCAAAATCCAATGGGATAAGAAATGAAAATACTTTCTTGGAAAGTCAGGGGTTTAAATAACCCCAAAAAAATAGAGGACCCTATGCAATCTCATTAAAAGGGTTGACCCTTCTATTCTTATCATTCAAGAAACTAAAATTCCTGATTCCATTCTCAAACCATGTATTTCAAAAATCTAGAGGAATGCTCAAGTTTTATCCTCAGAGTCTATATGCACCTCAGGAGGATTGGTAGTTTTTTGGAACCTAGATTTCTTATGAGGAGATCTATGGAAGACAAATCATCAAAATTTTATATTATTAAAATATCTAGATATCAATGATAGATGGATCTTATCTAATGTCTATGCCCCAAATGCTAAATTAGCTAGAAACCTTCTTTGAAAAAAAATTCTAGATTTCTATAGAACCTATGTAAATTAGAACTGGATTGTTGTTGGGGACTTTAACACCCCCTTCACCCTTGGGTATAAAAAATGGGGTCATATATAATTCACCGATAGCATGTTGGAATTTAAAATTTTCATTGTTAATGCAGGCTTAGTGGATGTGGACCTAAATGGCAATCCTTTCACATGGTCCAATAGAATATTAGGTGAAAACTTGATCTAGGTTTGCCTTAATAGATTTTTTATTTCCTTAAATAAAGACATCCATTTCTCCAATAGGATATCTTCCCTACCTTTAATTGTGTCTTATCATAATCTCTTGATCTTTAAAGGTTATAAAATCTCAAAACCTAAACATTTTCCCTTTAGGTTTAAAAGCATGTGGCTCCTTCATCCTAATCTCAAAGAGTCCCTAAAATATTGGTGGAAATAACCCTTCTCGAGTTCCACTATGTTTATTCTTACTAAAAAAATCAACTTCCTCAAAATGAAGTTAAAAATTTGGAATAAATAAGTTTTTGGGGGATATGTTCCTATAGAAAAAGGCCCTTGAAGCAAAAGTTTCAGTTATTGAAGATCTTTATGCTTCAGGTAACTACAATGACCACATTATTTTTAGGGAAAAAGGACATTATCGATTCCATAACCTCAAATCAAGAGAGGAATCCTTTTGGAGACAAAATTCCATATGCGCATGGCTAAAGTAGGGTGACAGGAATACCAAGTTCTTCCATCACTCAACAACTAGACACAAAAACATCAATAGAATTTCCCAAATGTAAATGGAAAATTGGGCTATTATCAAATATGAAAATGACATCTTTTGCCAGACAATAATTTTTTAAAAAATCTCTTATCAGAAGAAAGTTCACCAGATGATCATCTAGTAGCCACCACTCTTAACAACTTTGATAAAGTTTTCTTTGAAGATGACAATGTCTCCCTCACCAATGTTCCTTCAAAAGAGGAGATAAAAAATGTGGTATTCTTAATGGATAGATCCAAATCATCAAGACTTGATGGGTTCCCCCCACTCTTATTCTAAAAAATTTGGGACATTATCCATTTGGAGGTTGAGGTAGTTTCTAGAGAATTTTTCCAATCAAAATCTATTCTCAAGGAAATTAACACTTTCCTTGTTATGATCCCACAAAATCAAGGTGATACCAATGTTTAGGACTTATGACCCATTATTATTTACAACACCATGTATAAAATCTACTCCTCTATCTTGGTTAAGTGAAAGTAACATCTCTTAGATAAAGTCATAGGGGAGAAACAAGGGCCTTTGTGGTAGGTAGACAAATAATGGATGTCATCATCTTGGTTCATGAGGCCATTCATTCCATCTCTAAATCCTCAAGGTAGGGAATGTTGCTTAATTTGGATATGTCTAAAGCCTATGATTAGGTCTCGTGGTGATTCCTCACTTAGATTCTAAAAAGGTTGGGATTAAATCAAGACACTAGGAATATCATCTGGAACTATATTTCCACTCCTAAATTTTCTATTTTCATAAATTTTATTCCAAAAGTCATGTTCTCTACTTCAAGAGGACTAAATTAGGGCAACCCCCTCTCTCCTTACCTCTTTATCATTCTATTAGAAATGTTGGGAAAGAGTCTGTTGAAATCCACATCTTATGGACTGATTAAAGGGATTTTAGTGGCTCTAAATATAGAACCTATCATGCATCAATAGTTTGTATATGACACCATCATCCTAGGAGAAGATTCATTGAATAAGTAAAGAATCTAAAACTCATCCTAAGAAATTATGAAAAAGTCTTCAACCAGTGTATTAAATTTCAAAAGAGCTCTCTATTTTTCATTAACACTCCTCTTTTTCAACAGAAAAGAATTGATAGAATCTTTGATTATGTGGGAAACTTCTGACAAGTCATTTATACATCCTATTTTTTGAAGGAAAAATGGATCTGCTCTTTAGAACCCCCTCATTGATCAAATTCAAATCAAACTAATAGGTTGGAAGGGTCACCTTCTTACTCAAGAAGGGAAATACCATATCCTCAAAGCCTTGATCCATAGTAGTCCTATTTACCATATGTCTATTTTTAGAATGCCTTCTAAAGTGGCCACTAAAATTTAAAAAAACTTCTTATGGAGTGGCACTAAAGAGAGATTAAGATATAATCTCATCACATCGTAAAAATATCTTCTTCCAAAAGAAAATAGAGGCCTCGGTATGAGAAGCATAAAATCTAAATACCTAGGAGTGGAAGTAGATGATTTCCAATGGGAATAAGGTCCTGTGGATGGATCCACTTTCTATAAATCCATCACCAACTATAAGGATCTCCTTAAGAAAGGCATCATATGGAAAATTGGCAATGGTGAGAAAATTAACTTCTGGGAAGATGCCTAGATGTCCTCCACTCCCTAATCCTCATAATATAATTGGGTTGACTAGTATAGAGAATTCAAATAAAGATGGGGATCAAAAATAAAAGATTAATGGGTGATGAATGAAGGTGTAAGAATCTAGAAAATACTCCCTTATGAAGGATACTTAGCAGAAGAATCACTAGCTATTTAGTCCCTCAATTCTTTGATGAGCCAAATCCATATCCCTAAATTTCAAAAGGAATTACATTTTATCTATGTTATTGAAGATAATGGATCATACTTAGTGGCCTATGGACATGCCACTGATCTTAATCTAAGAAGTGAATGGAATTTCTAGAAAAATCTTTGGGTTAAGAATTTGACTCCTAAAGTTAACTTCTTCTTTTGGATATTAATGCAGGACAAAATATTGATAGTGGAAATCTAAATAAAAGGGGACTGATAGTCCCCAACAAATGTCCTATATGCCAAAATGTGGAGGACTCAGTCCACCACCTATTTCTAGAGTGTTCCTTCAACTTGACACTATTTAACTAGATTCTAGATAAATTCAACCTGATGTGGGTCAAACCAAATAAGGTCCTTAACATCATAATGCAATGGAAACCACCCTGGAATCTCCCATCTCTAGAGTTCATATGGCACCTAGATCTTCCACATTGGTTCTAGTGTGTATGTAAATTTCACAATGATATCCTTTTCTTAAACAAAAGGCACCATCTTAAAGGGGCTTTCTTCCATCTCTGTCAGGCCATTTCTAAAAATTTGAAAGCTTTTCCCCCTAAAGATAAATAACTTGGGTATCCTTCAGCACTGTAGATTTTAATCAAATGGGACATAGTCCATCACTTAAGTTCCCCCTCAAAATCTCTCATCCACAAACATACAAAATGGAAGACTCCATTAGAAGGTTGGGTGAAGTTAACCTTTGATGTCACATCTAAAGGCAACCTAGGCCCTATAGGTGGGGGAGGAGTCATCAGGAACTAAAAAAGAGTGATGCTAGCCACCTATACGAGACCTTTGAGAACTCAAATTAATCACCTTACTGAAGCCAAGGTAGCCCTCTAGGTATCCAATTGGATTCTAGAATAAATCTAAAAAAAATCATCATGGAGGGTGATTTGATAAATATCCTAAATACTCTAAAAGGTAAAATAACCCCCTCTCAAACTATTAAATACATCATGGATTATTCTAAGTAACTTTTAAGGGGCATGACACATGTCTAAATCCTACATACTTATCAGGAAGGAAATGGGGTTATAGACCAACTCATCAACATTAGAGCTGAACACCACCTTTTAACTAGTTAGAATGAAGGAGGCCATTTCCCTAATAACATCCTCAAAACCTTACGATATGAAAGTATGATGGTTTGATTAGGATAGCATGTCATCACATGTATAGAATATTTCTCTCAAGGGGTGGATTTTAAACATGATGATCTACCATTATGATCATAAGTGGTGGTGTAATTGCTATAAGGGGATAATAGTGAGCATCCTAAGTACCATTAGCATTTTTCAAACTCTCCTTCTCCTGAACCATCCACTTGTTTGCTTTGGATCTATCGTCATTGTATCAATGAGAGGTGATACAGAAAGGATTGAGCCAATTTCATGAAAGAAAGTGCAGGGGAAAAAAAAATTGGAATAAACTCAAGCATGGGGGTATCACAAAATTAATGGTGAGAATCACTAATCATGATACCAATGTGGCCCAAGATTTTATAGCTACTTGAAGCAAATGAAGGGTGGTAATTTGGGGCATAAAAATCACTATCATGGAGGACCTTATTGGGGAGGCTACTAGGATGTCTTGTGAGGGGACAAAGGCCTTCAAGGACTAGACAAAGAAATAAGAGCTCATTCAATGATATTTTTGGATGAATGAGTTTTTAAGGACTAAAAAGAAGGGTTTCCCTTTGATAGACCTTCCTCAGCATTGGTTATAAATTTGTCTCCAAGTTATGTATTATATGAGCTTAGAAGTTAAATACAATCTGATCTTTTCCCATCATTTTTTATTATAGAATCATTTTCATGGATATAAGATTAGTTTACCCTTTTACCTACTTAAATCTCTTGAATACACTACCTTAGCTCATTAATTAAATGAGGCAAACCCTAGCCTTCACTAGGGGCTAATTATGTTGCTCATTAAATATGGCCAAACTCTATAAGGGAGGGAGGTCCCCCAAGGGGGATCCTCTACTGAGGAGAACTCTTAAGAGGACTCCTTAGAGGAGGATCCCACCTCAAGATCCTACCAACCATCTATGAGCACCCCCTAGGCCAATCTCTCTAAAACCCCTATCGATGACCTTCTTCTCAAGCTCTTCATACCTAAACCCAAGTTTATTACCTTTGATGATGGAAATTCTGAGGAGGCCACCTGAAAGGGTAAATATATTTTATCAAAGGAGATGAAAAATAATAAGGAACAACTAGAAAATTCAATTTCAAGGTGCAGAAGGAAGGAATAATGCTTGCAAAATTTATACAAGGGTGAAATACCCTTCATAGGTAGGCTAAATCCACTATGCAGTCTTTCATCTAGTATTCTAAGACTACTCAGACCCCTATCAAATAGTCATTGAATATCTCAAAAAAACCCTTGCCTGGCTCCCCCAAATTAGCCCCCATAAAGAAGACTCCCGTATAGGTTCAAGGGCAGAAGAGGCCTCCTATGATTCTTCGAGGGGGTGTAGTGGAAGGACTTGATAATAAAACATAGGTAAAAATCTCAAAGTTCAAGTGGCATATCCTAGAGAAGACTCTTAAGGAGGAAGATAAATCACCAGAGGGCCCCCTATTAATCTTTTGTGTTATTGTTCTTCTCTACTTTTGATATGTTTAGTGTTATTTTTTGATTTTTTTTTGGTTGACTTTGGTTTGTCTTATTGATACTTCTATATTTTACTTTCGTGGTTCCAAGATCCTTGTTAAACCTAGTTTTTTACCCTATCAAATAAAAAAAATTAAGTATGATTATTCTAGGATGATGATGTCTTGATGTATCTGCTTTATGTGTCACTTAATAGGTATATGGGTATGAACCAATCATGGTCCCAACTGTATCTAGGTTCACGAATATGTTGAATCAATGGGAAAAATAAATGTATATAAGGACATTAAGACAAAACATCATGGAAAAATATTTCAAGGTTAATATTTTGTGCCAGGAAAATATGTTACATATAAGTCATTTTATAAATACTAAGAGATAAGTTAGTGTTATGAAATAGGTTGAATTAAAGTCCTTATACATGGGTTTGTACCTAGTAATAATTAATTTGGAGCTCCCATAGCCTCAATTAAATATTTTACTATTTTGTTCCAAATAACAATAGATAGTGGGAATACAAATATATATTATAATGTCATAAAATAGGAAAATGGGAGAACTTTCTCACCTAAAATGGATGCACATGTAAATCTTTATATAACACAAGTTCTCACATAATGGTGACTCTTTACTTACATTAAAAGTTAAAATAGTAAAATTTAAATTCTTTAGGGTTTTTTCCATCATTTTATATTAAAACCATAATAACCCCTACTTAAATCATTACTAAACCCTTGATTGAGTCTATTGGGAATGTTCCAAATGAATCTATGCATTGCACAAGATATGCTCATGTAGGGCATTGTGCGAGTGAATTAAAAAAGTGGGTATGGTTATGCAGTATTATGTGAAAATTTTCTATGACAATTATGAAACATTGTTAGCTATGAAAGGTTATTTAAAGGTTAATTTAAACTTGGCTAATTAAATCTATCAAATTGAAGAGGTGTTAGCAACTACCTGATGGCACTTTGACATGGATGTATTTATGATCATTACACATTCATCACTTGGTACATTATTGGTTTCATGTAGTATTTATTCACATTCAATGCATTACAAGTGAAGTGAAGTGTTGTTTATAAGCATAAATCTTCTCACAAAGACTAATTATTTTATGTAGAAGATCAAACTAGAGTTTCATTATATATGCAAAATGTTATTACATTTTTGTTTGTAAACTATAAAATAAGGCATTGTATGAAGGTGTCATAACCTTGTAACTTTTATTTGCATTGTAAGGCAGTTTAGTTTGTGTCAATAACAAGTAGTAATTTAGGTCAATTTTTTTACCTAAAAAGGTTTTCCAAAGATAAATGTGTCTCTATTTATATATGTATGCTTGTAATTTTATCTTTATGTTATTCAAATTCATAATTTCTAGTACCCATTCTACAATTGAGTTTTGTGTACAATTTATTCCTAGCATTTAATATTAAATCTTAGTTATAATATTTGTATAAGTTTGTGTAGCTTGTGACACTTGATTATATTAAAGTGGGAGTTATGTAGAGAAGCTTGTGTGAAAATAATGACTGGAAACAACATGATATACATTTATAAGTTCAATGGTCAGAGCTTAGAACTAATGAAAACTAATATGGGGAATCCCTTGATTGATATATATCAATTGATTTCCATGTCAGAGATGCTACCCACTAATATGAAACAAGAAGATTGAGACAACGCTGATAGGGAAGCATGAAGCTCTATCAAATTATGTCTATTTGATTCATTACTATTGAATGTATCAAATTAAAACACCGAAAAGCATATGTGGGAAAGCTATGGAATTTTTACAAAGAAAATTTGGTAGTGAACAAGATTTTCTTAAAAAATAATCCATATTCATGTGAATGAATGAGAGTGACTCAGTTTTAGAGCAACTAAATTCACTTAACACTATGCTTAGGTAGTTTACATCCATCAACATCAAAATGTATGAATAAGATAGGTGTATCATGTTTTTTTTTCTCTTTGTCAAATTTATGGGACATTTTTGTGATGGTTATCACCAACACTACATCGGGGATCAAGTTGGATGATGTAATTTTGGCTCTATTATCATAGGATTTATGATGCAATTTTATGGAAATTTGTTATATTAATGGCACATTCACAATTTGAGGTTGCTTAGAGGAGAAACGAAAGTGTAAGGATGGAGGAAATTTGATTCACTCATGATTAGGGGATCTAATTAAGGAAACCTTAGACCATGTAGCCCTCAGAGCTAACACATCATATAGACTAGCTTGTAGTCTTATGAACATAAAATAACATGATTAACTAAAATAATAATGTTAATTATTGAACAAAATGAGGAATCACAGCTTGCACACATACAACATCCACACCATGATCTCTTAATGAGATTTTTCACACCATTAGATCTGTATATCTCAGCTTTTCTAACTCATAGTCTTTGAAAATAATCTACCTCTAATTAACTTCTCAAATCTAATCTTCATTACCCAATCAATCTTCCACCAAAATACCATTTAGAACAAGTGTAGGGGCATGATTATATAGATTCAATTCCCACATACTTAAATTAAGTGATGTTATCCCATTGATAGCATTAACACACCTTAAAGCACCATAAATAATAAATGTCTAAATAATTCCAAGGAATAGTAGTACACTAAATCTTAACTTATTTAAAAATAGATCACAGACACATTTAATGAATCCTTATCATCTTCCATGACTTTTGGTATTAAATTCCAAATAGTCAATAATGGTTCCTTCCATAACATGTCCCAATACAAATAAATTTGTATGAAAAGCCTTCATGATATCACAAGACTTTGTAGACACTATTTACCATGAAAACCTTTATGCTATGATCCTTATATTTCCATAATGATACCATATTTTATTATAGTCTTTTCAAATGTCTAGAAATTTAACTGACAGACTGTGCAATGAATATCCAACTCCTCCACAAAATATTATCCATTCATTTACTTATAAAATGAATAATCAACTATATTAAATGTTTGATACTCAAGATATATTATATATCAAAATAAAGATACCATAAATCTCTGCATCGCTATGCTGAGTTAATAGACTAATACTACCTCTTATGCATAGCTTCACAAGCTTATTTAGACAAAGAAATGTATACAAATGTGTGTAACAAAATAATGAGCAGATCATTATAAAAACAAGTGTACTCATAGGCAACACATAATTTTACTAAATGCATGCATACCAAAGGTGATTCAAAACAACACAAATATGGTATATGCAACAAATAAGACTTGTGAAAACTTATATATGATAGATGCACAGTTAGAACTTAGACAAATTTTTACACTAACATATTTTTGGTTGATGAAAGATTTTTCATGAACCTGAATGCTCATGCATCATACACCCTAGGTAATAAAATAAACATGTGCTCTTTCTCATGTGAATTATAGTAAGATTTTTGTAAGCACAGTACATACAAACTTAGGCTAGATGGTGAACCATCCTTTTGACTTGATACATAAGCCATGACACGCCTCTCCACAATGTGAGATACTTAAAGATATTTTCATTCACTTCCTCCCTTCTTTTCTAGCTAACTACTAAGCCATAAAATATCCTTAACTACACAATTCTAATCACCTTATACATTCTATATGTCTCCTCCAATTATCTATTTTTATCTATTTCCTTCCTCTTACTAGCATTGAATTTATCATTTGGTTCTTACCTTTACCTCTCATTTTTTGGGGTTAGACCCACCATACCTTGATCTCCTCCACCAAAAGATACTATGGATTTCTTCATGATCTTTTCAATCTATTATTGAACTCTCAAACCAACTACCTTCAGCTAATTGTAACTCTCCATACCTCATATTTTATCCTATTTTCATCTTCATATTTTGAATACCAAAATATCTTCCTCTACTATTTCCATGATAGTCTTCATTTTATTTCATTTCATTGTAACACTACCCAATGAAACATTAAATCACTTGTCGTTCACACTCTTGTTCACTTTAATTTGTGCATAAATAATATTTCTCTCCACATAAATACTTTATTTAATTTATGTATCATCATTTGGTGTTTTCATAAAATCTACCCTTGTAAGTGCTCTTTGATATTGTGCATGACCAAATGCATTTAATGTGCACCCGTAGTGTTCCTCTTTTTCACATCTTTGTGCACTACTTCACAAGATTATCCCTTCACTTTTATCATATATTTTTATTTTATTATCTGTTCTCTACCCATTACATAGGCAAAATCTAAAACTAAAACCATTGCACTATTAAAATCCATCCACCAACTATATATTTTTATTTATCTCTAGTCTATTGCTAGGATATGTGACTTCATGTAACTTATATTTAATCTTTATTTCCTGATGTTCTTATGCACCAACTCTTCTTCTATTTCTACAACCTCTTAGCAACACATTCTAGCATTTCTAAAATTATTCACTTTTCTTTCCTAAGTAAGACTTGAGCTCCCACTTCTTCCACTTCTTATTCAACTTGTTCCAGTTTAACTCACAAGCTAAAGGTTTTACCACTACTATGGGCATCACAAACATTACCCATCTTTTCCACTACAAATTCTATAATACACCTCATTTCATTCTCTCTTGTTTCTCTAGCCTCAATTTCAAATAACTTTACCACTTCCACTACAATAGTATCTACTTCTATCACTTTAATATATAGGATGACTTCAAAAAACTTATCCCCATATTCATTTTATACATAGTCTTTTCTGTTCCAACTAGAATATTTATCTATAATTATATTTTTATATGTTAGCTCAAACATCCACTCAATCACCTTACCTATGCCCATCACAATCATTACATCTACATTATCCTTGACTACCTTATGTCATTAAAATGGTAAATCTTATTTCTTTACATCCTCATCATATCCACTCACTCTAAATATTATATCTCCATGTACATATATTTCAAAATACATGCTACTACTTTCTCCTCCAATAAATATTTTGTCCTTGTACTTATCTAATTCAAATAACATTAGTACTTCATGAAATCAATATCTTCTTTCTTAAGTACCTACAATTTATCTTCAAAAAATCCATCCACCTCCATTTTTAGGTGATCTCGTATGTAAGTTTCACTCTTAATAAGAGCTTCAAATAAATCTTTTATCTCCTCAACATATTCATTCCATATGAACTCAACTATCTCATCGTCTTCATTTTTTAAAGCTTCTATAGGTGTCTTATATTCGTCCTCTACTACACCTATGTCAACATACTCAAAAACATGTTTTAAATTATAATTTTAGAGCTCAAGAGTCCCTTCATGCACTCCTTTGAATTGTGCCTCTATTTCATTCTTTTTTATTTTCTCACTTGCAATGATTGATATAGAAATCATGTGTTCATCCAATCTTCTTCTTATTTTCTTCTCTTTAACTCTATGTTAATTGGTATTCATTTTGTTCATTTATACTTTCATAAAATTCAACTCATGTGAAACTATCATTGTACTCTCCTCCTCATTATCAAATTCTTTTATTTTATTTTCTCCTTTTCTTCGATTTTATTACATATGTAAATTGATGTAGAAATCAGTTGTTTTACTTGTTCTTCACAAACCTTTCCAAGTGCAACAAGCCTTTGCTTTATCTTCCTTTTCATTTCTCCTCTATTCCTTTAAGGAGACATACTATTGATTCAATTATGATACTGATATTTTCTTTAGCTTTATCCTCTTCAATGAGGATGTATTCTTATCTATATTCCAACACTAAGGATGTTAAGAATGCATCTTCATTTTTTTATCTTAATCAGCTATGTGATCTTATTTTATTTTCTTTGGTAGAAATAGATCCAATAACAACATATTTATTTTTTCATTAGGTATATATTCTTTCACCTCTCTTCCACTCATCTACATCTCCACTAGAATACATATATTTGTTCTTACTTCTTATCCCACTCTAATGTGTTTTTATTCCACATTTTCATATCCTTGTGCAACCTCTAAGGAATTGTTGTATTTTATATTTGTGCTTCCTCCATCCTCCTCCAATATTATTCTTTTATCTCTCTCTATAATTGGTTATCCATAATAACCTATGCCAGGGAAGTCTTCAAGGCTTTCAACTTCTTCTAGGTAACAATGATTTACCTCTTCATCACATTCATCCTCACATATGAGAGATTCATCCTCATCTTCAAAAACTTTGATTTCTTCTACAACTATTATCTTTGCAATAATTTAATCCTCAAATATGTATATTACATCTTGTACCATTCTCATATCCTTTTTAAACTTCTCAATCTCTAATTTGGGTGCTACTGGTTTACCTTTATTCTCTATCTTCTCTAGAGCTATTATCCTTTCTTGTATATATGCCATCATGCTCTTTATCTCTATGATATGGGATTATTCACTTCAACCCATTATATTTCTTCAAAAACTTTGATTTCTACTACAACTATTATCTTTTTAATAATTTAATCCTCAAATATGTATATTATGGCTTGTACCATTTTCATATCCTTTTTAAACTTCTCAATCTCTAATTTAGGTGCTATTGGTTTATCTTTATTCTCTATCTTCTCTAGAGCTATTATCCTTTCTTGTATATATGTCATTATGCTCTTTATCTCTATGAAATGGGCTTATTTACTTCAACCCATTATATTTCTTCATGACAACTTATTATTAAATTATTCTTTATGTTATCTTCTTTTATTACTAAGGCTTGTTCAAAACCTTCTTCACTCAATTTGTTCCTCAGAATAACTCTAGATTGTTTTCTTAGCCAATCCATTATTTATAACTTCACAAGTTATCTTCTCACTATAGTATTTACTCTCAACCCACTATTACAATCCTATTGCAATCCTACATAGGTTATCCAATTTTCTCAATTATTAGTTTTGTAACCATCAATAATATGGCAAACATAATACTATGTATTTTTTCTTGTACTACTTATAAACCTACATAGATCACACCACTCCACACCTCAATATCTATTGTTGTACCACTTGAAAACTTGTGTAGATCTCTCCTTTAGACTCTTGATTCTTTCTTTTCCTATATGCACCCTCTACCCACTATACAAAAAATGGAGGATGTATTTATAGTTCTCAATCCACATATACAAGATGGATATAAAATCACAAACTCTTACAAGTTGGTAACTATAATTTATTTATCTGCCCCTCTACCCACTTTCCTGTGTAATGGAGAACACTTCAATACATTGACACCTTATTCACAACCCTTGTTCTAAGCTAGAATATGTCTTTGCACAACCTAAACATCTCAATATTTTTTCTGTCCACACTTTCCCTTGTGGAAAATAAATTCTTCAAAATATCTCAACTTATTTTGTATGCCAGATCTTTCCTTGAATCAAATAACAACATCTACATCTTTTATCCAATAATATTATTATAAGATGCATGTAGTTTCTGTTTCCCTGCACTCATAAATTCAAAAATAAAAAAACACTAACTAGGACCTAAACCTTGCTCTAATACCATATGATGTAGTCAAGGTTAGGGGATCCAATGAAGGATAACCTTAGACTATTCAGCCCTAAAAGTTAAACATGGATGGAGTGACTTGTATTCCTGTATAGATAAAATAATATGCTTAACTAAAATAACAATGTTATTTATTAATTTAAATAAGTAACCACAACTTACACACATATAAAAACCACACCACAATCTCACACTGATATTCATTACAAAATCAAATCCATAGATCCCATATTTTTTAACTCACAACATTTACAAGTAAAATCCATCTTTGAGTACATTCTTAAATATAATATTAATCACCCAATTGATCTTTTCCCAAAATCCCCTTTAGCGTAGGTGTAGTATCATGATTATATAGATGAAAAACATGCCTAATTACATTAAGTGATATTACCCCATTAATAAAATTAACATTGTTGCTTCTTTCACAACATACCCTAATTCTTTATAAAATTAGGGAACCTCTTTTTGCTATTGTAGTAGCTCTCACTTGCACTCACCACCTATTGGTCTTGGCACTCTCAAGTTTCCTTGGTAGATTACCTTGGTTTGTATGATAAATTGGTTCTCATAACCATCACCATTGGATGGACCACATTTGTGTGATAAACTTTCATAAAATACACTTAGTGTCTAGCTAGAGTCTATCCCTCTTGATTTTCATTTGAATTTTAGCTTATTTAGCTCTATGAGCCCCTCTAAGGGGTCATCTCAATTTATGTGTCATTTCAATTCCCAAAACCTATCTTATTGAGATGACCAAACTTGTTTGAGTATTTTTATATTTTACACTTGGTCCCTATATGCATTCTGGATACACTTATAACACTTGTAAAATCTCACTAAACCAAGTCACAATCTAGTATTTATTGGTTAAACTTTCTTCATTTTTTGAAATGGTCTATCAGGTCAAAATTCTCATTTTCTAGTGTTAATTTCATATTTTCTTTCCATTCTTGGTCTTCGAAGGTCAACTTGTCACATTCTAGTTGTAATCAAAACTTTTAGAGTTGATTTTGTCTCAATAAAAAATCCTAAGTTCCATAGACCTAACTGGAACTTTTTATGAGATTAGGTCTATGTTTTCAAATTTTCACTTTCTAGACCTAACTAATACATTTTTGAGATTAGGTCTATGTTTTCAAATTTTCATTTTCTAGACTTAATTGTTGCTTTTTATGAGATTAGGTTTATGTTTTAAAATTTTCACTTTCTAGACCTAACCAAAACTTATTATGAGATCAGGTCTATGTTTTCAAATTTTCACTTTCTACACCTAACTAGAACTTTTTATGAGATTAGGTCTATTTTTTCAAATTTTTACTTTCTAAACCTAACCAGATCTTTTTATGAGATTAGATCTAGAATTGAAAATTTTAATATTTCTAGACCTAATCTAAACTTTTTATGAGATTAGGTCTAGGATTGAAATTTTTGAATTTTTAGACCTAATCAAACTTTTTATGAGATTAACTCTAGGAATTTGAAAACTTAAATAAGTGTATTTAATGACTTGATTACACCTTTTCTAAAACCTGAATAGGTCTGGGAAGGCCTTTTAGAACCCAAGTTAGTGTTTTGGCCATAACTTTTACCTCGAGCATCAGTTTTTCAAACTATTGGAAATATGATTCTGCCATGAACATCTTGATACCTTTGGTTTCAATAAATTATACCTATGAAATTAGTTATGATCCTTTTAATTTGATTATTTGGTTTGGGAGATTTAATTGGCCAAAATTTAATGTTTTTTTAACCTTTTTGCAAGTTAGAAAAGTGCATTAAGGGAAAGTGGCATGGCATATAGTGAGATAGTGAGTGGATGGTAGCATTAATGGTGTCTTACTACCTTTTAGAAGGAAATAATTTCTCCATGGATATCTTTCATTCTATATATTAGCCCATTGGAGTCATTCCAAGGGTTGGCTATTTGTTACTCCAAAACACTTAAAGTCTTCGATATTTTTAGGCAATTTTAGTGTAATTTCTCCCTCTCATTTGTTGCCCTGCTATTATGCTATAAAAACTTGGAATTATTCATATTGTAAAAAAAATTATTATTGTGATTTTCAAGTGGATCTATAGATTCTAATTGAAGTTGTGGAAGAACATTATTGTTTCATGTGCATGTAATATGATGGATTTATGTTTCTCTTTCAATTTTTGCTCTCCTCAAACTCTTATACCTTATTTATACCTGATTGTGTGAATGTTGGCTAATATAAGGATTGGTTTTCTGGGTTGTTTACATCAAGTGTATCAATTGTGTCTCCAATATCACAGAATTTTTCTTTCCTCTTACCCTCTCTTTTGTTATTTTTTTATAAATTGTTAGATCTAGGATTTGAATATTATCTATTTCGATTATTTTTATCATGATTTCATAATATTTTTCATTATTACAAATTTCTTGTTGAATGCTAATATAAGAAAATCAATGAGAATACAAGTCATCCATATTCTTGGTATATGAAAACCCTTTAAATTTTGATTCTTATCACATGGATAAATATTAAATGCAATCTATTTTAATGTCAATTTTGATTGCAAGTAATTTATCCATCATTTATTATGGCATTGTTGAGTATCTAAATGTAATGAAATGAACACACTTAAATCAATTATTTTCTTTTCAATTTGAAACCCTCATCAAAACTTTTTTTTATTCATATGGGAAAGTTTAAAATAAAAGTTTGTTTGTTTTTGTTGCATGAGATCCATTAATTATTGGTCAATGAATGCATATGTTATAATTTTCAAATTTGTTCAAAACACACAAAATAAATAGAAAAATAAGGATTTTTTGCTAATTTATTGATGTATCAAAATATTGTTAAAATATTCCAAAACTAGCAAAGGCCCCTTGTATAGAATAGTTTACACTGAATCAATTGAGTTAGATCTAGTCTGTCAAGACCTGGTAGATATAGACATTGAAGATAATTTTGGATCTCTTTTCAGCAAAGTTTGGGCAGTCCTCATCCCTCCTACATTGGTGTGTTAAACAACCCATCAACAAATTGGTGCTAGAAGGATGGCCTATTCAGATAATTTTAGACTTATCCTTGATTTTATTTTTTTGCTCATCCTTTATACTTCTCCAAACCTATTGTGTGCTTTAAACACAAAACAACATATTGGTGCTAGAAAGAGGGCATGAACCAACAAACATGAAATTGGAATTTTAACAGAAAACCTTTAACACTTTAGAGGCTTTACCCAAAATGATATTCTTGGATCTAAGATTGGAAAACTAAAATTTATAACCCACCAATGACTAATATTGTTTAGCTTGGTGAAGGTGGTTACCCTGTGAACATTCCAAGACCTAATCATGACTTACCTAAGAATCCTTATATATTCTACCCAAAATACACACATGATGGGATTCAAATTGATGAAGAACATATTTAGTAATTTAAAGAAGTCATTATTCAAATTCAATTCCAACATGAAAGTGTGGCTTGCCTCCTATTTCCCTATTCCTTGGGTGAAATTACTTTTCATTGGTACATTGGTTTACTAGAAAGATGTATTACCTCATGGGAAACCTTTGAAACTATATTTTTTACCCATTTTAGTGTTCCCACCAATCCTATAGCCTTATACTACCAATTTATTACAACCTGTAGGGATCCCAATGAACCCATAAGTGTATTCAACAATCATTTCCATTAATTATATAGGATATTAAAAGACCCATTCCTGTAAACAAAAGTAGTTTCCATTGAAGTTTATCTCAAGACATTGGATCCCCTAACTACCATGTTTATTCAGAGGACTCCATCTTCTCTCACCTCCTTGATATTGACTTACCAAGAAGCTTTCACAGTCAAACACCGATCAATACAACATGGGTATGATATTGATCCATTTGATTCATTTAGATAACCAGGTGTTTACACCCAAAATTTTTAGATTTATTTTCCCACAAGTCAGCCCATAGACCAATTTTCAACCTATAATCAAGCATTGCCTCAACCTTGTAATCAACCAACTCTCCCCATGATGAATGAGAACCTTGCTTATTCATTTAATACATGTAATTATGTCATTTCAACATTCAATCAGCAGGTTGTTATGTTTTTTCTTAGTGATCAAGTGTATTTTGGTGCTTTTATAATCAAATTCCATTTGTTATAGTATATCCCCAATGAAAAATGCCTAAACAAGCCCATGATATTGTGTTTTCAAACACACAATTTTGGGCCTATGGATGTGAAAATATTATGAATGTTGAAGAATTTATGTTAATAGAGAATATACCATTCTATAGGCATGAACTCATTCCTGAGAGCAGTGATGAAGATAATTTAAATGACACAATGGTAGCAATTGTTTTATGTGTCTTAATGTCTAAAAATCATAGTATTAATGCATCACCCACACAAGAAGAATAATTTTATATCTTTTATAATTAGGTAGAAGATGAATTAAAATATTTGGAGTAGCTAGATGAAGAAGATTCATGTTATGCATCTGAAACACTCTTATCATATTTTGTTGTTCCTACACTCAGTAAGCTAATTTAGGATGATAGATAGCTTAAATTCAATAGTTTAACTCTCATCCCATCATTGGAAATGAATGAATTAAAATAAAATAATGTTGAAATAGGTTTTCCACACAAAGAACATGATTTGCAAGGATTCAAAATGGAATATCTCTCACTTATAGATACCTTATCATTAATCTGATTGGCCTAAATTTGAATGAAGAAGTCATGGGAGTTCTCATTCCTAAAGAGCATCACCTATATGTTGTTGATGATAGGTGGATATAAGAATAAAATTAGGTTATTTTCCTTACATTTCAATGCATAAATCCTTCAGAATAGCATATAGGATATGATTGCAACATTTATGTGCTCCTCCTAGTAGTGGAGGTAGCCAAGATAGAAATGAGTAACCATGAGCACGATGACCCAAATGATGAAGAAATCAAACTAGTGGAAGTCATAGATGATAATAACTTGATTTAATTTAATTATATACATACTTTCACTATTGATGACAAAGATATAAGGTCCTTAAAATGAGAAGAACCAAGCTTACACCTTTTGAATGATGAAGATAACAAGGAGGATGTTTCCATAACATTCATATTAGCTAAAGAGTTAAAAATATTGGATTCATCGATTGGATACCATGAAGAACTTATATCTACTAAGTTGGGTATAAAATTCATTTTGGTATTTATTAATATCCACCCCTATCCCTTACTAAAATTTTGTTAGGAATAAATAAAACATTAATGTGGGACACTTTCACAGAATTGTAATAACAAGATCTATGAACAGAGATACATAAAGAATAGAAATTAAAAATGCACAAAAAGAAGATAGTATTTAACATGGTTTACCCAATGTAGGATACATCCACCAAGAAACACTTTCTTGTATTTTATTATAAGCCAACAAGATTACAATCCACTCTCATCTCAGTCTTCTCACAATTATAATGTATAAATATAGTTTGAAGCTACGCTCAACAAATTCTCCTCAATTTGCACCTGAATTTACACACTCTGTTCACCTTCTCAAACTCATTTCTTTTGATGTATTGCCTAATGTATGTCCATCTACAATACATTAATAGGTAACTAACATAGAGGTTTTATAAAATAATGGTTACCAAAACCATGGGCCAAGTCAACCCATAATGATTCCCCATTAATCATGGGTGATGACACGACACATATACAACTATAGATAAACCACATAGCTATACTCCTAGAAAAAGGGGGTCTATAAATTATGTATATTATGGCTTGTACCATTCTTATATCCTTTTTAAACTTCTCAATCTCCAATTTGGGTACTACTAGTTTACCCTTATTCTCTATTTTCTCTAGAGCTATTATCCTTTCTTACATAGATTCCATCATACTCTTTATCTCTACGATATGGGATTATTTACTTAAACCCATTATATTTCCTCTTGACAACTTATTATTACCTTATTATTTATGTTATATTCTTTTATTACTAAGGCTTATTCAAAAGCTTCTTTACTCAAATTGTTCCTCAGAACAACTCTAGATTATTTTCTTAGCTAATCCATTCTCTATAACTTCATAAGTTATCTTCTCACTTCAGTTTTTACTCTCAACCCACTCTTACAATCCTATGTAGGCTATCCACTTTTCTTAATTATTAGTTTTATAACCATAAATAATATGGCAAACATAATACTATGGATTTATTGTTTTACTACTTACAAACCTACATAGATCACACCACTCCACTCCTCAATCTCTATTGTTGTACTATTTGAAAACTTGTGTAGATCTCTCCTTTATATTATTTCTTCTTTCTTGTCCTATATGCACCCTTTACCCACCTAAAAAAAATGGAGGATGTATCTACAATTCTCAACCCACTTATACAAGATGGATATCAAATCACACACTCTTATAAGTTGGTTCATGTAACTTATTTCTCTACCCTTTACCCACTTTCCTTTGCTATTGAGGACACTTAAATACATTGACACCTTATACCCAACCCTTGTTCTAATCTAGAATATATCTTTGCAAAATCTCAACATCTTGATATTTTTTCTATCCACACTTTCCCTCGTGGAAAATAAATTCTTTAAAATATCTCAACTTCTTTTGTATGCCAATTCTTTCCTTGAATCAAATAATAACCTTTACATCTTCTATCTAACAATATTATTGGAAGATGCATGTAGTTACTTTTTCCCTAAAGTAAAAAAATTCATAAATAAAAAAACACTAACCAAGACTAAAACCTTGCTATAATACCATATTATGTAGTCAAAGTTAGGGGATCCAATGAAGGACAACCTTAGACCATTTAGCCCTCAAAGTTAAACATGGATGGAGTGACTTGTAGTCCTGCATAGATAAAATAATAGTCTTAACTAAAATAACAATGTTATTTATTGATTCAAATGAGGAACCACAACTTGCACATGTATAAAAACCACACCACAATCTCACACTAAGATTCATTACAAAATCAGATCCATAGATCTCATCTTTTTAAACTCACAACATTTACAAGTAATCAATATTTGAGTAAATTTTTAAATATAATATTCATTACGCAATTGATCTTTTCCCAAATCCCCTTTAGAATATGTGTAGTGGCATTCTTCTATAGATGCAAAAATTGACTAATTACATTAAGTGATATTACCCCATTAATAACATTAACACTATTGTTTCTTGCACAACATGCCCTAATTTTTTCTAAAATCAAGGAACCTCTTTTTGCTTTTATAGTCACTCTCGCTTGCACTCATCACTTGTTGGTCTTGGAACTCTCAATTTTCCTTGGTATATTACCTTGGTGTACATGATAAAATGGTTCCCATAACCATCACCATTGGATGTACCACATCTGTGTGTTAAACTTTCATAAAATGCACTTAGTGTCTAACCAAAGTCTTGCCCTCCCGATTTACATTTGAAGTTTGGATTAATTAGCTCTATGAGCCCCTTCAAGGGGTCATCTTGATTTATGTGCCATTTAAATTCCCAAAACCTATCTTGTTGAGATGACTAAACTTGTTTGAGTATTTTTTTTTGTTTTACACGTGGTCCATATGTGCATTTTGGATGCACTTATACCACTTGAAAAATCTCACTAAACTGAGTCACAATCTAGTCTTCATTGGCTAAACTTCCCTCATTTTTTGAAATGGTCTTTTAGGTCAAAATTATCATTTTCTAGTGTTCATTTCATATTTTTTCTATTATTGGTCTTTGGAGGTCAACTTGCCACATTCTAGTTGTAATCTAGACTTTTGGAGTTGATTTAGTCTTAATTGAAAATCCTAAGTTCCATAGACCTAACTCAAACTTTTATGAGATTAGGTCTATGTTTTTAAATTTTCACTTTCTAAACCTAACTGGTACATTTTTGATATTAGGTCTATGTTTTCAAATTTTCATTTTCTAGACCTAACTGGAGCTTTTTATGAGATTAGGTTTATGTTTTCAAATTTTCACTTTATAGACCTAACCAAAACTTTTTATGAGATTAGGTCAATGTTTTCAAATTTTCACTTTTTAGACCTAACCAAAAAAAATTATGAGATTAGGTTTATTTTTTCAAATTTTTACTTTCTAGAACTAACTAGATATTTTTGTGAGATTAGATCTAGAATTGAAAATTTTAAATTTTCAAGACCTAATCAAAACTTTTTATGATTAGGTCTAGGATTGAAAATTTTGAATTTTTAAACCTAATCAGAACTTGTTATGACATTAAGTCTATGAATGTGAAAACTTGAATAAGTGTATTTAATGACTTGATTACACCTTTTACAAAATGTGAATAGGTCTATGAAGGCCTTTTAGAACCCAAGTTAGTGTTTTGGCCATAAATTTTACCTCAGGTGTCAGTTTTTCAAACTGTTGGAAATATGATTCTACCATGAACATCTTGGTACATTTAGTTTCAATCAATTCTACTTGTGCAATTAAAAATGATCCCTGTAATTTGACTATTTAGTTTGGGAGCTTTAATTTGCCAAAATTTAATGTTTTTTAATCTTTTTGTAAGTTGAAAAAGTGCATTAAGGGAAAGTGGCATGGCATATAGTGAGATAGTGGGTGGGTGGTAGCCTTAATGGTGTCTTACTACCTTTTGGAGGGAAATAACTTCTCCATGGATATTTTTCATTCTATATATTAGCCCATTGGAATCATTCCAAGGGTTAGCTATTTGTTGCTCCAAAACACTTAAAGTCTTCCATTTTTTAAGGCAATTTTAGTGTAATTTCTCCCTCTCATTTATTTCCCTATTATTAAGGTATAAAAACTTGGACTTATTCAGATTGTAAAAAATTCTATTATTATGATATTCAAGTGGATCTATAGATTCTAGATAAAGTTATGGAAGAATATTATTATTTCATGTGAATGTAATATGATGGATTTATGTTTCTCTTTTAAATTTTGCTCTCCTTAGACTCTTATACCTTATTTATACCTGGTTGTGTGAATGTTTGCTAATATAAGGATTGTTAGGTTGTGGAGCTAAAAGCTTCACTAATGCAAATAGGGAAGGAGGCTGCTGAGTGTCACAGTCACCGACGTCAGTTAGGCCGACCGACGTCAGCCAGTGGTGGATAGGAATGCAACCGACGTTGGCAAGAGTCAGCCGACGTCGGTCACCTCCAAGCAGATAGGGACCGATGTCGGTCGCCTGTGTAGTTTTGAAATTGTCAGTTGCATGAACAGTTTGTTAACGAACTGAGTGTTTACATGTTAAGAGCCAATTATAGACTTGAAGCTACAGATCTAATTATTGTAATTAGGTGTCTAATTATTGTTTGCATGAGATCTATATAATAGACTCATGGACTGTATTGTAATTTGTGCTAGAGAGTAAGAGAGCAAATATTATCTCCTTCTATGTGTGAAGAGAGCATGGTGTGTTCCTCCTAGTGCCACAGTGCCAAGTGTGGGTGTTGGTTTGGAGAATTAGAAGGATTCTTCATGTATGTAGGATCTTGGTCAGTAGGTGTGCAAGGCCACATTTGGAGATCTACATGATAAGTAAGATCATTGATCTCCAAGTGTATGTGTGTGCATGGTTTAGGTTTGCAGGTGTGCAGAACCAAGTTGATTTGCAGGTGGTAGCAAGATCAAGGTGACAGCAACACAACAGGGAGCAAGATCAGGTAGGATCTACTTGGAGTACAGTGTGTACTCAGTTATTGAGCATAGAGGAAGGCAAGGTAGTTCCTTCCATAAGTAAGATCATTTGAGTTGCAAGTTGTTGCAAGTTCAAGGGAGATCTACTTGGAGTGCATGGAGCACTTGTAGAGTGTATGGAGCACTTGTGTACTGGTAGTAGTGGATACTGACTGGTTGGAGGTGAACACCAACTCTGTGTTTGAGTTGTGTGTTGGTACCATAAGAAAGAGAGCTTTGAGGAAAAAATTACTATACACTTGAGGTGTGGGAAGCCTCTGAGAGGTGTGAAGAAGAAGTGGCATCTTCTTTATTGTATTCTTTTCTAGATGAGTATTAATATAATTGGGTATTGTCTCTCATATTCTGTGTTTTTTTTGGTTTCTAGTTACTTGTTACTTTTGGTTAATATCGCATATTCAGTTGCTTGTATATGGTAATCAATTGTGCTTCCATGGGTTCCTAACAATTGGTATCAAAGCATGTTTGTTGTTCTAGGTACCTGACAAGTGGTATCAGAGCTAAGGTTGCAGGGAGCAGGTTTTGTGTTTGGTTATAGGTCACTCTCAGGGGTTTCTGATTGAGTGGGAGTATAACAACGGTAGAAGAAAGTACACTAAGAATGGAGAAATTGAATAGCACGAATGGTCAATTACGGTGTTATGGAAAGAAAGAGCAAGTAAAGAAATATTGTTGGTTGGTAGCAGATCAGCATGAAGGAACTGAAGATGTAGATGTTGTAGGTGTTGTTACATAGGATGCTCTGGGATGTTTCTTGGATAAAGTAGAATCTCTGTTCATAGATTTTGTTGCCTCTTTCCATGCAGCCCCATATAGAGGGGTTGGTGAGCCTTGTCACATGGTTGGTAAAGGGGAAGTGTTGCTGAAATTGCAGGCAGCCAACACATGGGTGTTGAAGAAGGTCATGCAGGTCCCAGTCTTGAAGATGTAGCTAATTGCTTCAGGAAAGTTGGGTGATGAGAAATGCACAAGAACTCTCACAGTGGATGCACTTGAATTAGCATGTGGTAAGAAAGCAGGTACTCTTTATCTACTTGATTGTATTACTGTTTCCACTTCTATTGCACAGGTGTGCCTTTGTAGGCTTGGTCACATAAGTGAGAAGGGAATTGATGTTCTTAAGTCAATAGGGAAGAGTTCAGCTTTGGAGAGCATAGACCAAGATTTTTGTGAGTAGTGGGATGCTACAAGAAAGGATTGTGTTTATTGCAAGAAAAGGAAGACTGATGTATTTGATAAACTTAAGAACTGGAAAGCCTTGGTGTTCTTGGAGGAGATGATGGATAGAGACCAGTGGATGGGGCTGGATACTTTTGAGCCGAGTGATTTGGACAAGGTTTTGATCCATGGAGAGCTCGCGGGTAAAAAGTCATCACTCACAGGCATACACAGGTATCGACATTGATCAAGGGTAACCAACGTCGAACAAATAGGTGCCAACATTGGTCATGTGTAGACTAGAGAAATTAGTGGTGTCAAGCAGGTGGAGACTGATGTCGGCAGAATAACTGACATCGTTGACCTGGACAATCGCATGGAACTGACATCAGTCAGATGCAGACTGTGTGATGACCGAGGTCGGTCACTGAGACAGATTTTGGGCAGACAACAAGCTGTCAAGGAGTCTCAAACACCCATGGGGAGGACTAAAAGTGTAAATAAGCCTCAAATTCATTGTTCCTCTTCTTTATACTTGTTGCTTATTGCAGAGTAGGAAGGATCCAAGAAATAGTGGAAGCATGGCATGAACAAGATGCAAAACCAAACAGGAGATTTGGTAGGGTTGCCAGTCGATATGAAAGCACTGAGATGAATGGATACCTTAGTTAAATAATAGAGAGAATGGATACATGAGATGAAAGGCTAGGTCATATGGTCTTGAGGAAGCTGCAGGATAGTGGTACAGGTTTTGACAGGTGGATGACAAAGCAGGGCTTTAGTCAATGTCAGTGTAACCATTGTGTTTGTCTTACCAGGTGGATGATGATAGCTACATTATCTTATTACTGTATGTGGATGGTATGCTAGCTAACAAGTTTGTACATATAGGGTTTTGCTGAGCTAAGGGTAAGGTTAGTTCAGTGGCATGTCATGAGGAATTTGGAGCAGCAAAATTCTTTGGCATGAGAGACATGAAAGATCACAAGTTGATTTTGTCTCCAGTGGGAGCTGATGTGAATCAAGTGTTGGTGAGGTTCAATACGCAGGATGCAAAACCAAAGCACACCAAGGGCTAAACAGTTCAGTGTCTGAAATCACATGAGGTTTGGTATAGACCTGAGTTTTCCCCAGCAGTGGGA
Source organism: Torreya grandis (assembly GCA_037957365.1). NCBI lineage: Eukaryota > Viridiplantae > Streptophyta > Pinopsida > Cupressales > Taxaceae > Torreya > Torreya grandis. Next base: position 1,092,089 of record JARHVA010001639.1, read on the forward strand.
GCTGTCAAAGAGTTAGGAGCTAATTCGGGGAAGTGGGTTCTTAGGTATCTGAGAGGGACCAGCAGTAGGGATTCATGTTATGCAGGGTCAGGACTTCACTACATGGGTTTGTAGGTTTGGATGTGGCAGGGTACTTAGATGATAGGTGTTGCACCATAAGATGTGTGGTGGTTGGTCTTCAAGGTTGAGCTTGAAGAGGGATACAAGCCAGGAAACAGATTAGACGGGGTATAGGTATAGGTACAGTGCAGCTATTTATCTCCAAGTGGGAGATTGTTAGGTTGTGGAGCTAAAAGCTTCACTGATGCAAACAAGGAAGGAGGTTGCTGAGTGTCACAGTCACCGACGTCGGTTAGGCCGATCGATGTCTGCCAGTGGTGGACAGGAATGCAACCGACGTTGGTAGGAGTCAGCCGACGTCGGTCACCTCCAAGTAGACAGGGACCGACATCGATCGCCTCTGCGGTTCCAAAACTATCGGTTGCACAAATAGTTTGTTAATGAACTGAGTGTTTGCATGTTAAGAGCCAATTATAGACTTGAAGCTATGGATCTAATTATTGTAATTAGGTGTCTAATTATTGTTTGCATGAGATCTATTTAATAGACTCATGGGCTGCATTATAATTTGTGCTAGAGAGTAAGAGAGCAAATATTAGCTCCTTCTGTGTGTGAAGAGAGCATGGTGTGTTCCTCCTAGTGCCACAATGCCAAGTGTGGGTGCTGGTTTGGATAATCAGAAGGATTCTTCATGTATGTAGGATCTTGGTCAGTAGGTGTGCAAGGCCACATTTGGAGATATACATGGTAAATAAGATCATTGATCTGTAAGTGTATGTGTGTGCATGGTCTAGGTTTGCAAGTTTGCAGAACCAAATTGATTTGCAGGTGGCAGCAAGATCAAGGTGACAGCAACACAATAGGGAGCAAGATTAGGTAGGATCTACTTGGAGTACAGTGTGTACTCGGTTATTGAGCATAGAGGAAGGCAAGGTAGTTCCTTTCATAAGTAAGATCATTTGAGTTACAGGTTGTTTCAAGTTTAGGAGAGATCTACTTGGAGTGCGTGGAGCACTTGTGGAGTGCATGGAGCACTTGTGTACTGGCAGTAGTGGATACTGACTGGTTGGAGGTGAACACCAACTCTGTGTTTGAGTTGTGTGTTAGGACCGTAAGAGAGAGAGCTTTGAGGAAAGAAATATTGTACACTTGAGGTGTGGAAAGCCTCTGAGAGGTGTGAAGAAGAAGTGGCATCTTCTTTATTATATTCTTTTTTGGATGAGTATTAATACAATTGGGTATTGTCTCTCATAGTCTGTGTTGTTTCTGGTTTCTAGTTACTTGTTACTTCTGGTTAATTCCGCATATTTAGTTGCTTGTATATGGTAATCAATTGTGCTTCCATGGGTTCCTAACAGTTGGTATCAGAGCATGTTTGTTGTTCTAGGTGCCTGACAAGGATTAATTTTTTGGGTTGTTTACATCAAGTGTATCAAATGTGTCTCCAATATCACAGAATTTTTCTTTCCTCTTACCCTCTCTTTTGTTATTTTTTTTATAAATTGTTAGATCTAGGATTTGAATCTAATCTATTATTATTTTTTTTATCTTGGTTTTATGATATTTTTCATTATTACAAATGTCTTATTAAATGTTAATATAATATAATCAATTAGCATACAAATCATCCATATTCTTGTTATATGAAAACCCTTTAAAATTTGATTTTTATCACATAGATAAATCTTAAATGCAATCTATTTTAATGTCAATTTTGATTACAATTAATTTATCCATTGTTTATTATGGCATTGTTGAATCTCTAAATGCAATGAAATAAACACACTTAAATTAGCTATTTTACTTTCAAGTTGAAATGAACAAACTTATTTTTATTCACATGGGAAAGTTTAAAATAAAAGTTTGTTTATTTTTGTTGCATGAGATCCATTAATTTATTGGTGAATCAATGCATATGTTATAATTTCCAAATCTATTCAAAACCCACAAAAGAAATAGTAAAACAAGTATTTTTCTTTAATTTATTAAAGTACCAAAATATTGTTAAAAATGTCAATACTAGCAAAGGCCCCATATATAGAACAGTTAGTGAGATCTAGTCTACCAAGACCTAGTAGATATATACCTTGGAGATATTTTTAAATCTATTTTTAGGAGAGGTTGGACAATCCTCATCCCTCTTACATTGGTGTGTTAAACATCCCATCAAAAAATTGGTGCTAGAAGGAGGTCCTATTCAAAGCATGTCAAACGTATCTTTGATTTTAACTTTTTGCTCATCCTTTATACTTCTCCCATACTGTTGTGTGCTTGAAAAAAAATGACATATTGATGTTATAAAGAGGGTGTGAACCAATAAACATGAAATTGAAATTTTAAGAAAAAACTTTAACACTTTATATGCTTTGCCCAAAATGATATTCCAAGCTATAAGACTGGAAAACTAAAATTTATAACCCACCAATCACTAATCATGCTTAGCTTGGTGAAGATGGTTACCCTGTGAACATTCTAGGACCTGCACATGACCTACCTAAGAATCCTTATAAATTCTACCCAAAATATGCACATAATGGGATACAAACTGATGAAGAACATATTTAGGAATTTAAAGATGTCATTATCCGAACTCAAATCCAACATGAATATGTGGCTTGCCTCTTATTTCCTTATTCATTAGGTGAAGTTTCTCTTCATTGGTACATTGGTTTGAAACATTTGAAACTATGTTTGTTAACCATTTTAATGTTCCCACAAATCTTATTTCCTTGTACTGCTAATTTATTACAACCTACAGGATCCCAATGAACCCATAAGTGTATTCAATAATCATTTCCATTAATTATATATGAGGTTAAAAGACCCATTCTTAAAAATAGAAGCAGTTTCCATCAAATCTTATCTCAAGACATTGGATCCCCTAACTACCATGTTTATTGAGAGGACTCCATCTACTCTCACCTCCTTGGCATTGAATTACCAAGAAAATTTCATGATCAAATAACAATCAATGCCACATGGGTATGGTGTTAACCCATTTTATTCATTTGGACAACTAGGTGTTTATAACCAAAATATTTAGATTTATTTACCCACAAGTCAGCCCATGGACCAATTTTCACCCTATAATCAAGCATTGCCTCAACCTTGTAATCAACCAATTATCCCCATGATGAATGAGAACCTTGTTTGTTTATTTAACACATGTAACTATGTCAATTCAACAATCAATTAGCAAGTTGTTTTGTCTTGTCTTAGTGATCAAGTGTCTTTTGGTGCTTTTTATAAGCAAACGCCATTTGTTATAGGAGATCCCCAATGAGAAATGACTAAACAATCCCATGAAACTATGTTTCCAAAATTACAATTATGGTCCTATGGATGTGAAAATGTTACGAATGTTGAAGTGGTTATGTTGATAGAGAATATACCATTCTATATGCATGAATTGGTTTCTAAGAGTAGTGATGAAGATATTTAAATGATAAAATGGTAGTAATTATTTTAGATGACCTAATGTCTAAAAATTATAGTATTAATGCATCACCCACACAACAATAAAAATGATATATCTCTTTTAATTAGGCAGAAGATGAAGAAAAATAATTGGAGTAGCTAGATGAAGAAGATGCATGTTATGCATCGAAAACACTCTTATCATATGTTGATATTCCTACACTTGGTAACTTAATTTAGGATGATAGATAGCTTAGATGCAACAGTTTAAATCTTATCCCATCATTAAAGATGAATGAATTAAAATAAAATAATGTTGAAATAGGTTTTCCACACAAAGAATGTGATCTAAAAGGATTGAAAATGGAATATCTATCACCTATAGACACCTTATCTTTAATCTGATTGGTCTAAACCTGAATGAAGAAGTCATGAGAGTTCTCACTCCTAAAGAGCATCACCTATATGTTGTTGATGATAGGTGGATATAACAATAAAATTAGGTTGTTGTCCTTTAATTTAAATGCATATATCCTTTGTAATATCCTATAGAATATGGTTGTAACATTCATTTTCTCCTCCCAATAGTGGAGGTCGTTAAGATAGAATTAAGTAACCATGATCATGATGAACCAAATGATGAAGAAATCAAACTAGTGGAAGTCAGAGATGATAATAACTTGATTAAATATAATTATCTACATAATTTCACTACTAATGACAAAGTTAGAAGGTCCTTGACATGACAATAACCAAGCTTAAACCTTTTGAATGACAAAGATAACAAGGAGGATGTTGTTATAACATTCATATTATATAAAGAGATAAAAATAATGGATTCATTGATTAGCTAACATGAATAACTTATCTCTACCAAGTTGGGTATGTGAATCATTTTGGTATGTGTTGATACCCACCCCTATCCCTCACTAAAATTATGTTAGGAATAAATTAGAAATTAATGCAAAATAATTTCATAGAATAATAATAATAACACCTATGAACATAGATACATAAAGAATAGAAATTAAAAATACCCAAAAAGAAGATCGGATTTAATGTGGTTCACCCAACGTGGGCTACATTCATAAAAAAACACTTTCTCAAATTTCATTACAAGCCAACAAGAATACAATCCAATCTCAGATATGTCTTATCACAATTATAATACAAAAATATTGGTTGGAGTTGCACTCAACAAACTCTCTTGAATTCTCACTTGAACTCACGCACTCTATTCACCTTCTCAAAATCAATTCTTTTGATGTATTACCTATTATATGTCCATCTATAATACATCTATAGGTAACCAATATAATTATTTTACAAAATAATGAGTACCAAAACCATTGGCTATATTAAACCATAACATTTCCCCATTAATCATGGGTGATGACACCACACATATACAACTATAGATAAACCACATATCTATACTCCCAAAAAAAGGGGGTCCATAAATTATGTATATTATGGATTTTGTTATTCTCTTATCCTTTTTAAACTTCTCAATATTTAATTTGGGGGTTATTGGTTTACCTTTATTCTCTATCTTCTCTAGATATATTATCATTTCTTGCATATATGCCATCATGCTCTTTATCTCTACGATATGGGCTTATTTACTTCAACCCATTATATTTACTCATAACTTATTATTACCTTATTCTTTATGTTATCTTCTTTTATTACTAATGCTTGTTTAAAACCTTATTCTCTAAATTTGTTCCTCATAATAACTCTAGATTATTTTCTTAGTCAATCCATTCTCTATAACTTTATAAGTTATCTTCTCACTTCAGTCTTTAATCTCAACCCACTGTTACAATCATATTGTAATCCTACATAGGCTAACCACTTTTCACAATTATTAGTCATATAACCATTAATAATATGTCAAACATATTACTATGGATTTAATGTTATACTACTTACAAACCTACATAGATCACACCACTCCACACCTCAAGCTCTATTGTTGTACTACTTGAAAACTTGTATAAATATCTCCTTTAGAATCTTAATTATTTCTTGTCTTATATTTACCCTATACCCACTATACAAAAAATGGAGGATGCATCTATAGTTCACAACCCACCTATACAAGATGGAAATCAAATCACACACTCTTACAATTTGGTGGTTGTAATTTATGTCTCTACCCTCTACCCACTTTCCTTTGATATGGAGAACACTTCAATACATTGACACCTTCTACCCAACTCTTGTTTTAGGCTAGAATATGTCTTTTCAAAATCTCAAAATCTGAATATTTTTTCTACCCACACTTTTCCTTATGGAAAATAAATTCTTTAAAATATATCAACTTCCTTTGTATGCCAATTCTTTCCTTGAATCAAATAACAACATCTACATCTTCTATCTAATAATATTATTGGAAGATGCATATAGTTACTTTCTCCATACACTCACAAATTTGGAAAATAAAAAAACACTAACAAGGACTAAAACCTTGATCTAATACCATATGATGTAGGCAAGGTTAGGGGATCCAATGAAGGACAACCTTAGACCATTCAGCCCTCAAAGTTAAACATGGATTGAGTGACTTGTAGTCCTGCATAGATAAAATAATATGCTTAACTAAAATAACAATGTTATTTATTAATTCAAATGAGGAACCATAACTTGCACACATATAAAAACCACACCATAATCTCATATTGAGATTCATTACAAAATCAGATCTATAGATCACATCTTTTTTAACTCACAACATTTACAAGTAATCTATCTTTGAGTAAATTCTTAAATATAATATTCATTACCCAATTGATATTTTCCCAAAATAACCTTTAGCATAGGTGTCATGGCATGCTTATATAGATGCAAAACTTGCCTAATTACATTAAGTGATATTACCTCATTAATAACATTAACAATGTTGTTTCTTGCACAACATTCCCTAATTCTTTCTAAAATTAGGGAACCTCTTTTTAATTTTGTAGTCACTCTCGCTTGCAATCATTTCTTATTGGTTTTGTCTATCTCAAGTTTCATTGGTAGATTACCTTGGTTTGCATGATAAACTAGTTCCCATAACCATAACCATTGGATGGACTACATCTATGTGATAAACTTTCATACAATACATTTAGTGTCTATCCAGAGTCTAGCCCTCCCGATTTGCATTTGATGTTAGGATTACTTAACTCTATAAGCCCCTCTGAGAGGTCATATTGATTTATGTGCCATTTCAATTCCCAAAGCCTATCTTGTTGAGATGACCAAACTTATTTGAGTATTTTTTGTATTTTACACTTGGTCCCTATATACATTCTAGATGCACTTATAGCACTTGTAAAATCTCACTAAAATGAGTCACAATCTAGTCTTCATTGGATAAACTTGGCTCATTTTTTGAAATGGTGTATCAAGTCAAAATTCTCATTTTATAGTGTTAATTTCATTTTTTTTTCCATTCTTGTTCTTCGGAGATCGAATTGTCACATTCTGGTTGTAATCAAGACTTTTGGAGTTGATTTGGTCTCAATTGAAAATCCTAAATTCCATAGACCTAACTGGAACGTTTTTATGAGATTAGGTCTATGTTTTCAAATTTTCACTTTCTAGACCTAACTGGTACATTTTTGAGATTAGGTCTATGTTTTCAAATATTCATTTTCTAGACCTAATTGGAGCTTTTTATGATTTCAAATTTTCACTTTCTAGACCTAACCACAAAAATTTATGAGATTAGGTCTATGTTTTTAAAATTTCACTTTTTAGACCTAACTAGAACTTTTTATGATATTAGGTCCATTTTTTCAAACTTTTACTTTCTAGACCTAACTAGATCTTTTTGTGAGATTAGATCTAGAATTGAAAATTTTAATTTTTATAGACCTGATCAAAACTTTTTATGAGATTAGGTCTAAGATTGAAAATTTTGAATTTTTAGAACTAATCATAACTTTTTATGTGATTAAGTCTAGGAATTTTAAAAATTGAATAAGTGTATTTAATGACTTGATTACAACTTTTCTAAAACTTGAATAGGTCTGAGAAGGCCTTTTAGAACCTGAGTTAGTGTTTTGGCCATAACTTTTACCTTGGGTGTTAGTTTTTTGAACTGTTGGAACTATGATTTTGTCATGAACATCTTGGTACCTTTATTTTCAATAAATTATATATGTGCAATTAATTATGATCCCCTTAATTTGACTATTTTGTTTGGGATCTTTAATTTGCCAAAATTTAATGTCTTTTTACAAGTTGAAAAAGTGCATTAAGGGAAAGTGGCATGGCATATAGTGAGATAGTGGGTGGGTGGCAATATTAATGGTGTCTTACTACCTTTTAGAGGGAAATAATTTCTCCATGGAGATCTTTTGTTCTATATATTAGCCCATTAGAGTCATTCCAAGGGTTGGATTTTTGTTGCTCCAAAACATTTAAATTCTTCCATCTTTTTAGGCAATTTTAGTGTAATTTCTCCCTCTCATTTGTTGCCCTATTATTATGCTATAAAAACTTGGACTTATTAAAATTGTACAAAAAATCTATTATTATGATATTCAAGTGGATCTATCGATTTTAATTGAATTTGTGGAAGAATATTATTTCATGTGCATGTAATATGATGCGTTTATGTTTCCCTTTCAATTTTTTCTCTCCTCAAACTGTTATACCTTATTTATACCTGGTTGTGTGAATGTTGGCTAATACAAGTGTTTCACTAAAATTTTGATTATTTCTTAAGGATAAAGAGTAAAACTTGAAAGAAGGGTGAGTTGGGTAGAACCTGATATGTTATGTAGGCATTGATCCAGATGATTATCAATACTCCTCTTTGGATGGAGAGGAATGACCTAAAAATAACAAAGCAATAAAGGGATTGTTTATTAGTTGGATAGAAGGGTGGATTGCCTAGCAAGCTAGATCCAGGAAGTACATGACTTCCTTAGAGGTTGTCAATCCACTTTTTAAGACAAGTTAATCTTGATAAAGTTGTTGATAAGAGAGGTTACATAATATAAATGAAAGTAATTAAGAAAAGGAGATAAATACTTCTCAAAATAAATGTTTATTTTAACAAAATAACATTAAATTTAAATGCTAAACTAGTCAAAAATTAGATTTAGGTGTGATCAAGTTATTGTTTCCAATCTTGTGTAGTGACAGAGATCAAAAAAATAGGGTTTTGGTTGAGGTTGGTAGTTGATAAATGCTTTTTATTTTGGGTAGGGTAATTTACATAGTGACCATTGGTAGTTAAGGTCAAACCATCAGTAGTTAGGTAACCATCAATGATTGGGTAACCATTGGTGGTTAGGGTCAAACCATCAGTGGTTAGAAAATCATTGATGGTCAATGTGGGTTTTGGATAAATTATTGGTTCTAGATGGAATAGGTTATGGTTTGGTTACAAAAAGGTTTTCTGGGTTTTTATAGGTTGGTTAATGGTCATGAGGGAAAGAGGGAGCCTCAGAGGTATTAAAAGGTTTGGTACTCAGGTGGTTGAGAATGGTCAGAGGGTGTCCTAGTCGAATAGGTAACATGGAAAGTTATATAACTATTGCAAATAAATAATTGAAACTTGAAACAAGAACAATATACTTAGCTTTTGGTTGATAGTTGATGGCTTGAAGAAGTCCTAGATCTAGGAAGCTGCAAGCTAGAAGAATACCTACATAATAAGCTCTGATGCACAAGACTCTAATGATTCCTAATTTTTCCTATGATGATTGATTGCCCCTCCCTTTTGACCTCCTCCTCCTCTCTTTTTATAGATGAAAGGATAGGTGAAACAATAAGTTTAATAATATGTTCAACAAGTTGTCTATTTTTAGCATTAACATGGATTGATCCTACACATGAAATAAATAGTTAAAAATATAAAATGAAGTTATAGTTTTGATGGAGTTCAACTATTCAAGTAGTTAAAATCTAACCACCGACAGTCAAACCTAACCATCGATGATTAGGATGACTATCGATGGTCGATATGTCAAAGGTGAATTTGGTCAAAGTTAGTCAAGGTGAGTTAGGTTTGGTGGTTAAAATGCTATCAAGTGGTCTTTAGGGGGTCCAAGGGTGGTCTAGGGGTTAGTTCAACATTTAAAACTATCATGTGTGGTTTTTTAGTGTCTACATTTTTTCCTTTTTTGTTATGTAGTTTGTACCTACAAGCTACAAAATAAAAATGGATTACGAGTCGAAGGTTAGGCTACCCCAAGTATGGGAGGAGGTATTTCCCCTCAAACTATGATAAGGTGAGATAGAATCAGGGGTAGGTTTGATAAGTGGATAATTGGATAAAAAATGGGTAAGATGGGTGAATTGGTAAATAGGTCATAGGTTTGATAAGTTGGATAGGTGGGTGACAAGGTGGGTTTCATTGGTTGGGCATTTAAGTGTGAACAAACACAAAAAATATGACTAAGTTTGATAGCTAAGATTGTGCATTGACTATGTTTCCATGGTTGGTAAAAATAAAGTCAGCACTAGAAGGACAATTGACAAGTAGACCACATGATCGCATTTAGGTATGGCAATTGGGTTAGACTTGTAAATATAAGTCTCCTAGGTAAGGTTAGTGTTTTCATAGGTATCCAAGGTAGGAAGTGATCCTGGGAAAACATAATTTATTGGTTATACGTAAAAGGTAGTGCAAGTTTAATTTTTTTTTAAGATGGAAATTTAGTTGGTGTGGTCACAAGGACCAAAGTAAGGTCATTGTAAAACATGTGAAAGTCAGGATAAAATGACCAATGTCAAGGTGAATTAGTTTGGTTGGCTAGTGGAAAATAAGGTGGTTGTTTTAAAAAGTTTAGATGGTTGGAGAATAAGGTGATCTCCAATAGGTGTATAATTGGTGGAGAATAAGGTGAACTCCAATAGGTGTATGGTTGGTGGAGAACAAGGTACTCTCTAATAGTTGTATGTTTGGTAGGTTGGAAGGTTGGGTCATTGGTTGGGTCATTGGTTGGTTAGGTTGGTTGGTTAGGTTGGTTGGTAGGTTGTGTTCTCCAACGGGTTTATGGTTGTGGTTATGTTTTGTTTTTTGAAGAAGTTTGGTTGGGGTTTTAATGACCCTAAGAGGGGAAGACATATGCCTTAGCAAGTGGTCATAAAAGTAGAAGGAGGTTGAACACTTCAATTGTCAAAGACCAAAATGGCAAGATGGGTGGGCTTAAGAACATAAGCACTTTTCATGCATTGTATTGGTGTTAGTTCATTGGTTAAAATAAGTAGCTTGATCACATAGTGTCAAGTAAGCTCAAAATCCCTTGATTTGTAGAGGGTAAAAGGTGGAGATGAAAGGTAGGTGGATAAATGGTAGTGTTACCATATTGTGGGGTCAGCTTACCCCTTTTATAAGTAACCTAGGAACCATTATAGATAATTCCATGTTCTAAGTTTGGTGTAGATTGATCAATGTGGGAAGTCTATGAGTGTTGTGTGAAAGATGATAGAAGATTTCTTAGGATTGCTTTGATTTTTACTTTTGACTTGGTATCTCCAAAGCTCTGACACAACTTGTCAGAATTAAGAGCACACATGATTACCATTGTACAAGCAACTTAAGATGTGGAAATAACCAGAAGTACAAGTAACTATCAATGAGAAATAGCACAAAATATGAGAGGCAACACACAATTGTATTCAACTCATTACAGAAGGAAATTACAACAAAGAGATCACACTCTTTATCCACTTCATGGGCTTACAGTAATCTTCCCTCAAGAGTAATCTTCTCTCAATACAGGTCACAACACATAGCTAACACAAGCTATTGTTCACCTCATTGTACTGTTAGTACAACTTAGTACGAACTAGTACTCCAAGTAGATCTCACCATGATCTTGGTCCTTGATGTATTGTTGTCACCTTGGATCTTGCACCCCCATAGATCTCCTTTTGACCCTCACATACACACACCCCTGCAGACCAACCCGATCTTACTTATCACATGTAGATCTCCTCCATGATCTTGTAACACCCTGCAGACCAAACCTGATCTTACATACCTGGAAGAAACCCTGTGATTCTTCCAGGGGAAGAACTCTCCAAGTTCCACACTTAACAATACAGCCCATGAGTCTATTATATATATCTCATGCATACAATGATTAGACTTGTGGCTCAAGACTCGTCTCAGTCTTTAACATGCAAATAACCCATTCAACTAACTGACTATTCATCAATAGCAGTTCTGAAACCACACAGGCAACCGACGTCAGTCCCTGTCTGACTGGAGGTGATCGACGTCAGGCGATCCTGTCGATGTCAGTTGCCTTTGCACTGATTCCTGACCGACATCAGTTGTGGCCTACTGATGTCGGTGACTGTCATACTCAGTAACCTCCATGTTTGCATCAAGGTGAAGCTTTTAGCTCCACAACCTAACAATCTCCCACTTGGAGATAAATAGCTGCACCTATACCTATACCAGTACTTTGTCTAATCTGCATCCTGGCTTGTATTCCTCTTCAAGCTCAATCTTGAAGACTACCCACCATACTCCTTGTGGTGTTAATCCTGTGCCTGAATTTCTTCATCCTCAGCTTACCTTCTTCTGCCATTGCTATACTCCCACTCAAATAGAAACCCCTGTGAGTAACCTATAATCAACACACACTAACCAGATCTAAACTGTCTATTAGTCAAACTCACTCTGAGAACGTCCAACCTCGCTCTGATACTAATTGACAGGACCTAGGTTCTCCAAAGCTCTGACACAACTTGTCAGAATTAAGAGCACACATGATTACCATTGTATAAGCAACTTAAGATGCAGAAATAACTAGAAGTACAAGTAACTATCAATGAGAAATAGCATAGAATATGAGAGGCAACACACAATTGTATTCAACTCATTACAGAAGGAAATTATAACAAAGAGATCACAATCTTCTTCCACTTCGTGGGCTTACAGTAATCTTCCCTCAAGAGTAATCTTCTCTCAATATAGGTCACAACACACAACTAACACAAGCTATTGTTCACCTCATTGTACTGTCAGTACAATCGAGTACAAATCGGTACTCCAAGTAGATCTCACCATGATCTTGTTCCTTGATGTATTGTTGTCACCTTAGATCTTGCTCCCCCGTAGATCTCCTTTTGACCCTCGCATACACACACCCCTACAGACCAACCCGATCTTACTTATCACATGTAGATCTCCTCCATGATCTTGCAACACCCTGCAGACCAAACCTGATCTTACATACCTGGAAGAACAAGTTCCACACTTAACAATATAGCCCATGAGTCTATTATATAGATCTCATGCATACAATGATTAGACTTGCGGCTCAAGACTCATCTCAGTCTTTAACATGTAAATAACTCATTCAACTAACTGATTGTTCATCAATAGTAGTTTTGGAACCGCATAGGTGACCGACATCAGTCCCTGTCTGACTGGAGGTGACCGACGTCGGTCGATCTTGCCGATGTCGGTTGCCTTTGCACTGATCCCTGACTGACGTCGGTTGTGGCCTGCTGATATCGGTGATTGTCATACTTAGCAACCTCCATGTTTGCATCAAGATGAAGCTTTTAGCTCCACAACCTAACAAGAACCATTATAGATAATTCCATGTTCTAAGTTTGGTGTAGATTGATCAATGTGGGAAGTCTATGAGTGTTGTGTGAAAGATGATAGAAGATTTCTTAGGATTGCTTTGATTTTTACTTTTGACTTGGTATCTTTTAATGTTTTAAGTTGATGGTTTTTGGAAGTTGATCGATGCGAGAAGCTTCTAGGTGATTTTTTGTTTGAAAAATGTTTGGTTTATCCATCCTTCATGGGAGTGGTCTAAGTTTTAGATTTATTTATGGGTGATAGTTATCCTTCAAGGGAGCAGTCTACCTTTTAAGCATTTTTTTGTAGTTTTGGACAATTGTCCTTCAAGGGAGCAGTCTACACACTAGAGATTTTACCTAAGTGATATTTGGTATCCCAAATTAATTTTATATTGGTTTAGACATGGACAAGTCTATATAGGCTTGAAGGCTTTCTTTTATAAAGGCAAAACCATAGCACAAGAAGGTTAAAAAAGAGTAAAATAATTTTAAGTGATAATGACCATGGGGATCTATGTTATAAGGGATAAAAAATGTCTATGAGAATCATGCCATAGGTAGAGTCATGTTACTCATGCTTAGGATTAGTCTAAGGTTGTGACGGATAATCACATGATCTTTAATAAGTTGCCCTTAAAATAAGGAGATGAAGGTGGTTGAAAATAAGGGATGAGCTTAAGTTAGACACAAGATGACTAATAAATTGGTTTAACAAAAGAACAAGATGTGAATACAAAGCATTGAGGGGTTTAGGCTCTGATATGCCCCAGATCCACACTTATATGTAAATAGTTTTGAGCCAATTAGGAGTGAAGATGTCTCCAATTAATTTTTGACACTAGATTAGACATGAAAAATATGTTGGAGTGACAATGGTTAAGTAGGCATAATGAAACAAAATGATTCTATTTGTCTCCATAAAGTTGGTTAGGTGATGATTGTTATACTTTGGTTGGATTGTAATGTTGGGGAGGCAAGGTTGGTTAGGTAGGTTTAGGTGTCAGTTTTGGGTAAGGTTCTAGTTATGATGATGACTATAGGCAATTAGTAGTGTACCAATGACAGTTCATCAAAGGTTAGTGATGATCAATATTTAAAATGTAAAATAGGTCTAAGGGAAGATCAGTGACGGTTCAATAGTGACTGCCATAGGTTGAGGTTTTAATCAACAGAGGCCAAAAAGGTATGGTTGACATTGAAGGCTTGCTTGGGTTTGAGGTGAAAGGTTGGGTTAAGGTCAAGATTGGCTTGAGAGGTTTGATAACATTGGTTATGGTTTAGGTTTGGGTGTAGGTTGGTTTGGGTTATTAATAAAAGGTCGGTCAAGGTCAAGGTTTGATTAAGTTTAAGGTTGGTTTGGTGTTAGGCTAGGTGTGGGTTGAGGTATAAGTGCCAAGGGTTGGTGTGGTTAATGTTGGGAGACAAAAGGTTAAGGTTTGGTTTGGTTCTTGGTTGGTCAAATCTTTTGGAGGGAACATTCCCCAAGATGTACTTTCCATGAATGTTGAGGTAGGAAAAGACTCCTAGGTAAAGATGTTAGTTAGTAAAGAGGGTGTAGAAAGGATGAAGATGACTTCATTTGCCTCCCAAGGGTGGTTAGTTGCTAATTTTTAGTTTTTAGTTATTAGTTTGAGTTTAAGTTGTAGGCAGTGGTTCAGGAAGGATCTCCCTTATGGTGTTATGGCAAGGGAAACATTGTTGGGTCTGATTCGGGTAGGGTTGGGGTCTAGAAATGATGTTGGGAACATCATTTTAGAATAAATTTGGGTTGGATAAAAGTGTTGTATTATCCCAATGAGGGAGCCTAGGTGAGGTGTGGGTAGCTTAGATGAAATGGTGACTAAGACTCAAGAGATCTTAAATGACTAGTTGATTGTGGTTTGGGTTGATAGATGAGTTGGTGATGGTCAGGTCAAAGGGTGGGTTGATTTTGGTTTATTGATCTAGTTTAGAGGTTAGTTTGACTAGTTGAGGGAGGTATAATGGGTTGTTAATTCAGTTTTTTGGTTGGGTTTGCTTATTTGTTTAGTTTATTTGGTAAGGTGACAAAGATTTGGCCCTGTTTAAAAAAGAATCAAACCAAAGATAATATCATTAGATAGATGAAAATGAGCAAATTATAGAGGAATTGAATGGGTCTGATTTTAGTTGAGGTTAGGGTTGGGTTGGTTTGAGGTGAGTTTGGATTAGTTATAGGCAAGGTGTTTTGAGTTTGGGTTGGCTCCAATAAAAGGGTTGGTAAAAGAGGTAGGTGGGGTTAGGTTGAGGTTTGTTCCACTAAAATAGGAAGTGGAAAGGGTAAGGTAGATTTGATTGGTTCCACCAAAAGGGTAGGTGGAATAGGTATGGTTATTGGAGGTGATTCCTCCTTTTAAGGAGTGGAAGAGGTAGGTTGATTTGAGTTTGATCCACTAAAAGGGGAAGTGGAAGAGGTGGGTTGATTTGAGATTGATCCACTAAAAGGGGAAGTGAAAGAGGTGGGTTGATTTTAAGTTGATCCACTAAAAGGGAAAGTGGAAGAGGTAAATTGGTTTCCTTTATTGTGGTTTTAAAGTAAAGTTGAAAAGGTTCATTTTGGCCAACAAGTGGATTGGTTGGGGTTTTGATTATAGTTTCCTTATTTATAGGTTCACTAAGGACTAAATCTAATGAAGGGACCTCATTGTGTTGAAGGCTTTGTTTATGGTTTTGCACAATAATGGGTGTACAAAGAGGTTGGGTAAGGTTGATAATGTAGGTAAGTTTGATAAGGTAAGCTGGTTTAAAAATTTTGGCTTATGGTTCAGGGGATAGACCAAGTCTTGGTTTTGAGATAAAGAGGGTTTTCATAAAAGGGGATCAAAAAATTAATATGATGGTTGGGGTAGATAATAAAAAGTTTGATAAGGTTGAGGTGGTTGAGATAGGTAGCCCAAATATTAGTGAGGTTGAGATAGTTGAGGTTGAGGTGGGTTATGACAATGGTCAAATAGGTGTTGAAAGGTTGTTGATTGATTAAAATGATGATTGAATGGTTGTTGGGAGGATATTGGTTAGTTTTAGATGAGGTTTGATTGATTGTAGGCAAGGTTGGGTTGATTGTAGGTGGGGTTGGGTTGATTTTAGGTGAGGTCAGGTTAGTTATAGGTAAGGTTGGGAGCATAAGAGGCTCTTGATGCAAGGTAATTCTCTAAGGCAAAAGGGTTGTCTTCTATGAGTTTAACAAATTTAGGATCTCCAAGAGAAAATACAGGAGGGATCCCCTTTAGACAAGGTAATGTAGATGAGGTGGATGAAGGCAAGATGGTGAGAAAAAATTTCTAATGGGGTTAGATTCTTCACAACTCAAACAAAGAGAAGACAAGAATAAAGTCAAATAAGATAAAACACACACTAAAGAACATTAAATCTTAAGGTTATTTTTGTCTCTCTTGTGGCTTATGTCTTAAGTTAGAAGTGTGTGACTCAACTTAGCTTGTAGAGCGGGTACTAGAAAAGAAGTCTATGGTTGGTGTCAGGTAGTTTAGGCTCTTAAAGGGATCTATATTTAAAATTAGTACATGGCTTGATATTAGGGCCTACCCCCTCCCTTCACACATCACGATGATAAGGGTGTTGGGTGCTTACCCCAAATAGACCAATTTCTAGAGATTATACTCAACTAGAGAGCTGAGCTTTAGTTTCTCCCCTTGGTAATGACGTCCAAGTGGGATAGCCAATGGGTGAAGGTTACCACTAGGAGATGAAACCCTAGTTGGGAATTATATCAAGTGTTATGATATTTTATTTGGTGTAAGTGGTTTGGTTTGTGTGTGAAAATAAATGAGGTTATGTTTTATTTACTTGATTAATTAAGCTATGTGAGCTAATTATGCAAGAAAACAATGTATAAAAGGTTAATTTTTAACCTCAAAATAAATTTTGATTTTATTTAAATGAGCATAAAACAAGAATAAAAACCATCTAGATGCAACTAGGTCCCACCGAGCATGTCAAAAATATTTCACTAAAATTTTGCTTATTTCTTAAGGAGAAAGAGTAAAACTTGAAAGAAGGGTGAGTTTAGTAGAACCTAATATGTTGTGTGTGCATTGATCCATATGAATGTGGATACTCCTCTTTGGTTGGGGAGGAATGACCTAAAAATAAGAAAGCACTAAAGAGATCATTGATTAGTTAGGTAGAAGGGTGGATTGCCAAGCACGCTAGATCCAAGAAGTACATGACTTCCTTAGAAGTTATCAATCCACCTTTTAAGATAAGTTAATGTTGATAAAGTTTCTAATAAGAGAGATTGCATAACATAAATGAAAGTAATTAAATAAAGGAGATAAATAATTTTCAAAATAAATGTTTATTTTAACAAAATAACATTAAATATAAATGTTAAATAGTTAAAAAGAATATTCAAGTTTGGTTAGGTTATTATTGTGTTGTTCCTGAAATCAGCAACACTTATTTTGTGGACAACCCCTACGAAACTAGTCCGTTTCATAATCTTCACTCGAAGTTCATCATTCGAAATAAGATTCTCTTGGTCTCAAGTGAAGTTGACTGACATCTTGGGAAAGTTTTCAACACTCCCTCGTCATGATTTCTTGAAAATCATAAAACCCGTTATAGTCTTGATCTGATCAAAATATCAATTTTAATTGTTCATAAGGTGTTATCCAAATTTCATTTTCCTTATGCATAGGTAGCATTTTTTTTTGCCCTTGCATATTTTTCATTATTTTCATGCAAAAGCGACAATTTTTGCCGCTCTTGCATGTTTTTGTTATTTTCATGCAATAACGTCAATTTTTGCTGCTTTTACAATTTTTTTTGTTTTCCTCTATGCAACGGCAGTGATTTTCACCACCACTTCATGTCTCCCCTATCTTATACAAGGGTGGTGATTTTTGCTGCCCAAGCAAATATTTTCTCAAAATCTTGATTTTTGCATGACATTTATGGTCGTGCGCACTGAGTTGGTAAAACTCATTTTAGGGCATTTAAATTGTCTTCTATTTGTCTTTTTAATCATTTTAATTTTCTTGAGACTCCTCCCTATAATCATTTGACTGTGCGAATGAGTAAGATTACGAATTTGCCAACTTTGAGCTTAGGATTTCAAATTTTCCAGGTAAGTTTTGGTTTTTAGTCTTTTTACTTCTAGGTTTTTCATTCTTCTTTTCTTAGTTTTATTTTCCTTTAGGTTAATCTTTTCTTTTCTTTATTTTGGTTTTTTTTGTTTTCAATATCCTCCCCCATTTTGTTGCTTTACTCTAGTGAGCTTAGCTAGTGGCTAAACCCGCCAACCCTCCTTTTGCTTCTAAGTTTTTGTTGTGTTATCGACGAAATTCGCTATTCAAAAATTAGAACTATGAATCCAACCATTTACAATGTCAGCATTTTTTTCCACTTGTAAGTTGTAGACTTCATTTTTAAATAAAGTGAAAAAGCAAAAAAATTTGCTACACAAGCATTCCTACCATTTCTTGCAGTGGTGGCAAATTTTGCCACTATGACATCTGAACAAAAATCCTTGCTTTATACATAGATGGCATTTTCCACTGCTCCTACACAAAGCCAACATGTAAGGGTGGTAAAAAATTTTGCCCCTGTATAAGTATGAGTTTTCCCCTCTATGAAAGGGTGGTAATTTTTGCCATCGAAGTAAAAGGTAAATACCCCCACCTAAAAGGGTGACAATTTTTGCCACCCATGCAAACATTATCTCAAATTTCTTGACTTTGGGATATTTTCAATTTTACTTTTCTAAGCCTGCTTTCCTCTAGTTTTTTAGCTTGCTTACACTTTAGCCCTTTCAGGTGCATCCCTATGGTCATGATCATCAACATACAGTTTTCTCAGATTGCCATAATTTTTTCTAATTACATGATCATGGATTTTATTACAGTTTCTTCTGTGGATCCTTCTTCATCAACATCCTTTTGGTTAAATTTTTTTCAGATGACTAATTTTTATCTGAAGAAGTCAAAGGCAATGAAGTATAAATATCAAAGTATTTTTTCAATCACCTCAGTTACTTCTAATGTCAATGATATTAGAGATATAGAGATTGGTCATATTGACATGGCTGAGTTCATGTAAATAACTAAATCAAGCAATCCCAGCAATGAAATGAAGAAGATAGTTGATAGCAATATTCATTTGGTATCTTCTTTCCCTATAGTGGCTCACAACACAGAATTTGTTCTTTAATTTGCTTAGTTCTATAATAGGGATACCAGGGCTGTGTTAGACGCTAGTGGTAATATGATAATTAGACTAGATCCTGAGTTCATTGATAAAGTGTTTATGTGCCCTCCTATTATAGAGGTCATAAAGCATGATTTTGTTGAAGCATAAAGAGAATATGAGAAAGATCCTGAAAAAGTGAAGAAGGTAATCAACAATAAATGGCTCAAGAATCCAAGGAGAAATTTGTCAAGATGGCCACAGAGTTTTCCAAGAAGTGACTTTATAGAAGAAGTTGGTGATCTGATCACTCTTTTTAGCAGGGTAAGAGGTTTACCCTCTTCCTCATAGTTTCATGAATGGATGTATCCTTTCATCAAGATAATTCTCTAAGGTAAACAAGTCATCTTCTAGGGAGAACAAGTCAGCAATGTTTTACACAAAAAATTGATGAAGTTCTCCACAACCTTCAAATTCTACATGACTTCTTACCTAGTCTATATTATAGCTTCAATGAGAATCTTTTTAGGTTTAACATCAGAAAGAGATATGAGAGCAACCCCAGTATATCAATACTAATCTCAGTTAACATTGAAGGGTTCTATTCATTATTTTAGGAGAGTAAACAATGTTTTTTTACAGTATTTTTGTGTCATTTTTATCTTCAATTAGAATAAAGAAATGTGTCAAATGAGGCCTAGACAGTTGTGAATGATTTTGGATGCATGTTCTTACAATTTCTTTCTTTCTCGTACCTAAGGGTTGGCTTTTTCCAAGGTCATCCTTATATGCTTCCAAGATTTCCCTCAGATAAATTGGTCTTAATGGAACTATGTAGACAAATGATCATTGTGCATAATAAATAGATGGAACTCAAGAAGCTCAGTTTTAGGTTCCCAGTTGAAATTGGCAGGTTTTTAGTGTTAACCACTGGAAAGGCTAGAGCCATGGAAACTAAAATGCAACTCGTGACCTTGAAGCAATTCAAAATAAGACCAAATTTTGATTACAAGGACATGAAGGATATAATCAGGAGGAAAACTCAATTTCATAAACCTATGATTGAAGATTTTTGGGTAGATTTGAGAATAGCAAAAGATATTAGGAAAATGGACTATAGTAGGTTATCTCTTGAGCAGATTGAATATCTAGGACTTACTGATATCCCTGATAATTTAGTCGATGATGGAGATTTGATTAATGATAGATACAATATTGAATAGATTACCAATACCCCTCTTCCTCTAATCCAATGGTCATAGAAAGAGTTGACTTTCTTGAGGAAGAGATTTAAACTATATTGGAAAACACCAATAATTGGTTAGCAAATAAAGGAATTACTCTGAAATAATTCATCACAGGTTCAAAAGCTAAATTTTAAGAGGAAATAAGAAGAAAAATAGAAAATAAGATGAAGAAAAAAAGTGATGTCCCTTCTTCCAAGCCACATAAGCCTAAGATCATATTTGTGATGAAGAAGTCAAAAGTTATGGAAAAATAGTCAAAAATAGAAGATATGGGAGTTGAGAAACAAGGCACTAAAGAACCAATGATGGAACAGATAGAGACTGACTATAGGCCTACAAATCAACTAGAGAGAAACTTTGTCTCCACAAGGGAATGTGCAACAAGAAATAGAAATCTCTTCTTCTCTGGTTGACACACCTATTGAAACTCCTTCACCTATTTCTCCAATTAGTGTTCCCTCTTTTGGATCACCCTCTCCTTCCAAAATAATTTTTGACAACCCTCAAAGTAATTTTGAAGATATTCTTCATTCCTCAGGGTCAATTCTCAGTTTATCATCCCCATTTTTTGATATTGAAGATAGTTGTATTTTTTATCACTCAACAAAAGGTGTAATTTTTTCTAATACTCTACCTATTGTTTCCATTACCTGTGTGAGTGCAACCCTGGTAACACCAACAATGGAGATAAGTCCTAATGTAAGTACTTCTATGCTCCCACCATGCTTATCAGCTTATACACCTAAAAGGAAGAAACAAGCCATCTCTCTACATGACTTTGATTTCAATAAAATGGTGCCAGTAAAAGCCAAGGCCCCAAAGAAGCTAATAATTCTTTCAAAAATGATTGGGGATAAGGGAAACAAATTTTTAGAAATTACAAGACCTCCACAGGATGTAAACATTGAAAATTTTGATGTAAGTAATTACTCTATCTCTAGAGTTGAATGAGGTAAGATAACTCATGAGAGTGCTAAGAGTGATATGTAATCAGCCATGGACATCTTGATTCAAAAATTTGACAAGGAGAAAGAAATGAAGGATCACTACAAAGAAATGGTGAAACAATTGACTGTAGTGGTAAGAAGAATTATTTTCACTTCAAAAATAGTCACTCCTGAGGTCGTTTTCATAGAATACCCCATTATTCAAAAAGTAGAAAATACCTATCTCAAAGAAAAAGTGCTTGAAGAGTACTTGGACAATATGCATGCACAAGGAGTTTCCCTACTCACAGAGTTAACTGAGAAAATAGATAAAATGAGAAAAATAAGAGTAGAACTTGATGATCTCATTAATGTTATTTCTCAAGATTTTTAAAACATAGAAAATTATCTTGACAAATGGATGGATTTGAGGAAACTAAAATAAGCACTCTAATATCAATCAGTGTCATTACTGATAGAGACTCTTATATTGAAATTAAAGAGGCATTGACATATAGGAGTCGAGTGCTTAAAGAGTTGCTCAGTGACCTCAAATCTTTAAGGAATCTTAGTGAACAAAGTGATGTCAGTCTTTTGCATAAATTGGAGGAGTTGCCTTGTAAAATTACATCACAAGATAATCAATTATTTTTAGTAGAAAAAATGATTCAAGAATTTGAAGGTATGTTCTAGAAAGAATTTAAAGATAAGGCATTTTCAATGGCCTCTGTGGACAACATTCTAGATAATCAGTTAACTCTAGATAATCTAAAAACCAGGTTAACTAGTCATGCAAAATCAGTCACAACAGTAAGAGATGCCATAGTTAGAGCTAAGATGATTTTCAAGAACATTGTTAGTCCAGACAGTATTGGGATACAAGCAGCTATCACTATGTATGATGCTCATATGAAGAAAGATGGGGATACAAATTGAAACTATTTTTTCTTGGTTTAATTTCCACTTTTCGGATGTACTTTTGTAACTGCTTTGGACATTTTTACATATACTTTTTTCATATGTAATTACATGTAAAAATATAGGAAGTCCTAAGTCAAAAAGGACTCTTATCTTTGACTCGATCAAAGTAATTAGGTCTTTTATAAAATCCTCAAGTCCTCTCCCTATAAATAAAAAGGGCCTCTATTGTAAATATATCTTTTGGTTATTAAAAGCAAAAACTCTGCCCAAACTGAAATGCCTTTTGAGACTTTGAGCTCAGATTGTAAATCAAATTTTATCAAGTGAATGAGAAAGCGACTTTTCAAACTTTGTATTAGAATAACTTGTGTTGAGTAAGAAATTGTTCTTATGTCCTTTTCTTAATACAATCTTATCTATTTGATTAAATAAGTAGAGTGAGTGAAAATAATTTGAGAGATATTCTGAAGTTGATTATGGAGACTTTCTACTACTATAATTGTCTTTAGTTTATGTTTTATTGTTTTAGAATGAAAGATATTGGAAAGACTTTGAACTAATTGTATCTTTTGTGATCATATGATTTGTTATAATTTTTAGTGAAGACTTTGGGTTGCACCTCATTCTATTGTGATATAAGTTATAAATCAGTAAGAAAAGCAATGATAGGCTTTGTACTCTTGTGGGTTTCTTGTGGATTCAATTAATATCAAGGAAGTTTTCCTTTACTTTGTAAAAATCATTTCTGAAAAAAAAATGGATGATGTGATTTCACCCCTGAGTTAATATTTAGTTTAGATTAGTTTATGAAAGTTTATAGGGAACCTCCCCTTGCTGAGAGGAGAGATTTATCTCATTAAACTATGGTTGATATAACCATTTTGCCTTTAATTATTTGATGACAAAATATTCACCCAATAGTTTTTTGGTGACTTTGTTGGGCATCAAACATACAATTTAAAGCCTCACGCTTCGAGTTGAAGCATCTCTAGTTATTTTCCATTCTACACTATGGTAGATTCATGGTATACATGAAGCCAAAGAGATCGAGGTATTATTGATCCTATATTTGAATTGATATAATAAAATAATTTTGATCTCTTGCCTCTAAGATCTCATCTTTAACAAACCAAGAGTTTTCCTCCTACCAACGCTAGATCTCCAATACCAGGTGAAGCTTCTAGTCCTATTGCTAGTAGAGTTTTATCTATTCATACTCCATAAAGGTTTTTTATCCCTCCTTTTAATCATCATATCATGGAAACCCAATGCCCTTGAGGTAACACTTTTATCCCTCTAAATCTAACTCCACATTTGCATGAGCTACCTCGTAGTTTGAGGAAAAAAATTCCCAAGTTCTATGGTGATGGGAAAGTTCACCCTAATGAGGATATTGTAGTTTTCTACATAGCCTGTGGAGTGATAGGTGTTGAATATGAAGATACAGTAATAAATTTTTTTGTAGAAACACTGCAAGGTGCTATCATAGATTAGTTTTATCATCTTCAAGCTTAGACTATAATCGATTAAAACACTCTTAAGACCAAGTTTGAGGCTAGGTTTAAACCTGTACAAGATGCTCACACCTTGTTGGCTCAGTTTATGCAAATGAAGAAAGATCCTCATGAGCCTATAAGAGACTTCATCGCTAAATTCAATAAGTTGAAGAATAGGATTATTGCAATTACTCAGCAAATACCAAAAAATCTTAAGTGCTTCTTTATCAATTCTCAACTTTTCGAAGTGAGTTTTTTGTTAAGGTGAGCTAGCCCTACTGATCTTTCTACAGCTCAAATTTTGGCTACTAAAGTTGAATATGATCTTATCCTTATAGGTAAGATAAGAAAATATTCTAACAAAAATAGATTTTCTTTTTCTTGCTAAAAATTATTCCATAAGCAGCACTAATCCTATGATGCAAAAGTTAGCAAATGAATTGCTAGCTCTGAAAAGGCAAATGTCCCAAGGTATGTCTACTCCTTCTTCTCAGGATATACCAAGGAAGATATTTCCCAACAATTCATATCAAGGAAATGCTGCTAGAAATCAAGGGCAACTCAATCATCTTCCTCCCACAACGGGAAAGCTTGCCATTGAAGCAGCACCGGTCAACTCAGTAGTTGGTTATTATGAAGCTAAATGTGATCATTCTTTCCAACCTGAGTTGGATCAAGAAAATGATGCTAATCTCTTTGTATAATTAGAAGAATAATTAACTAGAGACTCCACTATTGGTTTTTTAAATTACCAAGACGAAGCTAAAAAAGGAGAGGTGTCTAATGGAGCATATGTTATTGTTACTAGGTTCCAAAACTAGTCAACTCAACAAGTTGATAAGGAAAAAGTAGGAGAAGAACCTCAGCAAATGATCTCAATTTCTAAACAGTGAATTTTGTTGCCTTTCCAATCAAAGAACCTAGTGGCCAATAAGCAAGTAAGTACCTCAAACAATCTTGTACCTTCTACTTCTATTCCTCAGACCAGTACCCCATCAAATAAAAATTAGAATGATGCACTTCTTTCCTATATTTCTAGTTCATTCTAGTTATTCAACATAATTGATCATGCTAGGAAGACCAATATCCAAATGTCTAAAGTTGAGTACTTATAAGCTAATCTTGAACAGTTTGATAGGTTGGTTGAATACATTAAAAATAAAATTATCCCTACAAGATAAGATTTTCCAAAAGTGACTCATGATCCCTCAAAGAATAAATCCACCCAAAATAATCTTGACACTACTCCTCTTGTTGCCCCTAGAAAAATAGAATCTTTTTATATTTCTCTATTGATAAATGGTCATAAGTTGAGCAATTGTATAATAGACTCTGGAGCCTCTAATAATGTTATGCCCATCAAGGTAGCAGATTCTCTCAATATTACCTTAACTAAGACTTTTGGGAGATGTTTCTCCATGGAAAACAAGCAAGTACAACTTTTGGGTCAAATCAAAGATGCCTAATTTGCATTTGTAGCTTTTCTAGATAAGAGGATTAAGATGACAGTCTTAGTGGCCGATGTTCTAGCTTCTTATAGCATTTTGCTTGGACGTAATTTTTTTAAAGATGTAGGTGGAGATTTAAACATGGATCTATCTGAAGTAAAGATACCTATTAAAGGCATCATGTAAAATTTGCTTCTTGAGAATGAGTCAAAATATATTGTTACCCAAACGTCAAATCTTGAAGCTCAAATTTTGTTTAAATCTTCAAGAATGGGTAATTCTTTTCTATCCACTGAAGATGTTTTTAATTCATCAGATGAAATTTCATTAAGTGACAATTCAGATGATCCAAATATAAAATCAAAAGAATTTTTAGAGAAAAATTTAGGTAAAAAAGAATCTTCCCTCACTAATGAAGAGAAATCTTTAAGAAGATCAAATTTTAATGAGGTTTGGATTTTAGAATTTGATGGCAGTTGCTCCTCTACCAGTTCTGGAGCTGGAATTGTTTTGATATCTCCACAAGAAGATATTTTTCCTTGCTCATATAATTTGTAATTCAAAAATACCAACAACACCGCTGAATATGAATCATTGTTGCTTGGATTGAAAGCTGTTGATGCTAGAGGTGTTAAGATTCTTCATGCCTAAGGAGATGTTGAATTAGTGCCCGAGAAGATGTTGAATTAGTAGTTTGTCAAGTAATGAATCTGTATCAAACCAAAAATGAAATATTGAGATATTATTGCAATTGTGTATGGGATTGCATTAAAAAAAATTATGCTTTCAATATTTTTACGATGCCAAGAGAGTTTAATGATCATGCAGATTCATTGGTTATCTCCTCAACCCTCATGGTTTCTCATAAAGATTTCAAAGGGAACAAGTATATTATTGAGCTGGTCTTTTGACCAAGTGTACCTGATAATGCTGACCATTGGTAGGTGTTTAATGGTGATAATAAAAAAAAATCTCAATAATATGGATAGCTTTGAAGAGCTCTATTTTGAAGGTGGTGAATCTCTACCATGGAAATCAGTTCCTGAAATAGACTCACAAATTGGTGAAAAGTTTTTTAAACTAAAAGGAAATAAAATTTCAAAAGGTTTGGTTTCTCTTGAAAAGCTATTTGATAGGCATGATAGATATATCAAGTAGTAGCAATAAATGGATTCAAATTTTGCTATGGAGTTTAATCAAGTGAATTTGAATTCTAAAGAAAATCCCAAAATGGTCAACATTGAGAAATGTTACACTACTCATGAAAAGTTTAAATTCATTACTCTTCTTCTTCATTACATTAATATTTTGGCATATTCTTATGATGATTTAAAATCTTTCAAGTCTAAATAAATTTAGCATGAAATTTCTCTTAAAGCTAGGTCATTACCTCACAAGTAGAAACAAAGGCAATACAATCCCAAAATATTAGCTACTATCCTTTCTAAGATCTAGAAGATGTTGAATGCAAGAATAATTTTTCTAATTCATCATTCCACCTAGATCATGAACATAGTTCCTCTAAGGTAAAAGAATGGATAAATTCATATTTGTGTTGATTTCAAGAATCTCAATCAATCTTCTCTAAGAGTTGATTTTTATGCCTTCTCAGGATACAATGTGACTGAGAAGTTTACCTTCTGTAACCCCAAAAATTGGCTTCTTAAGATTGAGAGAAATACCATTTTATCGATAGTGTTCCAGCACTTGTTGTAAAAGATGCACATGATCAGGATGATGTTTGGAAAAAATGGTAAAGTCATCAAAATACACCATAATAAACTTCCCTATTTCATCTCTGAAGGTAAGGTCCATTACTCTTTGAAATGTGATACTAGCATTGATTAGACCAAAAGGCATTTTGTGATATGCAAATATGCCCCAAAGTGTAGTGAAAGTGGTTTTATATTGATCTACTTCATTAAATTTCACTTGATTATATCCAAAAAACCATCTAATATTGATAACATTTTTGAGCCAGTTACTATTTGTAATACTTGATCCATGATGGGTATGGGGTAGTTATCCTTTAGAGAAGATTGATTGAGATTCTTGAAATCAACACAAATATGAATTTATCCATTCTTTTTCCTTACAGGAACTATGTTCATGATCTTTTGACCAAGTGTACCTGATAATGCTAACCATTGGTAGGTGTTTAATGGTGATAATAAAAAAAAAATCTCAATAATATGGATAGCTTTGAAGAACTCTATTTTGAAGGTAGTGAATCTCTACCATGGAAATCAGTTCCTGAAATAGACTCACAAATTGGTGAAAAGTTTTTTAAACTAAAAGGAAATAAAATTTCAAAAGGTTTGGTTTCTCTTGAAAAGCTATTTGATAGGCATGATAGATATATCAAGTAGTAGCAACAAATGGATTCAAATTCTGCTATGGAGTTTAATCAAGTGAATTTGAGTTCTGAAGAAAATCGCAAAATGGTCAACATTGAGAAATGTTGCACTACTCATGAAAAGTTTAAATTCATTACTCTTCTTCTTCATTACATTAATATTTTGGCATATTCTTATGATGATTTAAAATCCTTTAGGTCTAAATAAATTTAGCATGAAATTTCTCTTAAAGCTAGGTCATTACCTCACAAGTAGAAACAAAGGCAATACAATCCCAAAATATTAGCTACTATCCTTTCTAAGATCCAGAAGATGTTGAATGCAAGAATAATTTTTCTAATTCATCATTCCACCTAGATCATGAACATAGTTCCTGTAAGGAAAAAGAATGGATAAATTCATATTTGTGTTGATTTCAAGAATCTCAATCAATCTTCTCTAAAGGATAACTACCCCATACCCATCATGGATCAAGTATTACAAATAGTAACTGGCTCAAAAATGTTATCAATATTAGATGGTTTTTTGGATATAATCAAGTGAAATTTAATGAAGTAGATCAATATAAAACCACTTTCACTACACTTTGGGGCATATTTGCATATCACAAAATGCCTTTTGGTCTAATCAATGCTGGTATCACATTTCAAAGAGTAATGGACCTTACCTTCAAAGATGAAATAGGAAAGTTTATTATGGTGTATTTTGATGACTTTACTATTTTCTCCAAACATCATCCTGATCATGTGCATCTTTTACAACAAGTGCTGGAACACTGTCGATAAAATGGTATTTCTCTCAATCTTAAGAAGCCAATTTTTGGGGTTACAAAAGGTAAACTTCTCAGTCACATTGTTTCCTAAGAAGGCATAAAAATCAACTCATGAAGAGTCAAATGTATTCAAAATATTTCTCTACCTTCTAGTAAAACTGTAGTTCATTCCTTCTTTAGAAAGGTAAACTTTATATGAAGATTCACTCTTGAATTTGCAGAGAAAACTCATCACATTATTGATATGATGAAGGGTAAGGCTACTTTCTATTGGACCATAGAAGGCAAAGAGGTATTTGAATATATCAAGAGGGCTATTTCTCATGTTCCAATCCTAGTTTTTATGATATTATACCAAAGATTTCATAGTATACAGCTATGCTTCTAAACATACACTTTCAGCCATTTTGGTTCAGTGAAATGAAGAAGATGTAAAATTTCCCATATCATTTATGAGTTGTCCTGTCAAAGCTCACAAATTAAAATATTCAAACATGGAGAAGAATGATTATGATGTGGTTAAGATGGTAAAACATTTTTTATTCTATATCATGAATTCACATACTATTGTTCTAGTACCTAATACAACAGTAAAGACTATTTTAACTCGACAGGAGTTTGGTACTGAAAGGGGCAATTGGATTTCTAAAATTAAAAATCTTGATCTTGATATCAAACCTACTAAGCTTGTGTGGGGAAGAGGTCTCTATTAATTGATTATTGATAACTAACCAAAAGAAATGGGACATAAAGATGCAGAAGTTAAGGACATGCCAATAGCTCTTTTTGTCACTACTACTAATGAGTGGTATTCTAATATCACTCATTTTCTTACCTATGGTGAGTGTCCTACCCATATGTCTTTTAAATAAAAAATAAATGTTAATTTGAAAGCTACTAACTACATCCTATGGAACAATGATTTGTACAAAAGAAGCCTTGATGGAATATTTCTTCGTTGCATGGATAAAGTGCAACAAAGTAAACTTTTAGAGTCTTTCCATAATTTGGCTTGTGAAGGACATCTTTTTGCACCTGTGATGGCTCACAAGATTATATGAGCTAGATAATATTGGCCTACACTATTCTAAGATGTGTATAATTAGGTACATAGATGTGAGTTATGTCAACAGTTTGTTGGGAAACCCAAGTTGGTTGCATTACCTTTCAAGCTGGTGGTGATTGAAGAACCTTTTCAGAAATGGGGTATCGACTTCATTGGTATTTTAAATGCATCCTCAAGTGCCGAACATGACTATGTTCTCACCGTAATAGACTATTTTACCAAGTGGGTGGAAGCCATTCTAGTCAAGCATGCTACTTCAAAAGTGGTATGTAATTTTTTTAAGGAAAATATTATTTCTGGATTTAGAGTTATGAAAAAGATTATAGCAGACAATGCTACTTGTTTCTCTTCTCATGAGATTACTAAATTTTGCTACAATCATGGGATTATTCTTTCCCACTCTTCAGACTATTATTTGTAAGGAAATGGTCAAGCAAAATCAAGCAACAAGAATCTGGTTACTATTATCTAGAAACTAGTAGATGATAATCAAAGAACTTGGCATAAAGCATTATTTGATGCTTTATGGATAAATAGGATTACACCTAAAAGGGCAATAGGTATGTCACCATTTCAATTTCTGTATGGTCTAAATTTGGAGATGCCACTTACCTTGGAGCTACCAATACTGAAGTTAGCAAAGGCAGTGGAAGACCAAATGTTTGAAAATTCTATTGATAAGAGGATCATGTACCTAACTAAACTAAAAGAATAACGAAATATGGTAGTAGATCATATTGTTGAACATCAAAATTAGGTAAAGAAAATCTTCGACAAGAAAGCAAGGATTCATGAGTTTCAGATTGGAGATCAAGTCTTGATGTGGGACAAGAAGAGAGAACCAAAAGAAATGCATGAAAATTTTGATTCCTTATGGAGAGGTCCATTTGCCATTCATCAATTCTATGGTGAAAATAATTTCTTGCTATAATGTCAAGACGAAACACCATTCTTAGTGCCTCATAGTGGGCAACATTTGAATCACTTTAATCCTTGAAGTATCAGATAAGTTCATTTGTATATTTGTATAGTTTTATGTTTTTAATTATCTTTTTGTTTAGTTTTTTTGTATCTTTTTATTTTTGGTAGCTTGACTCTATGGCCCAATGGCATAGTATGAAGGCACTTAGAGACTAGATTCTACTCCCTTCAAATATTTCAAAGATCAATCGATGGAAGTTTCTCAGCTGGAGCCAACTGTTGTTCCCAAAATCAACTACACTTATTTTGTGGGCAACCCTTATGAAACTAGTATGTTTCATAATCTTCACTCTAGATTCATCATTTGAGATAAGATTCTATTGGTCTCAAGTGAAGTTGACTGACATCTTAGGAAAGTTTTCAACATTCCCTCATCATGATTTCTTGAAAATCAAGAAACTCATTGCAGTCTTGATCTGATCAAAATGTCAATTTTGATCATTCATAAGGTGTTAGCCAAATTTCATTTTCTCTATGCATAGGTAGGATTTTTTTCCACCCTTGCATATTTTCATTCTTTTCATGCAAAAGTAGAAATTTTTGCTACTCTTGTATGTTTTCATTATTTTCATGTAATAGCAGTAATTTTTGCCATTTTTGTAGTTTTTTTTCTTATTGCAACAATGGAAATTTTTGCTACCAGTGCATGTCTCCCATATTCTATGCAAGGGCGGTGATTTTTACCACCCAAGCAGAGATTTTCTCAAAATCTCAATTTTCATGTAGCATTAATGTTCGCACGTGTCGAGTTGGTAAAACTCATTTTTAGGACATTTAAATTGCCTTTTGTTTATCTTTTTTATCATTTTAAGTTTCCTGAGACTCCTCCCTGTAATCATTCGACCGCATGAATGAGTAAGATTATGAATTCGCCAACTTTGAGCTTAGGATTTCAAAATTGTTGGGTAAGTTTTGGTTTTTAGAATTTTTACTTCTAGGTTTTTCATTCTTATTTTTATTTTCCTTTAGGTTAAGCTTTTCTTTTTTTTATTTTGGTTTTTGTTGTTTTCAAGTTCCTCCCCCATTTTGTTACTTTACCCTAGTGAGCCTAGCTATCAGCTAAACTTGCCAACCCTCCTTTTGCTTCTAAGTTTTCATTGTGTGTCATCGAGCAAAATTAGTTGTTCAGACATTAGAACTATGAATCCAACAATTTACGATGTTAGTATTTTTTTCCACTTGTAAGTTGTAGACTTCATTTTTAAACAGTGTAAAAGCAGTAAATTTTGCCACCAAAGCATTCCTACCATTTCCTATAGTGGTGGAAAATTTTGCTGCATGACATCTAAACAAAAATCCTTACTTTATGCAGAGGTGGCATTTTTCACCGCTCTTACACAAAGCCAACATGCGAGGGCTGTAAAAATTGTCGCCCCTGCATAAGTATGAGTTTTCTCCATGAAAGGCCAATAATTTTTGCCACCAAAGAAAAAGGTAAATACCCCCCACCTACAAGGGTGATGATTTCTACCACCCATGCAAACATTATCTCAAATTTCTTAACTCTGGGATATTTTCAATTTTGCTTTTTTGAGCGTACTTTCCTCTAGTTTTTTATCTTTCTCACACTTTAGCCCTTTCATGCACATCCCTATGGTTTTGATCATCGACATGTAGTTTTCCCAGATTGTTAGTATTTCCTTTAATTGCATGATCATGGATTTTGTTGTATTTTCTTCTATGGATCCTTCTTCATCAACATCCTTTTGGTTAAAGTTCTTTCAGATGACTGAGTTTTCTCCAAAGAAGTCGAAGGCAATGAAGTATAAAATATCAAGGTATTTTTCTAATCACCTTGGTTACTTCTAATGTCGATGACATTAGAGATACAGAGATCGGTCATGTTGACATGGTTGAGTTCATGGAAAGAACTAAATCAAGCAATCCTAGCCATAAAATGAAGAAGATAATTGACAGCAATATTTATTTGGTATCTTCTTTCCCTTTAGTAGCTCAAAACATAGAATTTGTTCTCTAATGTGCTCAGTTCTATAATAAGAATACCAAGGCTATGTTAGATGCTAGTGGTAATGCAATAATTAAACTAGATCCTGAGTTTATTGATAAAGTGTTCGTGTGCCCTCCTACTATAGAGGTGATAAATCTTGATTTTGTTGAAGCACAAAGAGAATATGACAAAGATCCTAAAAAAGTGAAGAAGGTAATCAATAATAAATGGCTCAAGACTCCAAGGGGAAATTTGTCAAGATGGCCACAGAGTTTTCCAAGAAGTGACTTTATTGAAGAAGTTGGTGATCTAATCACTCTTCTCAGCAGGGTAAGAGGTTTACCCTCTTCCTCATAGTTTTATGAATGGATGTATCCCTTCATCAAGATAATTCTCCAAGGTGAACAAGTCATCTTTTGGGGAGAATAAGTCAGCAATGCTTTTCATGAGTAATTGATGAAGTTGTCCACTACCTTCAAATTCTACATGACTTCTTACTTGGTCTATATTATAGCTTCAATAAGAATCTTTCTAGGTTTAACATCAGAAGGAGATAGGAGAGTAACCCCAGTATATCAATACTACTCTCAGTTAACATTGAAGGGTTATATTCATTATTTTAGGAGAGTAAATGATGCTTTCTTTGCAATATTTTTGTGTCTTTTTTGATCTTTAATTAGAATAAAGAAGAGTGTCAGATGAGGCCTGAACAGTTTTGAATGATTTTGGATGCATGTTCTTACAATTTCCTTCTTTCTCGTACCTAAGGGTTGGCTTTTTCCAAGGTCATCCTTATATGCTTTCAATATTTCTCTCAAATAAATTAGTTTTAATGGAACTATGTAGACAAATGATCATCGTGCATAATAAACAGATGGAACTCAAGAAGCCCAATTTTAGGGTTCCAATTGAAATTGACAGGTTTTCAGTGTTAACCACTAGAAAGGCTAGAGCCATGGAAACTAAAATGCAACTCGTGAACTTGAAGTAATTCAAAAGAAGACCAAATTTTGATTATAGGGACATGAAGTATATAATCAAGAGGAAAACTCAATTTCATGAACCTATGATTGAAGATGTTTGGGTAGATTTAAGAATAGCAAAAGATATTAGAAAAATGGACTACAGTAGGTTATCTCTTGATCAGATTGAATATCTAGGACTTGTTGATATCCCTGAGAATTTATTAGATGATGGAGATTTGATTAATGATAGATACAATACTGAACATATTTCCAATACCCCTCTTCCTCCAATCTAATGGTCATAGAAAGAGTTGACTTCCTTGAGGAAGAGATTTGAAACTATATTGGCAAACACCAATAATTGGTTAGCAAATAAAGGAATTACTCTGAAATAATTCATCACAAGTTCAGAAGCTGAATTTTAAGAGGAAACAAGAAGAAAAGCATAAAATAAGATGAAGAATAAAAGTGATGTCCCTTCTTCTTCCAAGCCACATAAACCTAAGATCATATTTGCGATGAAGAAGTCAAAAGTTATGGAAAAAGAGTTAGAAATAAAAGATATGGGAGTTAAGAAATAAGGCACTGAAAAACTAGTGATGGAACAAATAGAGACAGATGATAGGCCTATAGATCAACCAGAGAAGAAAATTTTGTCTCCACAAGGGAATGTGTAATAAGAAACAAAAATCTCTTCTTCTCCACTTAACACACCTATTGCAACTCTTTCACCTATTTCTCTGATTAGTGTTCCCTCTTCTAGATCACCCTCTCCTTCCAAATAATTTTTGACAACCCTCAAATCACTTTTGAAGATATTCTTCATTTCTTAGGGTCAATTCCCAGTTTGTCATCCCCATCTTTTGATATTGAAGATAGTTCTACTTTTGATCACTTAGCAAAAGGTGTAATTTTTACTGATACTCCACCTATTATTTCCACTACCTATACGAGTGCGACCTCAATAACACCAATAATGGAGATAAATCCTAATGTAATTACTTATGTGCTCCCACCATGGTTATCAGCTTATACACCCAAAAGGAAGAAACAATCCATCTCACTAGATGACTTTGATTTCAATAAAATGGTGTTAGTAAAAGCCAAAGTCCTCAAAGAAGCTAAGAATTCTTTCAAAAATGATTGGGGATAAGGGACACAAATTTATAGAAATTGCAAGACCTCCACAGGATACAACCATTGAAAATTTTGATGTAAGTAATTACTCTATCTCTAGAGTTGAATTAGGTAAGATAACTCATGAGAGTGTCAAGAGTGATATGCAGTTAGCCATGAATATCTTGATTCAAAAATTTGACAGGGAGAAAGAAATGAAGGATCACTACAAAGCAATGGTAGAATAATTGACTGTAGTGGTAAAGAGAATTACTTTCACTTCAGAAACAGTAACTTTTGAGGTCATTTCCATAGAAGACCCCGTTATTCAAAAAATGGAAAAGACCTATCTCAAAGGAAAAGTACTTGAAGAGTACTTGGACAAGATGCATGCACAAGGATTTTCCCTACTCATAGAGTTATCTGAGAAAATAGATAAAATGAGAAAAATAAGAGCAGAACTTGATGATCTCATTAATATTATTTTTTAGGATTTTAAAAACATAGAAAAGTATTTTGACAAATGGATGGATAGGAGGAAACTAAAAATAAGCACTCTAATATCAATCAATGTCATTACTGATAGAGACTCTTACACTGAAACTAAAGAGGTATTGACATATAGGAGTCGAGTGCTTAAAGAGTTGCTCAGTGACCTCAAATTTTCAAGGAATCTCAGTGAACAAAGTGATGGTAGTCTTTTGCATAAATTGGAGGAGCTACCTTGAAAACTTACATCACAAGATAACCAATTCCTTTTAGCAGAAGAAATGATTCAAGAATTTGAAGGTATGTTCTAGAAATAATTTGAAGATAAGGCATTTTCAATGGCCTCTATGGACAATATTTTGGATAATCAATTAACTCAAGATAATCTGAAAATTAGGTTAACTAGTCATGCAAAATTAGTTACAACAGTAAGAGATGCCATAGTCAGAGCTAAGATGATTTTCAAGAACACTGTTAGTCCAAACAGTATTGGGATGCAAGCAGCTATCACTATGTATGATGCTCATATGAAGAAAGATGGGGATACAAATTGAAACTATATTTCTTTGGTTTAATTTCCACTTTTTTGATGTACTTTTGTAACCATTTTGGACATTTTTACATGTAATTTTTTCATATGTAATTACATGTAAAAATATAAGAAGTCATAAGTCTAAAAGGACTCTTATCTTTGATTTGGTCAAAGTAATTAGGTCTTTTATAAAATCCTCAAGTCCTTTCCCTATAAATAAAGAGGGCCTCTATTGTAAATATATATTTTGGTTATTAGAAGCAAAAACTCTGCCTAAATTGAAATGTCTTTTGAGACTTTGAGCTCAGATTGTAAATCAAATTTTATCAAGTGAATGAGAAAGCAAGTGACTTTTCAAACTTTGTATTGGAATAACTTGTGTTGAGTAGGAAATTATTCTTATGTCATTTTCCTAATACAATCTTATCTGTTTAATTAAATAAGTAGAGTGAGTGAAAATAATCTAAGAGATGTTCTAAATTTGATTATGGAGACTTTGTGCTATTATAATTGTTTTTAGTTTATGTTTTATTGTTTTAGAATGAAAGATATTGGAAAGACTTTGAACTACTAGTATAATTTGTGATCATATACTTTGTTGTAGTTTTAGGTGAAGACTTTGGGTTGCACCTCATTCTACTGTGATATAAGTTATAAATCAACAAGAGAAGCAATGATAGGCTTTGTACTCTTGTGGGTTTCTTGTGGATTCAGTTAATATCAAGAAAGTTCTCCTTTACTTTGTAAACACCATTTCTGAAAAAAGAGAAATGGATGATGTGATTTCACCCCTGAGTTAATATTTAGTTTAGATTAGTTTATGATAGTTTATAGGGAACCTCCCCTTACTAAGAGGAGATATTTATCTCATTACACTGTGGCTGATATAACCATTTTACCTTTAGTTAGCTAATGACAAAATATTCACCCAACATATTATTGGTCATGTGTAGTGATAGAGATCAATAAAATAGGGTTTTGGTTGAGGTTGGTGGTTGATAAATGACTTTTGTTTTAGGTAGGTTGATTTACATAGTCATTGTTGATGATTAAGGTCAAACTATCACTGATAAGGTGATCATTAATGGTTGGGTAACCATTGGTGGTTAGGGTTAAACCATCAGTGGTTACGAAACCATCAATAGTTACTATGGGTTTTGGATAAATTATTGGTTCCAAACAGAATAGGTTATGGGTTGGTTACAAGAAGTTTTTTTGGGTTGATGGAGGTTGGTTAATGGTTATGACGGCAAGAAGGAGCCTTAGAGGTATCAAGAGTAAAAGGTTTGGTACTCATGTGGTTGATAATGGTCAGAGGGTGTTATGGTAAAAGAGGTAGTGTGGGAAGTTGTAGAACTATTGAAACTAAATAACTAAAACTTGTAACAAGAAAAATATACTTATCTGGTGGTTGATAGTTGATGGCTTGAATAAGTCATAGAGTTTGGAAGTTGGAAGCTAAAAAAATACCTACACAAGAAGCTCTAATGCACAAGACTCTGATGATTCATGATTCCTCCTCTGATGATTGATTTCCCCTCCTTTTCACTGCCTCCTCCTTTCTTTTCATAGAAAGAATGAATATGTGAAATAATAAGTTTAAAAATAGGTTCAACAAGATATTTATTTTTAGCATTAACATGCATTAATCTTACACACAAAATAAATATCTAAAAATAAAAAATCAAGTTGTAGTTATGTTGGATTTAAACTATTCAAGTGGTTAAAAGTTGATTGTCGATGGTCGAGACTAACTATCGGTAGTTAGGGTGACCATCGACGGTTGATATGTCAAAGGTGAAGTTGATCAAAGTTAGTTAGGATGATTTATGTTTGGTGGTTAAAAGGATATCAAGTGGCCCCAAGGGCATCCAAGGGTGCTCTAAGGGTTACTTCGACATCTAGAACCATCATGTGCATTTTTTTAGTGTCTAAAATAAGGATTGGTTTTCCAAGTTGTTTACATCAAGTGTATCAAATGTGTCTCCAATATCATAGAATTTTTCTTTCCTCTTACCCTCTCTTCTGTTATATTTTTATAAATTATAAGATCTAGGATTTAAATATAATATATTATTATTATTATTATCCTAATTTTAAGATATTTTTCATTATTACAAATGCCATGTTGAATGTTAATATAATAAAATCAATGAGCATACAAATCATCCATATTATTGTTATATAAAAACCCTTTAAATTTTGATTTTTATCACATAGATAAATCTTAAATTCAATCTATTTTAATGTCAATTTTGATTGTAAGTAATTTATCCATTATTTATTATGGCATTGTTGAATCTCTAAATGTAATGAAATGAACACACTTAAAATGGTTATTTTCCTTTCAAGTTGAAACCCTCATCAGAACATTTTTTTATTCACCGGGGAAAGTCTAAAATACAAGTTTGTTTGTTTTGGTTACATGAGATCCATTAATTTATCGGTGAATGAATGCATATGTTATAATTTTCAAATCTATTCAAAACCCACAAAACAAATAGCAAAACAAGTATTTTCCTTTAATTTGTTGAAGTACTAAAATATTTTTAAAATATTCCAAAACCAACAAAGGCCCCTTATATAGAACAGTTTACAATGAATCAACTAAGTGAGATCTAGTATGCCAAGACATAGTAGATATAGACCTTTAAGATATTTTTGGATCTACTTTCAAGAGAGGTTGGATAGTCCTCATCCCTCCTACATTGGTGTGTTAAACAACCCATCAACAAATTGGTGCTAGAAGGAGGGCCTATTCAAAATATTTTAGAATTATCCTTGATTTTAACTTTTTGCTCATCCTTTATGCTTCTCCCAACCTGTTGTGTGCTTGAAACATAAAACAACATATTGGTGCTAGAAAGAGGGCATAAACCAATAAACTTGAAATTAGAATTTTAACAGAAAACTTTAACACTTTAGAGTCTTTGCCCAAAATGATATTCCAAGTTCTAAGACTAGAAAACTAAAATTTATAACCCACCAATGACTAACCTTTTTTAGCTTGGTGAAGGTGGTTACCTTGTGAACATTCCAAGACCTGCTCATGACTTACCTAAGAATCCTTATATATTATATCCAAAATATGTGCATAATGGGATTCAAATTGATGAAGAACATATTTAGGAATTTAAAAATGTCATTATCTGAACTCAAATCCAACATGAAGATGTGGCTTGCCTCATATTTCCTTATCCTTTAGGTGAAATTGCTTGCCATTGGTACATTGGTTTACCAGATTGATGTATTACCTCATGGAAAACCTTTGAAACTATATTTGTTAACCATTTTAGTGTTCCTACCAGTCTTATTTCCTTGTACTACCAATTTATTACAACTTGTAGGGAGCCCAATGAACCCATAAGTGTATTCAACAATCATTTTAATTTATTGTATAGGAGGTTAAAACACCCATTCCTACAAACAAAATTTGTTTCCATTGAAGTTTATCTCAATACATTAGATCCCATAACTACCATGTTTAATCAAAGGACTTCATCTGCTCTTACCTCCTTGACATTGACTTACCAATAAGCTTTCACTATCAAATAATAATCAATGCCACATGGGTATGGTGTTGACCCATTTTATTCATTTGGATAACTAGGTGTTTACACCCAAAAAATTTAGATTTATATACCCACAAGTCAACCCATGGACCAATTTTCACCCTATAATCAAGTATTGCCTCAACCTTGTAATCAACTAATTCTCCCCATGATGAATGAGAACCTTATTTGTTCATTTAACACATGTAATTATGTTAATTCAGCATTCAATTAGGAGGTTATTATGTCTTGTCTTTGTGATCAAGTGTTTTTTGGTGATTTTTATAATCAAATGCCATTTGTTATAGGAGATCCCCGATGATAAATTCCTAAATAAGCCCATGATATTGTGTTTCCAAATGCATAATTTTGGGCCTATGGATGTGAAAATGTTTTGAATGTTGAAGCAGTTATGTTGATAGAGAATATACCATTCTATACATATTAAATGGTTCCTAAGAG
Organism: Torreya grandis; assembly: GCA_037957365.1. Classification (NCBI taxonomy): domain Eukaryota; kingdom Viridiplantae; phylum Streptophyta; class Pinopsida; order Cupressales; family Taxaceae; genus Torreya; species Torreya grandis. The sequence goes on from JARHVA010001639.1 coordinate 1,131,563, forward strand.
TAGTGATGAAGATGATTTAAATGACAAAATGGTATCAATTGTTTCAGGTGACCTAATGTCTAAAAATCATAGTATTAATGTGTCACCCACAATAGAACAAGAATTATATATCTCTTATAATCAGCAAAAGTTAAAGTAAAATAATTAGAGTTGTTAGATGAAGAAGAGCATGTTATGCATCTAAAACATTCTTGTCATATGTTGTTATTCCTACACTCAATAAGCTAATTAAGGATGATATACAACTTAGATGAAATAGTTTGACTCCCATCCCATCATTGAATATGAATGAATTAAAATAAAATAATGTTGAAATAGGTTTTCCACATAAATAACGTGATCTACAAGGATTCAAAATGGAATATCTCTCACCTCTAGACACTATATCTTTAATATGATTGGCCTAAACTTGAATGAAGAAGTCATGAGAGTTATCACTCCTAAAGAGCATCACCTATATGTTCTTAATGATAGGTGGATATAAGAATAAAATTAGGTTTTTATCCTTGCATTCAATGCCTAGGTCTTTTGGAATATCCTATATAATATGATTGCAACATTCATGTGTGCCTCTCAGCAGTGGAGGTAGCTAAGATATAATTGAGTAACCATAAGCACGATGACCTAAATGATGAAGAAATAAAACTAGTGGAAGTCAGAGATGATAATACCTTTATTCAATATAACTATCTACATACTTCTACTATTGATGACAAAGCTAGAAGGCCCTTGACATGAGAAGAACCAAACTTACACCTTTTGAATCATGAGGATAACAAGGAGGAGGTTACCATAGCATTCATATTAGATAAAGAGCTGAAAATAATGGATTCATCGATTGTCTACCATGAAGAAATTATCTCTTCCAAATTGGTTATGTGAGTCATTCTAGTATATGTTGATACCCACCCCTATCCCTCACTAAAATTTTGTTAAGAATAAATCAAAAATTAATGCAGAATAATTTCACAAATCTCAATAACAAGATCTATGAATAGAGATACATAAAGAACATAAACTAAAAATACATAACAAGAAGATAGGATTTAACCTGGTTCATCCAATGTGGGCTACATACACCAAGAAATACTTGCTCATATTTTATTACAAGCTAACAAGAGTACTGTCCACTCTCAGATCTATCTTCTCATAATTACAATGCATAAATATTATTTGGAGCTGTGCTCAATAAACTCTCCTAAATTCACACCTGAATTCACACACTTTGTTCACCTTCTCAAACTCAGTTCTTATGATGTATTACCTAATGTATGTCTATCTATAATACATCAATAGATAACCGACATAGCAATTTTACAAAATAATGGGCACCAAAACCATGGGCCAAGTCAACCCATAAAGGTTTCCCATCAATTATGGGTGATGACACCACACATATACAAGTATAGATAAACCACATATCTATACTCTCAAAAATAGGTGGTCCATTAATTATGTATATTATGGCTAATACCATTCTCATATCCTTTTTAAATTTCTCAATCTCTAATTTGGGTACTACTGGTTTACCCTTATTCTTTATCTTCTCTAGAGCTATTATACTTTCTTGCACAGATGCCATCATGATATTTACCTCTACGATATGGGCTTATTTACTTCAACCCATTATATTAACTCGTGACAACTTATTATTACCTTATTCTTTATGTTATCTTATTTTATTAATAAGTCTTGTTCAAAACCTTCTTCACTCAATTTGTTCCTGAGAACAACTCTAAATTGCTTTCTTAGCCAATCCATTCTCTATAACTTCACAAGTTATTCATCTCACTTTAGTCTTTAATCTCAACCCACTGTTACAATCTTATGTAGGATATCCACTTTTCTCAATTGTTAATTCTATAACCATCAATAATATGGCAAACATAATACTATGGATTTGTTGTTATACTACCTACAAACCTACATAGATCACACCACTCCACACCTCAAGATTTGTTATTGTACCACTTGAAAACTTATGTATATCTCTCATTTATACTCTTGCTTATTTTTTATCCTATATACACCCTCTACCCTCTATAAAAAAATGGAGGATGTATCTGCAGTTCTCAACCCACCTATACAAGATGGATATCAAATCACACACTCTTACAAGTTGGTGGTTGTAATTTATTTATCTACCCTCTACCCACTTTCCTTTGATATGGGGAACATTTAAATACATTGACACCTTCTACCCAACCCTTTTTCTAAGCTATAATATGTCTTTGCTCAATATCAACATCTCAATATTTTTTCTACCCACACTTTCCCTTATGGAAAATAAATTCTTTAAAGTATCTTAACTTCTTTTGTATGCCAATTCTTTCCTCAAATCAAATAACAACCTCTACATCTTCTATCCAACAATATTAGCAGAAGATGCATGTAGTTATTTTCTCCCTACACTCATAAATTAGAAAATAAAAAAACACTAACCAAGACTAAAACCTTGCTCTAATACCATATGATGCAGTCAAGATTAGGGGATCCAATGAAGGACAACCTTAAACCATTCAGCACTCAAAGTTAAACATGGATGGAGTTACTTTTAGTCCTACATAGATAAAAAAATATGTTTAACTAAAATAACAATGTTATTTATTTATTTAAATGAGGAACCATAACTTGCACACGTATAAAAACAACACCATAATCTCACACTGAGATTCGTTACAAAATCAGATCCATAGATCTCATCTTTTTTAACTCATAACATTTAAAATTAATTTATCTTTGAGTAAATTCTTAAATATAATATTCATTACCCAACTGATCTTTTTCTAAAATCCCCTTTAGCGTAGGTGTAGTGGCATGTTTATATGGATGCAAAACCTACCTAATTATATTAAGTGATATTACCCCATTAATAACATTAACACTATTGTTTCTTGCATAACACACCCTAATTCTTTCTAAAATAAGGGAACATCTTTTTGATTTTGTAGTCACTCTCGCTTATCCTCATTGCTTTTTGGTCTTGGCACTCTCAAGTTTCCTTGGTAGATTACCTTATTTTGCATGATAAACTGGTTCCCATAACCATCACCATTGATGGACCACATCTGTGTGATAATGTTTCATATAATACACGTAGTGTATAGCTAGAGCCTAGTCCTCTCGATTTTCATTTAATGTTTGGCTTACTTAGATCTATGAGCCCCTCTAAGGGGTCATCTTAATTTATGTGCCATTTCATTTCCAAAAATCTATATTGTTGAGATGAGAAAACTTGATTGAGCATTTTTTATTTTACACTTGGTCCCTATATGCATTCTATATGCACTTATAGCACTTGAAAAATCTCACTAAATTGAGTCACAATCTAGTCTTCATTGACTAAACTTGCCTCATTTTTAGAAATGGTCTATCAGGTCAAATTCTCATTTTTTAGTGTTAATTTCATTTTTTTTCCATTCTTGGTATTTGAAGGTCAACTTCTCACATTCTAGTTGTAATTAGGACTTTTGGATTTGATTTGGTCTCAATTGAAAATCATAAGTTCCATAGACCTAACTGGAACTTTTTATGAGATTAGGTCTATGTTTTCAAATTTTCACTTTCTAGACCTAACTGGTACATTTTTGAGATTAGGTCTATGTTTTTAAATTTTCATTTTCTAGACCTAACTAGAGTTTTTTAAGAGAATAGGCTTATGTTTTCAAATTTTCACTTTCTAGACCTAACCGAAAAAATTTATGAGATTCGGTCTATGTTTTCAAATTTTCATTTTCTAGACCTAACCATAACTTTTAATGAGATTAGGTCTATTTTTTGAAATTTTTACTTCTAGACCTAACTAGATATTTTTGTGAGATTAGATCTAGAATTTAAAATTTTAATTTTTCTAGACCTAATCAAAACTTTTTATGAGATTAGGTCTAGGATTTAAATTTTTTAATTTTTAGACCTAATCAAAACTCTTTATGAGATTAAATCTATAAATTTGAAAACTTGAATAAGTGTATTTAATGACTTGATTACACCTTTTCCAAAATCTGAATAAGTCTAGGAAAGCCTTTTAGAACCCGAATTAGTGTTTTGTCCATAGCTTTTACCTCGAGTGTTAGTTTTTCAAACTGTTGGAAATATGATTCTACCATGAACATCTTAGTACCTTTAGTTTCAATAAATTCTACCTGTGCAATTAATTATGATCCCTATTATTTGAATATTTGGTTTGGGAGATTTAATTTTCCAAAATTTAATATCTTTTTACAAGTTGGAAAAGTACATTAAAGGAAAGTGGCATGGCATATAGTGAGATAGTGGGTGGGCTTCTAAGGGTTGGCTTTTTGTTGCTCCAAAACACTTAAAAATTTTCATCTTTTTAGGCAATTTTAGTGTAATTTCTCCCTCTCATTTGTTGCACTGCTATTATGCCATAAAAACTTGGACTCATTCAAATTCTAAAAAATTCTATTATTATGATATTCAAGTAGATCTATGGATTCTAATTGAAGTTGTGGAAGAGATTATTATTTCATGTGCATGTAATATGATGGATTTATGTTTCTCTTTCAAGGTTTGCTCTCCTCAAACTCTTATACCTTATTTATACTTGGTTGTGTGATGTTGGCTAATATAAGGATTGGTTTTTTTGGTTATTTAAATAAAGTGTATCAGATGTGTCTCCAATATCATAGGATTAATATTTCCTCTTACCCTCTCTTTTATTATTTTTTTATAAAGTGTTAGATCTTGGATTTGAATCTAATTTATTACTATTATTATCCTGATTTCAAGATATTTTTCATTATTGCAAATGCCTTGATGAATTTTAATATAATAGAATCAATGAGCATACAAATCATCCATATTCTTGTTATATGAAAACCCTTATAAATTTGATTTTTATCACATAAATAAATCTTAAATTCAATCTATTTTAATGTCAATTTTGATTGCAAGTAATTTATTCATTGTTTATTATGTCATTGTTGAATCTCTAAATGCAATGAAATGAACACACTTAAATCAGTTATTTTATTTCAAGTTGAAACCCTCATCACATCTTTTTTTATTTACATGGGAAAGTTTAAAATACAAGTTTGTTTGTTTTTGTTGCATGAGATCCATTAAGTTATTGGTGAATGAATACATATGTTATAATTTCTAAATCTATTCAAATCCCACAAAATAAACAGCAAAACAAGTATTTTCCTCTAATTTGTTTAAGTACCAAAATCTTGTTAAAATATTCCAAATCTAGCAAAGGCCCCTTATATAGAATAATTTACAATGAATCAATTGAGTGAAATCTAGTATGCCAAGACATAGTAGATATAGACCTTTAAGATATTTTTGGATCTCTTTTCAAGAGAGGTTGGATAGTCCTCATCCCTCCTACGTTGGTGTGTTAAACAACCCATCAACAAATTAGTGATAGAAGGAGGGCCTATTCAAAACATTTTAGACTTATCCTTGATTTTAACTTTTTGCTCATCCTTTATGCTTCTCCCAACCCATTGTGTGCTTGAAACACAAAACAACATATTGGTGATAGAAAGAGGGCATAAACCAATAAACTTGAAATTGGAATTTTAACAGAAAACTTTAAGACTTTAGAGTCTTTGCTCAAAATGATATTCCAAGTTCTAAGACTAGAAAACTAAAATTTATAACTCGCCAATGATTAATCTTTTTTAGCTTGGTGAAGGTGGTTACCTTGTGAACATTCTAGGACTTGCTCATGACTTACCTAAGAATATTTATATATTCTACCTAAAATACGCACATAATGGGATTCAAACTGATGAAGAACATATTTAGGAATTTAAAGATGTCATTATCCAAACTTAAATCCAACATGAAGATGTGTCTTGCCTCCTAATTCCTTATTCCTTGGGTGAAATTGCTTGCCATTAGTACATTGGTTTACCAGATGAATGTATTACCTCATTGGAAACCTTTGAAACTATATTTGTTAACCATTTTAGTGTTCCCACCAATCTTATTGCCTTGTAATACCAATTTATTACAAATATTAGGGATCCCAATGAACCCATAAGTGTATTCAACAATCATTTCCATTAATTATATAGGAGGTTAAAATACCCATTCTTGCAAATAGAAGTAGTTGTCATTAAAGTTTATCTCAAGACATTGGATCCCCTAGTTGCCATGTTTATTCAAAGGAATCCATTTTCTCTTACCTCTTTGGCATTAACTTACCAAGAAGCTTTCACGATCAAACAACAATCAATGCCACATGGGTATGATGTTGAGATATTTTATTTATTTGGATAACTAGGTGTTTACACCCAAAATATTTAGATTTATTTACCCACAAGTCATTCCATGGACCAATTTTCACCTTATAATTAGGTATAATATGAAGTAAAATAATTGGAGTGGCTAGATGAAGAAAATGTATGTTATGCATCTGAAACACTCTTGTCATATGTTGTTATTCCTACACTTGGTAAGCTAATTCAAGATGATAGACAACTTAGATACAACAGTTTAATTCCCATCCCATCATTGGAGATGAATTAGTTAAAATAAAATAATTTTTAAATAGGTTGTCCACACAAAGAAGGTGATCTACAAGGATTCAAAATCAAAGATCTCTCACCTCTAGACACCTTATCTTTAATCTGACTAACCTAAACCTAAATGAAGAAGTTGTGAGAGTTCTCACTCCTAAATAGCATCACTAGGTGGATATAAGAATAAAATTAGGTGGTTGTCCTTATATTTCAATGCATATATCCTTTGGAATAGCCTATATAATATGACTGAAACATTCATGTGCTCCTCCCAGAAGTGGAGGTAGCCAAGATAAAATGAGTAACCATGATCACAATGACCTAAATGATGAAGAAATCAAACTAGTGGAAGTTAAAGATAATAATAAATTGATTCAATATAATTATCTACATACTTCCACTATGATGACAAAGCTAGAATCCCCTTGACATGAGAAGAACCAAGCTTACACCTTTTTAGTGACAAAGATAACAAGGAGGATGTTGCCATAACATTCATATTAGATATAGAGATAAATTTAATGGATTCATCGATTGGCTACAATGAAGAACTTGTCTTTACCAAGTTGGGTATACGAGTCATTCTAGTATGTGTTGATATCCACCCCTATCCATCATTACAATTCTGTTAGGAATAAATCAAAAATTAATGTAGAATAATTTCATAGAATCACAATAACAAGATCTATGAAAAAAGATACATAAATAATAGAAATTAAAAATTCACAATAAGAAGACATGATTTAACGTGGTTCACTCAATGTGGGCTACATCCACCAAGAAACACTTTCTTAGATTTTATTACAAGCCAACAAGAGTACAATCCACTCTCAAATTAGTCTTCTCACAATTACAATGCATAAATATTATTTGGAGCTACACTCAACAAACTCTCTTAAATTCACACACTCTATTTACCTTCTCAAAATTTGTTCTTTTGATGTATTACCTACTTTATGTCTATCTATAATACATCAATAGGTAATCAACATAGCAGTTTTATAAAATAATGGGTACCAAAACCATGGGCCAAGTCAACCCATAACGGTTCCCCATTAATCATGGGTGATGACACCACACATATACAAGTATAGATAAACCACATATCTATACTCCCAAAAAAATGGGATCCAGATATTATGTATATTATGGCTTGTACCATTTTCATATACTTTTTAAACTTATCAATCTCTAATTCGGGTACTATTGGTTTACCCTTATTCTTTATCTTTTCTAGAGTTATTATCCTTTCATGAATAGATGCCATCATTCTTTTTATCTCTATGATATGGGCTTATTAACTTCAACCCATTATATTCACTCATGACAAATTATTATTACCTTATTATTTATGTTATCTTCTTTTATTACTAAGGCTTATTCAAAACCTTCTTCACTCAATTTGTTCCTCAGAACAACTCTAGATTGTTTTCTTAGACAATCCATTCTCTATAACTTCACAAGTTATCTTCTCACTTCAGTCTTTAATCTCAGCCCACTATTATAATCTTATTGCAAACCTATGTAAGCTATCCACTTTTCTTAATTATTAGTTCTATAACCATCAATAATATGGTAAACATAATACTATGGATTTGTTGTTGTACTACTTACAAACCTACATAGATCACACCACTCCACACCTCAATCTCTATTGTTGTACCACTTGAAAACTTGTGTAGATCTCTCCTTTATAATCTTGCTTCTTTCTTGTCTTATATGCACCCTCTACCCATTATACAAAAAATGGAGGATGTATCTGTAGTTCCCAACCCACCTATACAAGATGGATATCAAATCACACTCTTATAAGTTTGTGGCTGTAATTTTTTTCTTTGTCCTTTTCCCACTTTCCTTTGCTATGGAGAACATTTCAATACATTAACTCCTTCTAACCAACCCTTGTTCTAATCTAGAATATGTCTATTCATAATCTCAACATCTCAATATTTTTTCTACCCACACTTTCCCTTGTGGAAAATAAATTCTTAAAAATATCTTAACTTCCTTTGTATGTCAGTTCTTTCCTCGAATCAAATAACAACATCTACATCTTTTATCCAACAATATTATTGGTAGATCCATGTAGTTACTTTATCCTTGCACTCACAAGTTTAAAAATAAATAAACACTAACTAAGACTAAAACCTTGCTCTAATACCATATGATGTAGTCAAGGTTAGGGGATCCAATGAAGGACAAGCTTAAACCATTCAACCCTCAAAGTTAAGCATGGATGGAGTGACTTATAGTCATGTATATATAAAACAATATGCTTAACTAAAATATCAATGTTATTTATTGATTCAAATGAGGAACCACAACTTGAACACGTATAAAAACCACACCACAATCTCACACTAAGATTCATTACAAAATCAGATCCATAAATCTCATCTTTTTTAACTCACAACATTTACAAGTAATCTATCTTTGATTAAAATCTTAAATATAATATTCATTACCCAATTGATCTTTTCCCAAAATCCCCTTTACCGTAGGTGTAGTTGCATGCTTATATATATGTAAAACCTACCTAATTACATTAAGTGATATTTAGCCATTAAGAACATTAACACTTTTATTTCTTACACAACATGCCCTAATTCTTTTTAAAATTAGAGAACCTCTTTTTGCTTTTGTAGTCACTCGCGCTTGCACTCACCACTTGTTGGTCTTGGCACTCTCAAGTTTCTTTAGTATATTACCTTAGTTTGTATGATAAATTGGTTCCCATAACCATCACCATTATATGGACCACATCTATGTGATAAACTTTCATACAATACACTTAGTGTCTAGCTAAAGTCTAACCCTCCCGATTTGCATTTAAATTTTGGTTTATTTTTCTCTATGAGCCCCTCTGAGGGGTCATTTTGATTTATGTGCCATTTCAATTCCCAAAACCTATCTTGGTGAGATGGCCAAACTTTTTTAAGTATTTTTTGTATTTTACACTTGGTCCCTATATGCATTCTGGATGCACTTGTAGTACTTGCAAACATCTCACTAAACCGAGTCACAATCTAGTCTTTATTGGCTAAACTTGCCTCATTTTTTGAAATAGTCTATTAAGTCAAAATTCTCAGTTTCTAGTGTTAATTTCATATTTTTTCCGTTCTTGGTCGTCGAGGTCAACTTGTCACATTCTAGTTGTAATCAGGACTTTTGGAGTTGATTTGGTCTCAATTAAAAATCCTAAGTTTCATAGACCTAACTGAAACTTTTTATGAGATTAGGTCTATGTTTTCAAATTTTCACTTTCTAAACCTAACTAGTACATTTTTTAGATTAGGACTATGTTTTTAAATTTTTATTTTCTAAACATAACTATAGATTTTTATGAGATTAGGTTTATGTTTTCAAATGTTCACTTTCTAGACCTAACCAGAACTTTTTTTGAGATTAGGTCTATGTTTTCAAATTTTTATTTTCTAGACATAACTAGAGATTTTTATGAGATTAGGTTTATGTTTTCAAATTTTCACTTCTAGACCTAACCAAAACTTTTTATGAGATTAGGTCTATGTTTTCAAATTTTCACTTTATAAACCTAACTAGAAGTTTTTATGAGATTAGGTCTATTTTTTCAAATTTTTACTTTCTAGACCTAACCGGATCTTTTTGTGAGATTAGATCTAGACTTGAAAATTTTAATTTTTCTAGACCTAATCAGAACGTTTTATGAGATTAGGTCTAGGATTGAAAATTTTAAATTTTTAGACCTAATCATAACTTTTTATAAGATTAAGTATGAGATTTTAAAACTTGAATAAGTGTATTTAATGACTTGATTACACCTTTTCCAAAATGTGAATAGTTCTGGGAAGGCCTTTTAGAACCTGAGTTATTGTTTTGGCCATAACTTTTACCTCGAGTGTCAATTTTTCAAACTATTGGAAATATGATTCTACCATGAACATCTTGGTACCTTTGGTTTCAATAAATTCTACCTGTGTAATTGATTATGATCCCCATAATTTGATAATTTGGTTTGGGAGCTTTAATTTGCCAAAATTTAATGTTTTTTATCTGTTTGAAAGTTGGAAAAGTGCATTGAGGGAAAGTGGCATGGCATATAGTGAGATAGTGGGTGGGTGGCATATGATTCTAATTGAAGTTGTGGAAGAAGATTATTATTTCATATGCATGTAATATGATGAATTTATGTTTCTCTTTCAAGTTTTACTCTCCTCATACTCTTATACCTTCTTTGTACCTAGTTGTGTGAATGTTGGATATTATAAGGATTAGTTTTTTGTGTTGTTACATCAAGTGTATCAAATTTGTCTCCAATATCACACACTTTTTATTTCCTCTTACCCTCTTTTTTGTTATTTTTTATAAATTATTAGATTTAGGGTTTTAATGCAATGTGTTATTATTTTTCATCCCGATTTCAAGATATTTTCCATTATTGAAAATGTCTTTTTGAGTGTTAATATAATGGAATCAATGAGTATACAAATCAGTCATATTTTTATTATATGAAAACTATTTAAAATCTGATTTTTATCACATGAGTAAATCTTAAATGCAATATGTTTTAATCTCAATTTTGATTGCAAGCAATTTATCCATTGTTTATTATGGTATTTTTGAATATCTAAATGCAATGGAATGAACACACTTAAATCATGTATTTTCCTTTCAAGTTGAACCCCTCATTAAATATGATTTTTATTCACATGGGAAAAATAAAAATACAATTTATTTTTTTTTATTGTATGAGATCCATTGATTTATTGGTAAATGAATGCATATGTTATAATTTTTCAAATCTATTCAAAACCCACAAAATAAATAGAAAAATAAGTATTTTCCTCTAATTTTTTGAAGCAAAATACTATTAAATTTTTCCAAAACCAAAAAATACTCTTATATGAAATAATTTATAATGAACCAACTAAGTGAGATATAGTTCGCTAAGACCTAGTAGATATAGACCTTAGAGAGATTTTTGGATCTCTTTTCAAGAAAGGTTGGATGGTCCTCATCCTTGCTAAGTTGGTGTGTTAAACAACCCATAAACATGCACCTTAGTGTGGAACAAGTATTAAATGTCTTCAAAATTACAAGGAATGGTAATACATTAAATATTAACTTATTCACAAAATAGATCATGAACATTATTAAATAAATCTTTATAAACTTCCATGACTTTCAGGATTAAATGCCAAATAGTCAACAACAACTCCTTTCATAACACGTCCTAATACAAATAAAGTTGCAAAAAATGGTCACACAATATCATAGGACTTTATAGTGTTGCAAGCACAATGACTGAGAGGGTGGGTGAATCAGTCTTCAAAACATTCATCAAATTCCACTTAACATTCATGAGCCATTCATACAAACATATAGATCAATCAAGGCACAAGCAACCATACATATGAACATGAAATACAAGAACACATCATATATGTGGTAAACCCTCAAGGGGAACAAAACCCACTAATATTTGCAAATAGACTACAATACTATAAGATAAAAATCAAATTTAATGAAGCACCAACTCCACATGGAGCACTAACCCCAACTAGCCAAGCACCCACTTGCAAGAAGGTACCAACCCCTTAGATGACTCAACACCAATTCAGCTACCTAATTTCTTTGATCACCTTTAGAACACTATATTACTCACACAATATATGATGATCACCTTCTTTACCTCTTCACACTCTTTAACCCTCTCAAACTGCCTTCTAGGCTTCTTTGCCTAACTAAGTCTTTTCAAGATTGATTAGGTCATATGACCTTGATCTTTATATGTAGAAACACTATCAAATATTCATTACAGATCCTTTACACTCCTCTTATGGTCTATAAGACCTTATTTTTCTCAATAATGTACTATTTCATTCGCATCTTATCAATTCACATGAATAGGCCTAAAACCACTTTATATATGTACCATTCCTTGTTCATATACTACTTAGTCATCCACACACCCTTAACCTCTTAGTTCATCCATATAATAGGTCTTAGGACATCTTATGAACATTAATCAAATGATATTTGAGTCCCTTTTGGTCTATCATGACTCAATTAGACCTCATTTCACTTTTAGGTTTCATGGAGACCTAATTGTATTAGGTATGTCTAGTAGCACGTTACCATTTGATCCCTTGAAACACCTTACACCTCCATAGATGATGTAGAGGAATTAGGGATAAGTCATCAACAATGTCATCATCTGGTTCTCCATCAATCTGATCACTTGCATTATATAGTTTACCCATCAACATTTCATGTCTAGTTTTCTCTTTCTATTTGTTTCTTGGGCTTAAGGGTCTCTTTAGCATAAATCCTTGTTTCATGTAATCTTTAAAAAAAAATCATTAGTCTTCCTTGATGACATCCATATTCACTATCTATTCTATTATATACATCCTTCTATTAGTTCTTATTTTTATGATCCACTAACCTTCTTGTTAAGTTAGACACCTAGGCTTCAAAAACCTAAATCTTGATCTATGCTTAACGGCTTCAAATTTTGTCCTAGATTATATTTAATACTCTTATCTTACTTGGCTTAGTCCCTATCAAGGCTTAGTCACACTGATCCACTCCCTTTGTACCACAAGATCAAAATGTTTTACTTATGCTTGTAGCCTTGTTTTAGGTTTTTCCTTTACTTTGTCAAAATCCAAGAATTATTTGAAGATGTGGGACCATATTTAGTGTTACCCAATACATATCCCCCTTATTTAAATTTTTAATAGTCTTATTCTACTTTTAGGCCCCTTTCTCATCTTTAAACTTTACTCATTAGACCTCATTCAAGCCCTTCATACACTCAACTGATAATATCCATATAGTTATATATCCATACACCCCAAATCCACTTTAAACTCTTCAATCATGCTCAGATAAACAAAATCACCAATTTTTATGACTTTATAATGGTGGAATCACTTGAAAATGGAAAACCTTAGTATAGGGCTTTATACCCCTGTTTCTAGCTTGAGAGCATAAACAATTACTTTGAGAACGTCTCAAAGGTTTCCTTGGCACTTTTCAAGGTGTGTAGGCTCTATCTTGGCCTCATAAAACCTTTTAAATCTTTTTAAATCATATATTAAACCTATTCCCATGTATTCTACGTCTATTTCACTTAGACTGTGTAGATGACAAGGTTCATACAAGATTGTTACTCTGTTGTTTAATTCACAGTCATATTTCAAGCAAAGAATGATTATAACAACTTATTATCCCTAAATTATTTTATCCAAACACTTTAAAATCCAAGATTTTACTCCTCATGAATATTCCTTCAAGATCACAATACTCAGTCATGAAATAATAATACTAGTGTAGGGACAGGGTATGTGTATCATCAAATATTAACATAGGTCCTCTCTTTCATGAATGGTCCTATAAAATCTCCTTATTACCATTTTTCAAAACAATAAATTAGTGAGGTAATGTTATTTCCTCACTTCATTGTTGTATGTCCTTTCTAACACTTTCCATAACAAGGTTATAGAATGTATAAGCATTTGTAACATGTATGTAATCAACTAATGACTTGACTATGTAAAGGGTTATTTTTGGCATTTTCACACATATAATATCTTACCAAAAGTACTACCATATATTAGGACCTCAGTTCTCACTATGTCTATTTGCCTTATTCACACAACATGGTCTCTTGACTGTCACATAGGGTACTGATATATGCATACAGGGTTTCTCATTCCAATACTTGAAACCAATCTTGATTGAATATAAAGAAAATCATCAACATGAGAGAATAAACTTAAAAACATAAAAGAATATTAACACTTTCCTATGTCACAGTGTTTTCTCCAAACTCTACTATTGTTCCATGCAATCTACATAGTACTCACAGGGAATAGAGTTTGTGTTTCAATCTTCAACAGGAGTTATAAGTTATTAACAAGTTTACCATAATATACAGTGGTCTAACTGGGTTGACCTTGTGTTTACAAGCTTGACACACATGATATCCTCTCTCTACCAACCTTCCCTTGCACTTACCAATGCTCCCATAGGGTTATACCACTGTTAACAGGGTAAGACTATGACCACTAGTTGTTACTTGCTTGAAAATTGTCTATAGGTCCTTGTTTGGATTATAACACCACATTATTGTTAGGTGTGGAGCCTGATTGTCTTCTAGGATCAGAGTTTAAAATTCTAATGATTATTTCAGTTGAGTTTGGATCACATTCTTTGTATCCCTATTGGCATGGGGGGTTGCAAGGGGGAACCCCCTTGTGGGGTTCGGGGGGGATGACCCCCCTAACATGGGGTCCGGGGCTGTGCACCCTGGTGGGGGTTTGAGGGCACTACCCTTGAAGCAAAAAATTTATTAAAATTACCTTGTAAAATTGTAATTTTATAGTCAATTTGAGCCATTGATTATAGGTTTCTAGATTTGATGGTAGAGGTTATGTTTAGGTGTTTTTCACCCTAAAATGTATTGAGATATGGTTGAGATGTGAAAAAAAGTGAAAATTAACACAGAGTGCAGACAAACAAGAGGAGAGAGGTGTAAAAGGGTTTGTTATAGTATTTTTTTCTCTCTTGTATTGTTGGAAACAATTGGTGGATGTAACCCATTTTGGGTAAACCACATTAAATCTGGTATCCCCTGTTATGTGTATGTTTTTATTTATTTTTAGAATGTTTGATTAATTCATTTCATAGTTTCTATTGTATGTGATTTTCTGAAAAATCTAGCTTTTAATTTATCCTAAAAATTTATTTCCATCTATACCTATACTTACCAATATTTTCCTCAATACATTGAAGGAGCTCTTTAGAAATACCAAATATTGTTTTCTTTTCTTAACTGATTCACAATCTATAGTTTCTCACTGACCTGCAAGTTACACAGCTTACATTGATGGCCTTAAATCCTTATAATACCTTGTTAGTCTCTCAAGAGAAAAATATCACTAAAATATATAAATAAATAGAATTCTTCATTTCTTTATTCATGTTCATTATCAAAATCGTACAACTTTGTCCTTCATGGGACTATGCTAGCCTTCTTGAAGAGGGTAAAACCTTTTTCTTTTACATTGCTCTTTGTATCTCCTTCTTGGATTTTTTTTTTGTAACCTCATATCTCTCTATCCTATGTCCTCTACACCAAAAATTAATCTTCTTTTCATTTTCAATGTAGGACCTAGAGTTGGTTACTTCACCAGTTACAAGGCATAACTACCTTTTATCACCCAACGTATGGGTAAAGATAATTAATCCAAAACATGACTTGTTTTTTTCTTATGAGTTTTTCATACTTGACTTATAATTAGCCCTTATATTCATTTATTAGACGTCTTAGTCCCACTTGACTCACCTATTACTCCGCACATGCTTTTAACCCTCATAGACTTAGTTTAATGATTTGAATTTTCAAATCCTAGGTTTTGGAGGGAAAACTCCAAACCACTTCAAAACTCAACCTATGACTTCTAGAGACACCATATGACCTCATACACATTAAATTTACCTTTAAATTTCTCTAAACACACACTAACACCCAACATTGACCATCTTTTGACTCCTTAGGGCCAAAATGCAAAATTGATAACTTTTAACTTTAATGCTCTTACATCATACTCTCCAGGAGGGAGAAAAAATTGAGCCTACATCTTTATTCCTTACTTTCCAATTGATATTTTTAGGTTCCTTCATGCTCAACATGTTTTTGGTCCTTTGTTCTGGTTCCTTTCTCCTTGCTAAACTCTTGCTTTTTATCCTCTTGGCTTTGTATATCCTTCTTGTCCATGCATCCTCCAATTTCATGAAGTGTTCCAACTATTTTACTTTCTTATTTACTACACATTCCACTTTTACCCAATCATCTTAAACCTAATCATGCTCACATATAATCAAATTTTGTGTATTTGTCTTCCTCATGCTTGTTTCATGGCTTATTTCCTCTTTGTTTTCACTTTCATGCCTCATGCCTTGGTCATCTATCATGCCAACTTTATGTTCCTTGCCATTTGCCTTTTGTTTCCACATTTTTATTTGCTTTCCATTCATGATTTTTATTTCTTTGACCTCTTGTTTGAGGTTCTCCTCTTTCTTCTCTTCACCTTCTTGTTTCAGCCATTTAGGCCATACATATCCATGCCCATGTTCACCTTTTGAGGGTTGCAATCTATCATTCTTTTCCTCAAATAAAAAAAATGTAAATAATTCAAAACACAATTTTACCCAAGCATACCTTGCCTTGATCTGATACCAAATTATGTAGAGGCATTAGGGATAAGTCATCAACAACCTCATCATCTGGTTCTCCATCAAACTAATCACTTGCATCATATAGTTTGCCCATCAACATTTCATGTCTAGTTTTCTCTTTCTATTTGTTTCTTGGGCTTAAGGGCATCTTTAGCATAAATCCTTGTTTCATTTAATCTTCAAAACAAAAATAATTATTCCTCCTTGATGACATACATATTCACTATCTATTATGTTATACACATCCCTCTTTTGGTTCTTGATTTTATGTTCCACTAGCCTTCTTATTAAGCTAGACACCTAGGCTTCAAAACCCCAGATCTTGCTCTGTGATTAAGGACTCCAAATTTTGTCCTAGATGATCTTTAATAATCTTATATTACTTTTTTTAGTCCCTATCAAGGCTCAGTCACACTGATCCACTCCCTTTGTGCCACAAGATCAAAATGCTTTACTTATGCTTGTAGCCATGTTTTAGGTTTTTCCTTTGGTCTGTCAAAATCCAAGAATAATTTGAATATGTGGGATCATATTTACTATTACCCTATACATATCCCCATTATTTAAAGTTTTCAATCTTATTCTACCTTTAGACCCCTTTCTCATCTTTAAACTTTACTCATTAGACCTCATTCAAGCCCTGTATATACTCAGTTGAAAATATCCCTATAGTTCCATATCCATACACCATAAATCAACTTTGAACTCTTCAATCATGCTCAAATAAACAAAATCACCAAGTTTGATTATTTTCTAATGGTAGAATCACTTGAAAATGGAAAAACCCTAGTCTAGGGCTTTATACCCCTATTTCTAGCCTGAGAGCATAAACAATTGTTCTGAGAATGTTTCAAAGGTTTCCTTAGAACTTTTCAAGGTGTGTAGGCTCTTTAGTTACCTCATAAAACATTTTAAATATTTATAAATCATATATTAATCTGATGCCCATGTATTCTACATCCATTTCACTTAGACTATGCAGATGATAAGGTTCATACAAGACTATCACTCTGTTGTTTAATTCATAATCATATTTCAAGCAAAGAATGACTATAACAACTTCCTATACCTTAATGATCTACTCCAAACACTTTGGAAGCTAAGAGTTTACTCCTCATGTAGATTCCTTCAAAGATCACAATACTCAATCATGAAATAATACTACCAGTACAGGGACAGGGTCTGTATATCATCAAATATTAACCTAGGTCCTCTCTTTTATGAATGGTCCTACAAAATATCCTTGTTCCCATTGTTCACAATAACTTATTAAAGTAATGGTCTTTCCTTTCTTTATTTTTGTATGTCCTTTCTAACACTTTCCATAACATGGTTGTAGACTATATAAGCATGTATAACCTGTATGTAATCAACTAATGACTTGACTATGTCAGGAGTCGTCTTTGATTTTTACACACATATAATATCTTACCAAAAGCACTACCATCTCTTATGACCTCAGTTCTCACTCTATATATTTGTCTACTTCACATAACACGGTTTATTGATTGTTACACAAGGTAATGATGTATGCATACAGGGCTTCTCATTCCAATACTTGAAACCAAGCTTGATTGAATATAAAGAACATCATGAACATGAAAAATTCAACTTAAAAACATACAATAATATTAACACATTCTTGTATCATGGTGTTTTATCCATACTCTACTCTTGCTCCATGCAATCTACATATCACTCACAAGGAACAAAGTCTATGTTTCAATCTTCAATAGGGGTTATAAGTTACTAACAAGGTTACCACAATATATAGTGGTCTGAATAGGTTAATCTTGTGTTTATAATCTTGACACACACACTATCCTCTCTCTACCAACCTTCCCTTGCACTTACCAAGGCTCCCATAGGGCTATATCACTACTAACAGGGTAAGATTGTGACCACTAATTGTTACTTGCTTTAAAACTATATGTAGGTCCTTGTTTGGATTCCAACACTACATTATTTCTATATATACCTATACTTACCAATATTTTCCCCAATAATTTAAGGATCTCTTTATAAATACCAAATATTATCTTCTTTTCTTAACTGAGTCACAATCTATAGTTTCTCACTAACCTGCAAGTTACACAAAGCTTATATTGATGGCCTTAAAGCCTTACAAGACCCTGTTAGACTCTCAAGATAAAAATATCACTAAAAGATACAAATAAATATAATTATTCATTTCTTTATTCATGTTCATTATCAAAATCTTACAACTCTATCCTTCATGGGACCATGCTAGCCTTCTTGAGGAGGGTAAAACCTTTTCTTTTACATTTCTCTTTCTATCTTCTTCTTAGAGTTTTCTTTTTAAACCTCCTCTCTTTGTTTCCTATGCCCTCTACATCAAAAATGACTCTTATTTTCATTTTAAATGTAGGACTTGGAGTTTGTTACTTCACCAGTTACAAGGCATAACTACCTTTTATCACCTAATGTATGGGTAAAGATAATTAATCCAAAACATGACTTGTTTTTTCTTATGATTTTTTCATAATTGACTTATAATTACCCATTATATACCCTTACTAGGCTTCTTAGTCCCACGTGACTCACCTATTACTCCACACATGCTTTTAACCCTCATAGACTTAGTTTAATGATTTGAATTTTCAAATCTTAGGTTTTGGAGGGAAAACTCCAAACCACTTCAAAACTCAACCTATGACTTATAGGGACCCCATATGACCTTATAAACATTAAATTGACCTGTAAATGTCTCTAACACACACTAACACCCAACACTGACCATATTTTGACTCCTTAGGGCCAAAATGCAAAATGGATAAATTTTAAGCTTGCTGCTCCAACAACAATAGACATCAATATTATTTCATACATAACTCAAACATACCTTATCCAACTTGATCTGATATCCATAACACTTTTTATGTCTAATCACCACTTGAAATACTCCATTACCACTGTTCATATTAGGACTTTAAACACATAGAAAAGTCTATCTTGAACAACTAAAGATAACACATCATTTATCCAAACAACCATGAATATAAATCACTTATATAGATCTTAATTCACCTCAAAAATATCACCATATTTATTAGACACTTCAACTTGTTGTCCCCCAAAAATATCACTCATTTATGGGACAACATTTGAACTATTTTGGTCCTACAAACCAAAATTGTCTCTTCCCTTTCCAAAATTTGTCGTGGGCATTCAAATTCCTCATTTTTCAAACTTCTCAGGAATCTATGGACTCTGTAAGCTTGAATCTACGGACTCTGTAGGCCAAGTTCAATGGGCTTTATAGGTTGATTCCTACAGACTTGATTTATATGGACTCTACAGGCAGGTTCATTTCTACAGGTTCAAAGGCGTCTACAGGCGGGTTCAATCAAAAGAATCACTTTCCAACACAGTCATTTTTGGGATTGGTTCAGCACCTTGGTTCAATCAAAAATGTCCATCGACAAGCATCTAAGCAAAAGAGGCTTGAACCATTGAACCGTTTAACCATTGAACCACTTTGGTTCAAAGGTTCAATGGGTTCAAGGTTCAACAGGTTCAAAGGCAGGTTCAAACAAATGGTTCAAAGGTAAGTTCAATCAAGTGGTTCAATGCTTTGGTTCACTCAGTTTATTCATCTGCTCAATTCAACACTTTGGTTCATTCGCTCAGTTCATCGCTTTGGTTCAATCAAATGGTTCGTCAGTTGGTTCAAAGGATTCATTTGAACCATTGAACCAAAACTTGGTTCAACGGTTAGTTTAATGCTTCAGTTCATTCAATTGGTTCATCAGCTTGAACCATCAGCTTGAACCATTTTGGTTCAAAGATTGGTTCATCAGCTTGGTTCAACCAAGCGGTTTAATGCTTTGGTTCAATCAAATGATTCACTCAGTTGGTTCAATCAAATGGATCATCGACTTGGTTCAAAGGAGTGTTTCAAATGCAAAAGTTTAAAGAAGCCTCCCAAAGGACAAGTGCCCTTACGGAGGGCACTTGGTCGACAAAAGCACCCTTCAGAAGGGTCATTTTCAAGGAAGCTACAAAGGTAATTCTTTCAAATTTTTGTTTATGGCAGTCAAAAAAGACTAAGGCAAGAAACAATTCTTTCAAACTTTTTGTCTGAAGGAATTCCTTCAGACAAAAATTCTGAAGGAATTCAGGAAAGAAGCCGCGGGCAGAAAAAACCTGAAGGATTTTTCAAAGGCAAAGTGATCGAAACAATTCCACAGACTTTTTGTCTATAAGAAATATCCACAGACTTTTTATCCGCAGGAAATGTCTACTAACTTTTTGTCCATAGGAGAAAGCTCAAGGAAAATGCCCGCAGAGAAAGCTCAGGGAAAATGTTCACAAAAATAGGCTGCAGGAAAGCTGCGAGAGACTACCGAAGATAAAAGGCCGTCGAAGGACCCCGAAGGGCAGGTGCCCTTGTGGGGGACTCTCGGCTACCAAATTAAAGGAAATTTCCTCAAAGTTGAAGGGTCACCTTCCCTTTGGGAGGATGCAAAATAGGAAAGCTGAAGAATGACCAAGGGGTGATACGCCCGAAGACGTCAAATTCAAGACAGCAAACTAGCCATTGAAAACGTAGTGACGGGTGTGCGAACGTCAATTTCAAAGCTCATAAAATAACCATTGATCCTTGTAATCTATAGACCCAAATGCATTCACATGCTTTAAGTCCAAGACCATCACGAAGTGACTAAGGAGTAGAACATCAAATTGAATCAAGGACCCGATTCACTTAACCAGAAAAAGAGAAATGATGAAGAAGGATCAGATCGCCAGGTGGACATTAAAAGATGCAAACTTTCAATAGCGTGACTTGTTTCTCTGCATTGAGAAAATAAAATGGGTAGATGCCCCTAAATTCCAACCTGTCTTCTTAACAAATTTCAATGCAACATGATGTGTTACTATTCCCGAGTCCTTCTTGAAGAGGCTATATAAGGGAATCTCTTTTATTGTAAAAATATCTCTTTTTGACAATCAAAAATGAAACTCTGCCCAAATTGAAAGGCATTACTGAGACTTGGAGCTCAGATTGTTGATCATATTTTTTTATTGGAATAAGAAAGCAAGTGACTTTTCAGACTTTGTGCTATAATATCTTTGTTGTTGGGGAAACTGTTCTTATGTCTTTTTCCTTGATATATTTTATGTTCCTTTAATTCAACAAGCAAAATTAGTGAAAGTAGTCAGGAAGGTGTCTTGAAGAGTCAAATATGGAGAGACTTTGTGCCCCCATAATTACCTTTAGTGTGTTTTCTTTTTATTTCTATGTAAAGGACCTTGGGATGACTTTGTACCCTCATTATCCTTTGTATCTTACTCTTGAGCAATTCAAGTGGAGACTTTGGGCTGCATCTTGATTTGCTGGTTACTATGTCCTTGGTTACACTTTGTATTTACTACCAGGAGTATTCTTGTGGTTTGCTTAGCAGTACTTCTAAAAGAAGAGGAGTGATTTCTATCATTTCCCTTGAGTCTTTCCTTTGATATGCATGCATCATCTCTGAAAAAAGAGAGATGGATGGTTTGTCCTACCCTTGAGTATTATATTTTTATTTATATATATATATATATATATAGCATATCTATAGGGAACCTCCCCTTGATGAGAGGAGAGATTAGTCTCCTTTTGATGTCGTAAACCTACACATTTGGATGACCAATCTTCCTACTTTGGCTTATCAGACCTATTTTGTTTATCAGTAGTTGATCGACAAAATATTCAACCAACAGTTTTTGGCAACTCCGCTGGGGATATACATAATTCTATGCAATTTGGAACCTCAAGTTTCAGATTGAAACATCACCTGTGTCTTACCCATTATCATTATAACCCTTAATATATTATAGATTCTGGCGACTCCGTTACTTGTCTTACCCATTATCCATTTATAGCCTTACCATCTTCCTCCACCTCCATTATTTTATCTGGTCTACAAAACCAAAGCTCCTGGGAAAGAGTGTGCAGTTTAAAGCCTCAAGATTTAACTGAAGCAAAGTCAATTCTTTTCCAATTTTGTTTCACAATCTAACAGATTCAAGGTATACACAAAGCCAAAGGGCTAAAGGTATTGTTGACCCTGTATTCGAGTTGGTACAACAAAGTGATTTTGATCTGTTTCCTTCACCATCTCATCTCCAACGAACCAAGAGCTTTCCTCCTATGAAAGTTAGATCTCCATTGCCAAACGAAGCATCTACTTCTACTGTTGATAAAGCTTTGCCAATAATTACCCCTCTGAGATTCATTATCCCTCCTTTTCATAATCCTATAATGGCAGTTCAAGGCCCCTGGGGTAATGCTTTTGGTCCTCTCAATCTTACTCCACCTCTACATGAGCTTCCATGCAGTTCAAGGAAGAATTTCCCCAAATTCTATGGTGATGGGAAAGTTCATCCTGATGAACACATTATAGCTTTCAGCATAGCCTGTGGAGTAATTGGAGTAGAATTTGAAGATGTAGCAGTCAGGCTATTTGTAGAAACATTACAAGGTGTTGATGCAGATTGGTTTTATCATCTATAAGCTCGGTCAATAACTGATTGGAATACCCTCAAAGATAAGTTTGAAGCTAGATTCAAACCTACAAAAGATGCACATGCAATTTTGCCTCACATGCAATTTTGGCTCAACTTACACAGATGAAGAAAGAGCCTCATGAGCCTATGAGGGATTTCATAGCCAAATTTGACAAACTAAGGAACAAAATTCATGTAATTGCTCGACCTATAGCTGAGAATCTCAAATGCTTCTTTATTAATTCTCAGTTACCTAAAGTAAGTTTTTTATTGAGACGTGTTGGTCAAATAGATTGTGCTGCAGCTCAACTTTTGGCCACTGAGGTAGAAGATGATCTCATCTTAGTAGGGAAGATAAGAAGAGATCCAAATAGAAATAGACCTTCATCATCTTCTGAATATTCATCTATAGGCACCATTGATCCAATGGTGCAAAAGCTGGCAAATGAAGTGCTAGCCTTGAAAAGACAAATAGCACAAGGAATGTCTTCTGCTCCTTCATATAGAGACATGCCAAGAAGGACATTTCCAAATCAGTCATATCAAGGTAATGCTGTCAGGAATCAAGGGTAGCCAGATCGTCTTCCTCCCCCACAAGAGAAACTTGCCCTTGAAGCTCCTCCAACCAACTCAACAGTTGGATATTTGGAAATAGAACATGCTTTCTCTTTCCAACCTAAGTTTGAGCAAGAAAATGATGTTGATCTCTTCACAGAGGATCAAGAAGAATCAGCTGGCGACTCCCACATTGGTTTCTTGAACTACCGGGATGAACCCAGAAGTAAAGGAGAAGCTATTGATGGATCATATGTAGTGTTTACCAGGTCCAAGAACCAATCAATCCAGCAAGTTGATAAAGGGAAGACAGAGGAGCAACCTCAACCAGTAATTACAATTGCTAAGTGTGGAACCACTCTGCCTTTTTAGTTAAAGGATCCAATGATCACCCAAAATGTAAGTACATCAATTTCACCTTCACCTTCTACTTCAATCTCATAAACTAGCCCTCCTCCCATCCCTCCTAAAACTTAGAAAGTTGAAGTACCTTTCTCTGTACCTAGCTCAATTCAGCCATTTGACATAATCGATCATGTCAAAAAGATAAAAATATAAATGTCTGAATTTGAATAGTTGCAAGCTAATCCTGATCAATTGGATAAGTTGGTCTAATGTGTTAAGAACCAAACCATCCCTGCAAGACAAGAGGTTAAGAAAATAATTCATGATTCCCCAAAGAACATGCCCTTCCAAATAATCTTGTCATTACTCCTCCAGCTGCCCCTAGGAAAATAGAACCTTTCTATGTTTCCCTATTAATAAATGGTTATCAACTCAACAATTGCATCATTGATTCTGGGGCATTTGACAATGTCATGCCTGCTAAAGTAGCTGAGTCTCTGGGTCTCACACTGACCAAGACATTTGGGAGATGTTTCTCCATGGAGAACAAGCAAGTACCATTGCTGGGGCAAATTAAAGATGCCCAATTTGCATTGGCAACCTTTCTAGACAAGAGAATCAAGATGACTGTCTTGGTGGCTGACGTCCCAGCATCCTATGGCATTTTGCTTGGACAAAATTTTTGCAAGGACGTGGGAGGAGAACTAAGCATGGACCTGTCTGAAGCAAGGATCCCTATCCAAGGTGTAATGAAGAGATTGCTCCTTGAAAAGGAGGCAAAATACGTGGTCACCCAAACATCAACCCCTGCAGCACAAATTCTATTTGAGTCTTCAGGCAAGGGTAATTATTTCTTTACCACAGAGGATGTTCATGTTTCTACAGATGAAAGCCCTGTAGCTGACAATCCAGGAATTGATCCAAACAAGACTTCAGGAGAATTGGTAGGGCACAGTACAAGTAAGTATCTTCCATCTCTAATGAAGATAAATCTGATAGGAGATTAGTTTTTAATGATGCCTCGATCCTAAAATCCAATGGCAGTAATTTTTCCACCAATGATGGAGTTGGGACTGTGTTGATATCTCCTCAAGGGGATATTCTTCCTTCATGCAATTTGCAAGTTAGCAACACCAAAAACACAACTGGATGTGAATCTCTGTTGCTTGAATTGAAGATTGCTCAAGATGAAGAAATCAAACTCCTTCACATCAAAGGAGATGCTAAGCTGATAATTTGTCAGGAGTTTGATATGGACAATCCAATCATATGCTGAACTAAACTAGAATAACAACCAATTATGGTAATGGACCATGCTGCTGCAAATCAAAATCAGGCAAAGGAACCCTTTGCCAAGAAAGCAAGGAGTTATGGCTTTCAAATTGAAGACCACATCCTACCATGGGGCAAGAAGAAGAAAGAGTCAACAGGAAGATGCAAAAAATTGGTTTCCTGGTGGAGAGCTCCATTCGCCGATCACCGTTTCTGGGGACAAAATGTCTTCTTGCTTGATTTACCAAGATGGCGCACTATTTTCACTGTCTCTCAAGAAGCAGCATCTAAAATACTTCAATTCTTGAAGTATCAGATCATTTCATCTATACATATGTATATTTGTATAGTTTTTAATTCTGTTTTGTTTTGTTTGTTTTCATTTTTGATGCCTTCCATTTTTGGGTAGCATGACTCCATAGCCCAATGGTACACATGTAGACACTGGAGATTCTAGATTCTACTCCCTTTAATTCTTTTTGAAATTGATAGAAGTTCCCCAACTGGAGCCAGCTATTGTCCCCCAAAAATATCACTCATTTTTGGGACAACATTTGAACTATTTTGGTCCTACAGACCAAAATTGTCTCTTCCCTTTCCAAAATTTGTCTTGGGCATTCAAATTCCTCATTTTTCAAACTTCTCAGGAATCTATGAACTCTATAGGCTTGAATCTATAGACTCTGCAGGCCAAGTTCAATGGGCTTTACAGGTTGATTTCTATAGACTTGATTTCTATAGACTCTGTAGGCAAGTTCATTTCTACAGGTTCAAAGGCTTCTGCAGGTAGGTTCAATCAAAAGAATCACTTTCCAACACTTAGTCATTTTTGGGATTGGTTCAGCACCTTGGTTTAATCAAAAATGTCCATCGGCAAGCATCTAAGCAAAAGAGGCTTGAACGATTGAACCGTTGAACCATTGAACCACTTTGGTTCAAAGGTTCAACAGGTTCAAGGTTCAATAGGTTCAAAGGCAGGTTCAAACAAATGGTTCAAAGGCAGGTTTTAACTAAGCAATTTAATGCTTTGGTTCACTTAATTGATTCATCCGCTCAGTTCAACACTTTGGTTCATCCGCTCAGTTCATCACTTTGGTTCAATCAAATGGTTTGTCAGTTGGTTCAAAGGCTTCGTTTGAACCGTTGAACCAAAACTTGGTTCAACGGTTAGTTCAATACTTTGGTTCATTCAATTGGTTCATTGGCTTGAACCATCAGCTTGAACCATTAGCTTGAACCATTTTGGTTCAAAGCTTGGTTCATCGGCTTGGTTCAACGAAGCGGTTCAATCAAATGGTTCACTCAGTTGGTTCAATCAAAGGGATCATCGACTTGGTTCAAAGGAGTGGTTCAAATGCAAAAGTTCAAAGAAGCCTCTTGAAGGACAAGTGCCCTTACAGAGGGCACTTGGTCAAAAAAAACACCCTTCGAAAGGGTTGTTTTCAAGGAAGCTGCAAAGGTAATTCTTTCAGATTTTTGTTTAAGGTAGTCAAAAAAGAATAAGGCAAGAAATAATTATTTCATACTTTTAGTTCGAAGGAATTCCTTCAGACAAAAAGTCTGAAAGAATTTAGGAAAGAAGCCACGGGTGGAAAAAACCCGAAGGATTTTTCAAAGGCAAAGTGATCGAAACAATTCTGCAAACTTTTTGTCCGCAAGAAATATCTGTGAACTTTTTATCTACGAGAAATGTCTACAGACTTTTTATCCATGGGAATTTTCCATAGGAGAAAGCCCGAGGAAAATTCTCACAGAGAAAGCTCAAGGAAAATGTCTGCAAAAATAGTCCACAGGAAAGTTGCGAGAGATTGCCAAAGATAAAAGGCCGCCGAAGGACCCCGAAGGGCAGGTGCCCTTGCGGGGGACTCTCAGTTGCCAACTTAAAGGAAATTTCCTCAAAGCTGAAGGGTCACCTTCCCTTTGGGAGGATGCAAAACAAGAAAGCCAAAGAATGACCAAGGGGTGACGCGCTCGAAGACGTCAAATTCAAGACAGCGAACTAGCCGTTGAAAACATAGTGACAGGTGCACAAACATCAATTTTAAGGGTCATAAAATAGTCATTGATCCTTGTAATCTATAGACCTGAATGTATTCACAGGCTTTAAGGCCAAGACCAGTAGGAGGCGACTAAAGAGTAGAGCATCAAATTGAATCAAGGCCGTGATTCACTTAACCAAAAAAAGAGGAACGATAAGAAGGATCAGATCGCCAGGTGGACATTGAAAGATGCAAATTTTCAATTATGTGACTTGTTCCTCTGCATTTAGAAAAGCAAATGGGTAGATGCCCCTAAATTCTAGCCTCTCTTCTTAAAAAATTTTAATACAACATGATGTGTTACTATTCCTGAGTCCTTCTTGAAGAGGCTATATAAGGGACTCTCTTTTATTGTAAAAATATCTCTTTTTGACAATCAAAAATGAAACTCTGCCCAAATTGAAAGGCATTACTGAGACTTTGAGCTCAGATTGTTGATCATATTTGGTTATTGGAATAAGAAAGCAAGTGACTTTTCAGACTTTGTGCTGTAATATCTTTGTTGTTGGGGAAACTGTTCTTATGTCTTTTTCCTTGATATATTTTCTATTCCTTTAATTCAACAAGCAAGAATTAGTGAAAGTAGTCAGGAAGGTGTCCTGAAGAGTCAACTGTGGAGAGACTTTGTGCCCCCATAATTGCCTTTAGTGTGTTTTCTTTTCATTTCTGTGTAAAGGACCTTGGGACAACTTTGTACCCTCATTGTCCTTCGTATCTTACTCTTGAGCAATTCAGGTGGAGACTTTGTGCTACATTTCGATTTGTTGGTTACTACATCCTTGGTTACACTTTGCATTTACTACTAGGAGTATTCTTGTGGTTTGCTGAGTAGTACTGCTGAAAGAAGAGGAGTGCTTTCTGTCATTTCCCTTGAGTTTTTCCTTTGATCTGCATGCATCACCTCTGAAAAAAGAGAGATGGATGGTTTGTCCTACCCTTGAGTATTATTTTTTGTTTATATATATATATATATATATAGGGAACCTCCCCTTGATGAGAGGAGAGATTAGTCTCCTTTTGATGTGGTAAACATACACATTTGGAAGACCAATCTTCCTACTTTGGCTGATCAGACCTATTTTTTTTATTATTACTGTGATCGACAAAATATTCAACCAACACAACTTAGGGTATAAAGCCTCAAAAACACCTTTGCAACTCACTCACTGAAAACTGCCAGTTTTCCTCAAAGACCAACTATGGTGACTTTGAACTCCAAAACCTATGTAGACATATTCAAAGACTCCTGATTAATTTAAAATATTACATGACATATTTATAACATATTCAAACACAAAAATCATATGCTCTAGTGGCAACTATTGGTCTTACAGACCAATTTGTTGGCCTCACTACACACAGTCACACTAGAACCAGATAAGTCATTTTGGATTCAATGTTTTCACCTCTATACCTAACCTCAAATATATATACAAAGAATTAATAATACATACCACTATCAAAAAAAATATCCATGCACTTGGTTTTATCATTATAACATGAAAACACATTCTAATTCATCTTCTCATTATTGTCTAGGCTTTTCACTATTTACACCATTAGGCATGTTAGCGACTGGATAACTTAGATGAATAGTTTAGCACATTTTAATGGTTTAACCTATCCAAAAACCTTCATGTACATAAAATATTATTCTCTACCTTCTTCATCCATCCATTTTCTTACTATGTCCAATGCAACTTTTGACTTCTAAAGTAACTTCTTCATAAACAAGCCTATAACTCAACATTTTCTCTATCCTCTCTCTAACTAATACCACCTATAGGTACCTAGGAGACTCAAATTAAATATCCAATAGATTACCTAACCATACCAATCTATTTTGGCCACTTTTGATCAATATATTCAACATCAGGTCCTTATAAGGGTTATGAGAGGGTTTCAACTTATTTCCACTCTTAACGATTGTTCATAAAGCATAGCCCCTCAATCCAAAAACTAATGCTTGTAATTTTTATCTAGGATCCTTCCCCATCTACCATTAATATCTTAGTTTTCCATCTAAATTTTTGACTATCTATTGAGCACAAGAAAATCCTTCTTAGGTTGAGAACCCTTCATTCTGAGCACTCGAGAGACATCCAAACAAATTTTCATGTATTTTATTTTGGTCTATAACCATAAACTACATGAACAAACTTGAAAAAATATACATCACCTCTAAAAAGTATTATATGAGCTCAAACACCTTGAAATCTGATCATGACCCCTCATTAGGCCACAGTCTCTCTCTCTCTTTGCTCTATAGAACTTGACCTGCAAACCACATTAGGCCTTAAAACTAACCTCCATGATTCTTTCCATGCACTCTCCACCTCACTCACATACTCAATAAACCTCTCTCATTCTTAAATACTATCATACATCCTTCACATGACTTTACAATAGATCATGATACCTCATTAGGCCAAGTGGGGTTTAAGAGAGGTCTAAATGTAGACCTAGATTGAAGGTTCTACCCCTATAAACTCACCCTAAAACTCTCATGAGTGTTCCAATGCCTCACATATATTCTCAAAAAACCTCATACAACCACTCATGCCTACATGCACTCATCTCACCAAGCCACTATGCCCATACCTTCTCACAAGGTTTCTTCATGCCATGAATGGACTTTGGCTACTTAAGCACTTTATGCCTTGACATGTTCCTTCCATGTCATGACCTCAAAAAAACATCAACCAAGAAGATATAATACATTACACCTCACTCATATCATTGCACCATTCTCTTTTTGATGACAACAATCTTACATAGCCTCATACAGACCTAAAACCACATGACCAAGCTTCATATGACTAGACATATTTCTTCCATGCATTTGAACACCTTTGACACCTTTATCTATGCCTTCATGAAACCATTTGACATTAGTTTCCTTTAAATTCTCTCTTGCCTTAAAATTCTCTCTTGCCTTCAAATTCTTTCTTGCCTTCAAATGTATCTTGTCACATGCCTTCCTATGCAGACATTAGTTGTCTTCAAACATCTTCCATGACCTATACCTTCCATGCTAACATCACTCACATACTCAAGTTGACCTGAACCTAGACATTAACCAATATAAAATACAATGATCAACAATCTCACCTTATCATATCATGCACATACTTCAATGACCACTCACCATGCACCTTCACTAGATGCACCTTGACATAAATGACATCAACCTTGGCATCAATGACAACAACATGCCAACATATAACCACTATTTATCATGAAAAAAATTTCACCACGATCCACAACTTTAAAGAATGATACCTTATCGTAATCTTTCCAAATGTCTAGTAATTCAACTAACAAACTAGGCAATGAAGATCCAACTCCTCCATGAAATATCATTCACTTGTTTACTTATATGATGAATAATAAACTCTATTGAATTTCTTATGTTTAATATATATCATAGATTAAAATAAATATATCATAAATCTCCAAATGATTGTACTGAGTTAACAGACTAACACTATGTCTTTCACACAATAATTTAGACAAATGAATATATACAAATATGAATGCAAAAATAATAAGCAAATCATTATAGACATAAGTGTGCTCACAAGAAACACATAATTTTACTAAACACATGTGTACCAAAGGTGACACAAATCAACACAAAGATAATATGTGCAACAAAGAAGACTTGCACAGATTTACAACAAGACATATGTGTAGTCAAAAACCTTGTGAAACACAACACTTATACAATGTCATAAACTAACATATTTTTGGTTGATGCAAGATTGCATGTGAACAAGGATGCTCCTACATCAAAAAAATTCAAAGTATAAGGATAGATTGAAGACTTTGGATGATTTTGAGAAGTGTTAGAACTATGGTAAGACAAGGCACATCAGAAGGACTATAAAGAAAAGAAGTTGGATAAGCCTAAATCATCATATTTTTTATAATCCTTAAAGAGATCCAATAATGAATATGGATATGTGTATCTAATAGCCTCAAGATTGAACACATGTAGTGATCCATGGTTGACTAAATTTGTGCGTCCTTTCATATGATTCCTTTGAAGGACTTGGTGGTGGTGTCTTTCTATGAGACAAATCAACTTACCAAGTTGTGGGAAGAGGTAGAGTGAAGTTGTGATTCAAATATGGGATGATCAAGACTCCCACAAATGTCTTGCACATTCCTAGCCTTGTCAGGAATTTAATTTTTGTGAGAAAAATGAAAGATGTTAGTGTCCAAGTTTCATTTAGCATAAATGGGTACAAAATGGTGTGTGAATACATGGTGTTTCCAATGGGTGTGCACACTAGAACTTTATTCTAGTTGTATGTGACTCTAGTAAGTATAGCATGAAATATTTCTCTTGTTCCTGAGAATAAGTTTGAAGTAACAATGTGTGCATTGGTTGTGCAAAAGGAGATAATTATCTAGCATCAAAGACTAGATCATATTGGAGAGAAGGGTCTACACATGCTACTAATGAAAGATATGGTGGAAGGGATGGATAATTATCCCTTGGACTTCAAGTTCTATGAACATTATTTCTATGATAACAAGAGTTTGTCAAGTTCCCAAAAGTAGTGTGGAGGCAAGTGAAATATCTCAAGTGATCCAAAGTAATGCATTTGAACTAGTTTAGGTTAAATCACTAAACGAGTCTATCTACTTTATATAAATGTATTCGCAATACCTAGGTATACTTCATTTTGAATAAATCTAAATTTTTTAAGAAATTCAAGGAGTTCAAGCCTTTGTGGAGAAACAGATGGAGAAGAGGATCAAGGTATTGTGCACATATAATTAGGGTGAGTATTACTCAAAATATTTAGATGAGTTGTGTAGACAAAGTAATATTCAAATAAATAAAATGACTCCAAAAAATTTGTAGTAGAATGGAGTTGTAGAGCGGATGAATAGGACATTGATGAACAAGGCTCAGAGCATGTTGGGTATTACATATTTGGAGCAAAAACATTGGGTTGAAGCAATGGTTATTACTTTTTGTTTAGTAAATTGATCCCTGACATCAACATTAGTTGACAAGACTTCACAAGAAGTGTGAACTTGTAAGAATCCGTGCTTGGAATATCCACCCATTTTTTGTTGTGATGTATACTCTCATATCCTAAAGGAAAAGAGATTTAATATTTATGTCAAGTCTTTAAAGTGTATCTTCATTGGTTATGGTGAAGGTGACAAAGTGCATAAGTTTTGGAATATAGAGATGAAAAAGGCAATCTATAGTAGGAATGTAGTATTCAGTGAGGTGTGTAAGGTTATTGTGCATGAAGAACCAAAGAAGTAGCCAAAGGAGGAAACAAAAATATACATGTTGATGTAGATCCTAAAGGGTTTGTATCCAAGTATGATGTTATGGATGACAAGTCATTATAGTCACATGAAGAGGAGGAGCTAGCTAATCCTACTCTAAGAATATTAGAATGGGTGCACAGAATGCCCGAAAAGTATAGCCGGCCATATTTTTGACCTGCATATATGTTATCAATGAATGATAGTGATGAACCCAATATGGTAAAGGAATCTCTAGGTCGCATAGAGAAAGTCTTGAAATAAAAATATGGAGGAAATGGATTCTAGATAAGAATGAGACTTAGGATCTAGTGAATCTACCTCCTAAATGAAAACCTATAGGTTGCAAGTGGGTTTTCAAAAGGAATCAAATTGCACAAGGAATTTAGAGAGGTATAAGGCTTACCTAGTGGAAAAAGGATTTTTTCAGGTTGACAGAATCGACTTTGGTGAGACTTTTTTTGGTTAAGAATTTGACTTCAATCATATTTATTTTATCTATTGTTATTGTGTTTTATCTTGAGATTGAGTAGATAGATTTGAAGATATAATGTCTCCATGGAGATCTTGAGGAATAAATCAATTTATCACAACCTAATGGCTTCAAGATGATTGGGAAAGAGGACTTGGCTGATAGACTAAAAAAATTCTTGTATGGCTTGAAACAATCACCCAAAATGTGGAATCATAGGTTCGATAGTTATGTGATTGGACTTGGACTTGTCCACATCAATGTTGATCCTTGTGTTTAATACAAGTAAAAGGGTGTTCACTTTGTCATCATATTCCTCTATGTGGATGAGATGTTGTCATCATAGTCCTCTATGACGAGTTGTGCAACATGTTGAGTTGTGAAAGGTTATATGAAGGTGAACTTACACTTGTCCAACTAAATGTATCATACTAAACAGGTGTTAGAAACTACCTGATGGCACTCTGATGTAGACATGTTGAGGATCCTTACATGTCCATAACTTGGTACAATGGTGGTTGCATATAGGGTTCATTTGCATGCAAGGTGTTACAAGTGAAGTAAAGTGTTATTTATAAGCATGAGTCTTCTCACAAATAATAATTACCTAATGTAGAAGATCAAATTGGATTTTCACTATATATGTGTTACAAAGGTTGTTACATATTGAAGATGTGCAATAAAGTGTGTGCATGTATACTGTACAATAAGGCATTGTATGAAGGTTTTAGAACCTTGTTAGTTTTATTTGCATTGAAAGATGGTTCAATTTGTATGAATAACAAGTAGGTTTTTGTGTTGGGTTTTTTACCCTAAAGGGTTTCCCAGGGTAAATCTATCTATGTGTCTATATGTATTCTTTCCATTTTTATCTTTGTCTTGTTAAGATTTGTAATTTCCAATATACCCCTCCTAAAACTGAGTGTTATCTATGAGTTATTTATAGCAAAGTCTAGACAACCGAAATATAATATTGATTAATGATAATACTAAGACTAAAAAATTATATAAGGATAAACATATTTTAACATATGTTCTACATAGGTACATAATATCCCCTCGCCTTTATAGAGTTTTATCTCTAAAGCTAGTAAAAACTTGTAAGTCAAGCACACTCAGCCTAAATTATTATTATGATGGGTGACCTATCAAGAACTTCCTAGTGAAAAATAGTGCATTGTGGATTTTAATACATGTGAAGGATGCATGGGGAATGGAACCCAAGATCACTACATCATAAAAGGAAGCTCCAACAAAGACACCCGATACTATCACTTAAGTAAATACATGAATGAAAATGGGGGCATTTTTTTACTCCTCAAACTCCCCTAATTTTTAGGCACATTTCTTCAACAATGTGGTGAGTTCAAATGCTTAGCATGAGAATATTCATTTCCATGCACATGGGATTTTTTTAGAGTACCATTCCATATCATTTTACATTTTATGCACATTTTCCCAAAATTATGGCAAGTCTAGATGCTTGCCTAGAAAATCTTCTATCTCTATAGTTGCATCCTTTGTTGGTATCCCCTTCCACTTGACCTTGAACATTTGCATAGATCGATTTCACAATTTTCTAACCTCCTCTTAAATAATATGCTCGGGTTCTAACACAAGCTTCCCTTCTTCGTATATGATAGGAAGTTCTATTTGTGGCACAATATGCACTCATATCTTCTTCTTCAAACATGATACATTGAAAAAATTGTGTATGATTCTCTTTTTTGGTATATCTAGCGCATACACATCTTCCCCCACATTCCCTCTTACCATGTATGGCCCAAAATAGTTTGGCTACAACTATTTTTTCCCTACATGTTTCAAAATAACATGTTCATATGCTTGTATCTATACAAATTCCATATCCATGATTTCAAAAATCCTCTATATTAGGTTTTAATGAATGCACTATGAAGTTATCCATTATTTTTTCCAATGTTTTGCATCTCCTCTGATGTTTCCTCTATCATTGGTACCTTTTCCCTTTTAATTTACCAGTCTAATGGTGATGGATTTCCCTTTGAACATATTCACTTGTGAAAGCTACAAAGCAACAAAAGGAACTGGAGGCCATGAATGCAAAAGAGCTTGAGTTTGCCTAGTATATGTTGGAATTATAGAAACAAATATAGGCCTAGTAGGAGTAATTGAGACATGATATAGAGATGGCCACTTTGTTGGCAGAACAAACATTAAAGAAATAAAAAGGGAGTCGAGTCAAGTCAAGGATCACAACCAACATTAGGTCCATTGGGGTTTGTGGGGATAGCCCCACACATCTCATACTCACTATTGGACCCCTATCCAAAATTAAGGCACTCTTTGCTAAATAACACAAAGCGGTGATAAGTATGGACCACTCTAAGGGCTATGCATAAAATACCACAAGGGCGAGTGGTAGACTTGAAAAATATAACACCCATATATAAGGAAAAATTGTGAGATATTTCGCAATAGAGTGCATGAACAATTGGATGGTGTGGTGTGTATAGGTGGAAGAAGGTATCATTAGTGAAATTTAAGATCTCATTGTCACACATCCCCAGTATGAAGCAAATTTGCATTACCTATTGAGCATAAACTAGAGGATACAATGCAAAATTTTCTCTATCATGTAGATCTTTAAAAGATAATATAGAAGGATGTTATTTCAAAGTGTGAAGGTTCAAATATAGTATCTATCCTACTATAAAATATAAGCAAAAGAGTATAGTTCAAAGTAGTGGAAGAAAAACTCTGAAAAAGTAACATAAAATGTGGCCACATTAATCTCAACTCTTTAAGCTAGCTGGTGATAACACATGACATGAAGAACTATATCTATTGGAAATCTAGCTCATTGTTACATCTACCAACTATGATGTGACCAAATATCCCACTAGCATAGAACAAAAGGGATTATTGAATATCGATGAAGAATGCAAGAATAAACAAGTGCAAAGAGATTCTAAAAACACCAAGATGGATGAGCATGGTACTCTAGTTAGTAGGCAGTTAGATAAAATGGATTTATCTAATACCAAGTACGAGGCTTCTTCATAGATATTGGATACTCAACATGTGCCTCATGGTATTGTGGGAGTGGCCAAAACAAATGCCACTTTGTGACATATGTTTTAGATGGTGAAGTCATGTTGCCTAGCTAGGATGTTATTTTGAAGATGTTGGCTAAAAATACAAGGATATTTTACCATGAAGAGATGAAGCAAGGGTCAAGCTTTTAGTTTTGAAGGTGTCGTGTAGAACCATCCCACAACTCCAGTTGGGCAAGTCAAGTTGGGGTGTTTTGGTACCTCATGCCAGATGTCTAAGTCCTAGGTGGTTGATAGTTCCAATTGGTTCCTTAGTGATTAACAAGTTTTTTAAGCAAGAAGACAATATTTTTGGATACGTGCCAAGATTCTTCATCATAGTTGTCTCAAGGATGAGACAATAATTAAATTTTAGGGCTAGTGTTGGTACGATTATTCATCAATATGGTTTGAGCATTCTTGTACACAACAAAGGCTCCAAATATGTCACAGTGATAGCAATGGTGATAGATGGATAAAACATATCAGATTTGTCTTTGGACCTATGTGGCATTGCACGATGCTTCACAGTACCGCATTGACACATGTGAAAATGAGACATGTCATTTTATTGGTATACATATAGAAGCAATATTTATATCATGGAATTGTAACATGTAAGGTATGCAAACAAGAGAGATTGAAGTGCATGTACAAAGTGTGTAAGAGTGAGAAATAAGAGGTGCAAGGAGTCGGATAGGGTAAAAAGTATCTATAAGTGAGAGATAAGGAGTATAGATATAAACATTAGTACAACATTGTAACGATTATTTAAATTAATAAATAAATACAAGTTAGATTAGTCAATACTATGTTATGTGTTTTGTGCATGGAATATAGGTACCACTTATTTAATTTTGCTAGGTATAATACAAGTAATATGTTCAATTGTAGTTTTTTACTTCTCTTTGTGCAATATCAACTCTAGCCAAGGTCACTCAATGTTTAGGTCAGTACAGAGTATCTGATTATGTCAATATTAATCTTGCCAACTAATTATAATCCCCATATGGAAAATGTCCATGGTGAAATAATGGATTTTAATTCTTGAGATGAAGCATGAGAAAGATTATTATGTCTTTGGCATTGTTCACATATTTTTGCATGTTCATGGAACTCGTATTCCATTGTAAGCCAATAACAGCCCATTCTAAGTAATTTATATGACATCGCTTTTCTACTAAAATGTCCACCAAACTCACTATCATGAACTTATAACACCGATTTAGCTTATCATGACCAAAGAATCTAATAAAACTGTTCATCAAATGATCTCTTCAAGAGGGCATCTCCATCTATAATATATCTAATGTCATCGCTTCATAGTTTTCCTTTGTCATTTCTAGAAAAAATTGGAGGAATTATTTCTTTTGACAAGTAGTTAAATATATCCATGTATCATTTTGATTTATTTGTACCACTTTCTAGTGCAAATACATCTAAGGCATCTAAATTTTGTAATTCACTTATAGTTTGTTATAATCTCTTAATAGTCAATATGGCATGCCCATTTGTGATGTTCGTAGGAACAAGGGAACAACACTAGCCATAGCTTCCACAATTCAGTTATTTCTTTTAGAAGTATTATTAATCTCAAACTCATCGAATTGGGCAATCAAATTAGGTGATAAATATTTGTAGGAGATCAATTTATCTTATTTTGTTTGATAGGCACATGTTAATTGGTTAGCGACAAGTTGAGATTCACCATATACTTTGATATATTTCATATTTAAAGAATTTGCCCGCATGGAGTCCTAAAATCAATGCCTCGTACTTTTTGATATTATTAGGACATGAAAATCTCAATCAGTATGTTAATACCAATGTCCATCCTTGGGG
This sequence comes from Torreya grandis, assembly GCA_037957365.1. Classification (NCBI taxonomy): domain Eukaryota; kingdom Viridiplantae; phylum Streptophyta; class Pinopsida; order Cupressales; family Taxaceae; genus Torreya; species Torreya grandis. The sequence goes on from JARHVA010001639.1 coordinate 1,169,694, forward strand.
AGTAAACAATACAATACTTGCCCCTACACCTAAATCACACTTGGACCCATCAAAATACATTTTCCAAGAGTTATTTTTTCTTGTACACAAAAAACTTATCTGAAAGGTTTCATATATAAGAATGGGGTCTAATAAGAGAGTCTCAACTAGTTGGTTTGCAATGACTTTCCATTTAACCAATTGTTGTGACACAATATTAGGATTAAACTCTATGAATAGCATGACCAAAATGGTTATTATTCGTGATAAATAAGGCTAAGACATCATACATTTCAAAGGATCAATCTTGACGATTCCCTTAGTTTCATTGTTAAGCATGTAGCATCTAAGTTTTCATGTTGCAAACACACTAGCCAAGCATAGTTTTTTCATTGAGTTGTAATTTTTTCTCATAATATACTAGAGTTCAACTAATGTAATAAATTTTTCTTTCATTGTTGCCATCATCATATTTTGAAAGAAAATTTCCCAATGCATGTTTTAGAGCAGAGATATATAATAATAAGGGTTGATCAGGAATGAGTGACATCATAACTAGAAGATTAGCTAAGTATTCTTTAATTTCATTGAAAGACTTTTGAAAATTTTCATTCCACTCATACTTGGTGTCTTTTTTCAATAATTTTGAAATGGTTGAGTTTTATCCGCTAATTGAGTAACAAATCGCCTAATAGCTTGAAATTTTCCTTGTAAACTTCTCAGTGACTTAAGACTCTTATGACGCACATAGAGATAGATTGATAGAGAGAGATGGTTGGGAGAAAGCATCGAGGGGCATATAGATAGACATGATTGGTCAGGGCCATATATCTCTATAGGCGGCACCCAGGATAGATAGATGAACTTTATTTGTATCTACTTCTATATCTCTCTAAGAGATAATGAAACCTAAAATACATTTCTTAGGATATACCTTGCCCCATTATCTTGACCATTCATATATTTTTTCGCAAGTCATGTGTATGGTTTTCTCATTTCTTATATTTTCCTGAGATGTGATCAACATTCTTATATGATTTCATGCATGTAATTATGGAATACATGTGTCATATCCCTTTGATAAATGGCTCCGAATTTTTTAAGTTTGAAAGGCATGACCACTTAGTAAAACATTCCCTAAGGGATTGTAAATGTGATTTTATGTTGGTCATTATGATTGATCTTGATTTCATTATAATAGAAAAACTCATCCATAAAGGAAAGCATTTCATGCCTAGTTGTAGAATCAACAATGATATCAATATTGGACAATGAGAAGTTCTCATTGGGGGTCGTTTTGTTTATAGCTTTGTAATGAATGCAAATCTTAATGCCCCCGGTTGGCTTGGAAATTAGTACAATGTTAGAAATCCAATTGAAATAATCAATAGGCCTATTAAAGCTAGAATCAAGTAATTTTTTAATTTCTTCCTCGACTAATAACGAAATCTTAGGATGCATCTTTCTAATCTTTTGCTTCATAGGTTTGGTAACAATATTCACAATTAGGTTATATATTGCTATATAGTTGGAAATCCTTGGCATTTTGCCATAAGACCATTGTAGACTTCATAAGGTGGACATCAACGAGTTATATCTCCTTACGAATGTATTGAAAAAAAAATCACCATTGACAATATTATGAGCACCCAAATATTTGTCATTCTTAGTATGTGCTTGATCACTCATACATCTCCACTTGGAATACTTATGTGACTTGTCATCATTGTTATAATTGATTTCATATTTATTTTTAAGCACAGTTAGAATAATAGGTTTTGTTATACCTTGCTCTTTTTTGCCATTCCTTTACCACTATAACACATATTTTGTGCACACTTGAGTCCAAATGCATATGGTTTCAAAGATGTTTGAATAAGACTGGCACACTTATCATTTTTGTTTGTGACACAAAAATCATCCTTCACCATTCGTTTGCCCTTATCTTCCCTTGTTATTGTCTTTATTCTTATTGAAGCAAAATATGGCTTCATTATCAAACATACTCATATCATATTTGTATTTCTCGGGGCTTGTTGGTGTAAAATTTAACTTGGATAACTTTTCATTTGCAGTAATCATTCTTTCTTCAATATCTTTGAGTATTGCTATAGTCACCACCAAATTCTAACGTTTCCACTTGGTCCATTGAAATGACTTGTTAAGGTGGCTATATAATTGGTTGACTCTGACTCAAATGATCCCTGCTAATATCTTAAGGCTCAATCATTTTCCAACATCAAACCTATACATGTATGTATAACTCTTATCATATAATAACTTCAATTATCTATGTAATATAGATGGAACAACTCCCATGTCATGAATACATGGTCTCCCAAGTAATATGTTATGCCTCACATCATTACATATAACTTGACATTTTGTAGCTACAATTTTTGGTCCAAATGATATTATTCAATTTAATTGTTTGAAGAGTCTTTCTTAGTTGATTATCAAAACCTTTAATAACCATCTCTAAGTTTATGAGTTTGTCTTTCAATTCCGAGTTGCATAAGAAATGACCCACTACAAATGTTTAACCCTTGGACATTATCCACCAATATTCTTTTGAGCATTAAGTTGTTGACTATGACCGTACAACATATAAGGGTAAATATCATCCCAATTACTTTTGGGGGTAACTCCATTCTCAAAGGTAATAAAGTTCTCACTTTCTATCAAAGATCTAACAATAGAAGCAAAGTGAGAAAGTTGAGTATCACTTGGTAAAATAGTGTCCTCTAAGACCTTATAAACAATATTTTTGTAAACATTAGACATTGTAAGTAATTCAAAAATTGATATCTTTGTTTGATTATTCTTGAGTTGATCAGCGATATCATAATCTTTAGTGGCTTGCAATCTAAGCTTAAAAATTAATGGAGATTAGGAGGAATAGAAGGACCTATTGTGTTCTTGGCTTGAGTTTTCCTTTGTGTATTCTGGTTAACCCCATTATGTATCATCATGCATTGGTCATTAGAAATGAGAATCTCTATATGAAACCCTATGTCTTTGATATCATTGGCAAGGGTGGTAACACACGAGCATAAAACACTATCATAATCACATACAACACTATCATGCCTTAAAATATATATTAGCAATCTATGACATATCATTGAAAACAAACATTTGATCGTCCATAAACATGTGTACTCTAACAGCGTCATGATACATAGTAATATGCACAAGCTCGGAATATGTCATGTAGATAACATCATTAAAAAGCATGTCAGAATTGAATCACATCTAATAATATTCTTATCCATGACAAGTGCTAAGATCCACATAGATATACAAGATTTACAACAAAATGAAGGATTTGGGTTAATAGAATATGGCACTAAACAAAACCCTATGAGGAAACAAGCAAAAGAGCAACTAGGGCTAGTGAAGACTAACATGATATATCACAACCCTAAAAAAATGCAACACTATGGAGAAAACAAGATTAAATCCTAGGAAGAGAGCACAACACAATTAGCGCTAAAGAGGATGAACATGGATCAACACACCTTTAAAAATGGGAACATTAAGAACATGCAAGGGCTAGGGCTAATGAATATGACTGAACAAAAGAAACAGTAGAAGAATCAAATCTACCACATTAGACGAAAGAACTAATCTTGAACTCACCAACATGTTTTATGTGAAAGTGGTTTTACATCAACATGCATTACACCTAACTATACAACAATGTTGCAATTCAGACCTAAATAGATTTACCCAAATAAACAGTAAAAACAAACATAAATGCAATAAAGGAATATTCTAGACTAATTGAAAAGTACAAAGTTAGGGTAGTGATAAAAATATTAAATTGTCACAAATCTGTAAACTTTTGAGGACTAAAATCAATTGAAAATAGGATCAAGAACCAAAACGAACAAATCCAAAAAATTTGGAGCAAACTAATAACTTACAATTTTTTACCAAGAGTGAACTACTACGCTCGTGGTCACTCCCAAAACCATACTTTGGAGCTAAGGTACGGTTCAGGTCATTGTGGAATTCTTTGGAACAAATTTGACGACTCTAATCTTCTACCCTCAAGCTCTGAAAACCTCATTCATTTTTTCGAAATTCATTGTGCATCACCAAAAAACTTGTCTCTTTTCTTAAAACCCTAATCAGCGCAAAAAACCTTACAAAACCTTAAATAATGTAGTCATTGAGGGACATGTCTTGATCAGAGCATTATCCTTAGAAAAATTGGAAATCGATGCTCAATTGCAATTCACCAAGCACCCATGTGATACAAGTCCTCTTTATATAACTTTTCACTACATGAACAATTGACAATGATGCAAGATAAAGACTCCAAATGAAATTATGTCTTTCACATCAAATGCTAGAGTTTTGAGTATCACTCTTAACCTTTTTTTGAACTCTTATCACTCAATTCCCTTGATTATTTCTTGTCTTCACTTGTCCTATATGCACTAATACACCTATGTATATATAGACTTCTCAAATTCATATTAGGACCCTATTGTCACCCAAGCCAACACACAAAGGGCAAGAAAAAGAAACAAAAACCCCAAATAAAACAAAGGTAAGGGTCAAAGGGACCCAAAAGAAGAGGGGACCAAGAGCGCAGCAGTACACCCTTGGTCAAACCCATGAAACAACAAAAAAATACAGGGAAAATAGAAAAAACAAAGAGGAGATACATCACAAGGAAATGAAGCCAACAAAGCTCACACTGCACAAAACACAAGCCAATAAAAACCTAGTATGAACCGATAATCAATAAACACACAAGCACCCTAAACCAATACAAATTGATATCTAAAACTACCTTTGAATTGAATTTAGGTATACATATACATAGGTAAGGATGTGACTTAGAAGCTTTTAAAAATATATAGTTGGTATTTTCTTTTTAATTAAGAAATCCATTCTACTTTAATCTGTAGCAAGGGGAGGGTGTTATGAGAAAGGCCACCTCACTATTGCAGCAGGGCTTACTAAAGTGGTTTCGATTTAAGTATCCAAAAAATCCTCTTCATTTTTACAAAGATTCAACTAAGGGCATCGACAAAATTTTAACAAAAGTTATAGCTTTGGACAATAGATTTCATTTATCAAGGGGGAGTGGGGGATGGTAGATGATGAATTATCCACACAAGTATTTGCTTCTTTACTAATTCCAAATCCAATTTCTGGAAAGCATTGACTTGCAAAAAGCCTACCAAGGTTCAATTCCTTGGTGGTGGGTTCAACTCCTTGGGAATCACCAAAATAAGACATGGGGTCAAATGTGAGCCCAGAATGAATTTGGAATAATAGATATCCCTTAGACCTTGGCCCTAAGCAAAAGAAGAGTGCTCATATGTGCACCCCATGCCAATGGCTTGATTATTCTCCACTGAAAAAAATGACAAGAATCATTTGTTAACAAACATGTCCCAATGACGTTTGATTTTATTGCATATTGCTTGTTCTAGCAACTCAGATTTAAGTTGTAAAATCTATAAACCATTACGCTGGAAACCTTTCTCCATTGAGGATGCAGTTTTGCTCAAACGAAGTACAACTATTGTCCCCCACAATAATATGATATAAAAAAACACATTCAATAATAGAAAGCATGGCAATTAGCATAGGAATTAGCCACCCAAAGAATGCATAGGAATTAGCAACCCAACTTTTAAAACAGATGCCACGGATCGGCCAATCCTACTAATTTCACAAAATCAATATGTACATGAAATAATCTTAATATTACTCAAAGTAGCTCGTGAGATGTATGGTTATACTGCCTTTGTAATTTCATCCTAATGTCCCCATATTGCACAGATTCAAAATTGGACTAACTATTCCTGCAACATACATGATTGTAAGATGCTTGCAGTGCCCTGATTCTTCACTTACAACAAATTGAAGATGGATGACAAATTTCCATACTTGTGCAAGTCAAAATCCTGTTTTCCACAATATGTAATTTCTAGTGCTTGCACCAAATCTAACACCATCTGAATCACATAAGACAATTTCTTGGCCACTTTCAAGGAGCTTTCCATTTAGAAATGTACCATGACGAGATCTCAAATCTGTTAAAATTACGGTATCACCAGTTGTTTCCATTTTTGCATGCTGCCCACAGTAAAATAATAGTATAAGTCTGTGTTATTAAACAAGACATAGCAACTAGATGTACCCAAACAGGAATAATAAAAACAAAGTATACATGGAAAAACCACAAAATACAAAGGAAAATGTGATACCAAACCCCACCTGCCGAGAGATTGAGGCATGATCTAAAATCACATCGCAGCTAGGATCTCTTCCAAAAATCGTCACTCGACCAACCATGGGTTTAATAAACCCTATAGAGTTCCCATCCTAGCCCACAAAAATACCAACAATTTAGACACAAACTAAGATGTTCATCCTGCAAAAAATATCTTAATTTCAAAATCCCTCGTCCCTCTTCATTCAAATGCAATTTTCCCCTTCTAACCCTCATGGTGAGAGATAATTAGACCTGCTGCATGAGCAAGTGACCATTGTGAGAATTCAAAATAAGATCATAAAGACTGGGCAAAATAGTCAGTGAAAGACATTGGATTCTTCTAGTACCCTCTGGAGTCTAAATGCATAATTGGACACTGAGAACCAACATCCATTCTCCAAATCAACTGATAATCATTTTTTTATTTATTTCCTTGGGAGCTTTGAGGTTGCCTGTAGGTATTGTAAAGAGACCAGAAATGACGACCCAGTCAAATATGCAAAGTTACATCTACAACTGATTAAACCATGCTAAGCTTCCTACCATGAACAATAAAAGGATACAGAAATTGTTCCAAAAACCCTTTTAATAATCATTAACAACATAGTGCAAACACTTCAAACTTTGGAAGATGTGTATAGATGCGGTGAATCAAAATACAACAATACTGTTACAAAGAGGAGCCAGAACAGCCAGAAGATTAAGAAGGGGTAATTCATGCCACCTGAACATGTCACTTTAAGCATTAAAGGGACAGAAAGTAACAGGTTTGGAATGGAACATGCCTTGTTTACAATTACATTAAGTCAGGCAAGACAACTTTCAGGTGTTTCTGCATTGAAGATGCAAACACCGATGTCACACTGTAAGCTTTTGAGTTGTATAATAAAATTAATAGAATCATAAATCATAAATAAAATTAGACAGAACAGATACATACCTTTTGGATCTCTAATTGCATCTCATGAACAGAACCAATTCTTTCGTTTTTCTCTTTTAAACCACTGCAGATTTGAGATGGTGCAGTTATGTCTGTAGAAAGTGATTGCCTCTTCTGATACTCATATAATGCTGAAATGAAACCTCCGTTGGGATTGACTTGACTGCGTCTCTCCTTTAAGTACCTGGACAGAGAAACAGAGTATCAATGATATGGATCATGAACTCTACTGTTAAGAAAGCTTTAATAGTTAGTAATACATAAAACCATTATAATGTCTTGTAGCAGTAGGAAATACTCCAAGCTCCTTTCCCCAGTTTTCAACAGAGAAAAAATTAATCAAGTGCACAAGTATTGAACTGTAGGAAGTCATATCTGTGAATCCTAATATACAAAAGAGTAATTTTTGAAACAATTACATTGGCGTATGGCAATTTTCCCTATGGAGAGTTGATACAAGACTAAACAGCGGGACGACAATTTAATTTCAAGAGTAAGCAGCAAAACATTCATAACAAGATAAGAACAAACACTATTATAAATTAGAGTGATTGCTGATCCTGGTATACCAAGTTTCCCATCTACTCCCAAGGCTGGATGTTTAACAGCTTCCATTATGGGCAAGGTGGAGGGACATCGTTTTTGCATTTGCATTAAAAAGTCCCTCCCATGGAAGCCACGAGACAGTTTGCAATATTGAGAGACCACCATGCAACAAGCAAGAAAGATAACTAACAAAATGAAGCACTAAAGGAAAGGATCATCCTAGTAGGATCTACAAGCAAGGAATTCCTTTTTATTTTAATGAGCCCATGATCCCATGATAAGAAGACCAGTATATTTCAATTATTTAATGAACTGATATTATCTAAAGGTCTATAAACATAATATTAAAACTCAGATGGCAACATATTAATAGTCCAAGGTTGTGAACGCTAGCATTTTAATGAGAATAACTGACAAAAAGCATGTCCAACATTCCAACATACACACAAAAAAAAACAGATTTGGTCATTCTTGCTAAAATGCATGAAATAACTGATCAGTAAAGGATCAATTCTTAGCAAAATTCCAGGTTTTAAGGATTGGAAAGATACTAACACAAGAATTTCGCAGTGGACAAGGTTGCACCCTTTGCAGGTAGGGAATCCAGAATAACATGCGAAGGACTTATCCCATATACAAGCGGGGAGAATAATTTGTGGAGTCTGTTAACAGGGAAAGGCTGATAGTTTGTAAAAGCTAGCTTATGCTTGTCCTTACCTCCCACCTACATAAATGGAATTTTGTCCAAGTCCATAGTAAGACAGAGACTTGAAAATTTGGTGCTCACTTGAGATTTTTGTGCCTCATGCTTTGTGTTCCCTAAAAATGAAAGTCAACCATGTAAACACAGATGACTGTGGGATGGTAAGAACTCCCCATGTGAAGAAGAGAAGTTGCCAAGTCCACAACACAGAAACTCAAAAACACAAACACGGAAGAGATAAAAGTAATAATCAAGGCCCATTGAAACCCCACAATCAGTTCCATATGCTTAATGCCTGTGAATGACCAAAGTAGATCAATGGGACTCAAGAATACAAGAAGTTACAATAGCAAATCAGGAAGGCTGAATGGACCCCAACAACCAACATAAAAGATCTAAAACTAAGTCTATATTTAGATATACAAAGAAAAATCATCTAGTAAGTGGTAGTTAACCCGAACAAGGAGATTCTTAGAGTATGCATAGGCACTGCAAAGTAATGTTGGTATTAAAGCAGAAGAGGTCTCTTGACAATGCCTAGAACGACAACCTGAGTACTTGCAGTTCAGGACTTGCTCTTGTTTTGACAAACCTTCCGGTGCATGGAATGACTCGTGAACCTTATTTAATTCACAATTCAGTTTGGGATGGGTGCACACACAACATAAGGGAAGAAAAAAATTAGCGTGGGATGAAATCCCCAAAAGGGATATGCTACATGGTAAGTCAATAGCTTGTAACTAAGAATGCATCACAAAGACAAGAAGGGATGTTCCAAGTTTAGATCATAAACAACCAGTTGGTTTAATCAATTTACCCAAAATGCTTGTCCTGTCAATCCAGAATTTATCACACTATAATATACATGGTGCAATCGAAGCAGAGAGATTCGAAATATAGATGAAAAGTTAGATTGTTTCTTGTTAATGATAATTGGATGATGTAATTTTCTCGTCCATGAATTCATGACCTTTTTCAACCATGATGGAAAAAAAGCAATTCCTTTAAGGTTTCATTGATTAGTCTGAAAATTTAAATTCTTGAAACAGAGATTGAAATCCTAGAATTGGCATTCTATTTATAATATTTGCAAAGTTTTGAAGCAAACACAAAAGACCTTTGTAGAACTCCAGCGAGCCACCCATGCAGGTGGTGTTTAATTCTCCTTTTCAGATTCAATAATACTCAAGTCCAAAATCTTGTAGATTTGTGGAGGAAGGGAAAAAAACCTCTGAATGAAAAAAATCCAAAATTACTCAGCTGGAAGAAGGAGATCGCGATGCAATTTTTATTCACAATCCTACCATATCTAGATGAATTCTCAATCAAAATCACAATGCTGTCATCCAAAATGGTTCAATGATTGAGGATTTCTCAGATTTCCAGAAAGAAGCTTGTAATTATCATTAAGGACGATCTCTTGGCTGCTGTGGAGGAATTGTTTTAAACAACTTAATGTCACTAGCCTTATACTCATCCCAAGGAAGGAAGGCACCAAATCTTAGGCATCTTCTCACCCTATTTTGCTATGTAATATGGTGTAAAAAAATCATATTGAAAGTTACCCACAGATTGCAGCCAATGTTGCGGAAGGTTATCTCAATCCTGTTTTGTTGAAGGCCTGCATATCTTTGATGGCATAATAATAGCACAATAAAATTTGCATATCTTAGCAAGACCAAAAAACTAGGACTGTTTATCAAATTGAATGTGTCTAAAAGTTTTAGTTGCAGCAAATGGAGTTCTACTATGGCAATCATGAGGCAATTTAGTTTACATGAGGAATACTTCCAATGGATCTATAACTGCATTCCCTCAGCCTGCTTTTATTGATTTAAGGTAATGGTATCCCAGGTCTTTTGTTTAAGCCTCGCTGTAAGACTTGACATGGAGACCTTTTGTCACCTTATCAATTTGGACTAAAGGGTCTTTGTCATGCTCTATATGTGGTGCTAGCGGCAAAATAGATTTATGGATAAAGAGGCAGCTCTAGTGATTCCCACACTCATCAAAAGTTTGCAAATTACAAAATTTTGCTTGCCAAAATCATTCCACAAGAAATTCAATCACTCGGTGGATTTTGGAAATAATTTAGAAAGCGTCTGGTGAGCAGAACTCTGATCAAAATTCAGATACTTTTTAAGAATACCCATCTCGCTGACAACAGAGGTCCGTTCACATCCTCAGTTTTCTATCAGCATATTTTCTGGCAAAGTATCTTGGTATTCCTCTTGTTGCAAAGCATCATGGCATTCATAATTGGAATGCTTTAAAGAGCTGTTTTCTAGCAAAAAAATATAGCCATGCTTGCTAACACTTGCTGACTGCATTCAGCTTGTTAAATCCAGTCTCCAAGTGATGCTGGTTTATAATTCGCCGTTGCTGCCTTTACTGATTTAACTTCTTCATGAACTAGCCTGTTTGTAGCCAAATTTTTTGCAGTGGGAACTATCTCAGGATTTCAAGCTTCCCTTATTATTCTAGAACAATGTAACCAAATCAATATTTGCCAGCAGAATCTTGATCTTTTTTATAATAACTTAGCCATGATGTTGGCCGAGCACCTTTATAAACACTATAGACAATCCTGGAGCCTGGATTTCCCGCAAAGATATATCCCATATGTTTTTCCTTAAGGCATATTTTCTCAAGCTTTGCCTACTCATGGGTTTGCCATTTGTAAATATGTGTGTCAAAGTATTCCCCTCTTAAAGGATCACGTTTTCTGGGGAGTTAATAATGGGAGGAAATCTCAGGTTTTTTCTGATAATAGGAACTAATTCTTTTTGCTCATATTCCAGCTTAGCAGCTATTTCAATCATTCCTTGCAAAGAAGGCTGTGGTTTGTCCATCAATATATTTCATCCACTAAAGCTTCTTCGCATCATTGGCCGTCAAATATAAGCATGTTTGATTAGTCTCACATTCCTCAGCTTTTGCTTATTATTCCCAGTTATATAGAGAAGTAAAACCAACAGCAATTATTTCTTATGCAATCTGTTGATATCAGTTAAGGCCATACACTCATTCTTATATAATGATTGTATCGCTACTCAGCAATCTAAACTCTAGAAGCGTGCCTGGAACTCAGATGTGAAGTACTAAGCATGTGTCAAGAAGAAAGGATGCCAGAGACCTTCTGTGTGTCTATTTTCTGTCTGATGGCAAGACAAGTCAACATTTGTTTGCTAATTGTATCTTCACAATAAACATATGGGCTTGTGTGTGTACAGTGTAGCTATTTTCCTATTTAAGTGCTGCAATTTCATGGTTTGGCACTATGTTGCAAGAAACAAGAAACGAAAAAACGTGACTGCAAGGACAATGTGATGAGAAAAACGGTCCATAGAATTTGTGCATTAGAAACAGATTTTTTTTGCATATAAATTTTCATGAATTCGTCAAAATTCTGCCACAGAGAGTTTAGACTTTAAAATTTGCTTAACAAACTTCACGAATTAATAGTTAATATTAAAACAAAAAATATGTACATCACACCATTGCTTGTGATCTAATGATATGAAAATATTTAAACAAAAAAAGCACCATATTAAAATAAAAAATCATCAAAGTAACTAAACTGCACTAAACTAACTAAAAGAGTTCCAATTAAATAACTGACATCTAATTGCTTGTGATCCAGATCCAATGGGAAATCCAGTGGACGACACACCAAACTGCTATGTTTAACATGCTATAACAGAAATTGACCAAAAGAGAAAATGTAAGGAGCTAAAAAACCACAGAAATGCATCCAGAAAGAGAAAGATTGCAATGTACACAAAAAGCTTTATTCATATGGCAGATCTATCTACAACAGTAGCAATCTCTGAAAAAGATGTCACGCAATTAAATTATTATGCCCTCCTTTCAGGTGTAGCACCTCCATATAGACTGCAAGTACATAAGAAAAATGAAGGGACAAGAAGGAGAAGATGAAGTGATCTGCCTTGGGAATCCGAGAAGCCATCAGTCACAGATGGATAAGAACAAACTGATTTGGTGGGTATACCTAAATCTAGGTCAGAAACACATCTTGTGATTTTCAGGCCTTTGGAGCGATTTTCAGGTGTCAAACTTTGCTGAACACCCCTTACATTATATTCTAATCATTTAAGCTTTCCCACAACTTCTGAATGGGGTCATTTTGAAGTCATGACTCCTGCAAGCTAGCTGTCTGATTGGGCACTCTGGCACTCCACCACATGGATCAAAGTGTCAAATCAGAGCTACAATCTCCATCAAGTCTACACTGCATGCAATATTGGGTTTCCAATTCAACGGAAGAGGCATTGCTTAAGTCTCGGAACTTGCCAGCTCGCTATGAAAATGTCACTTTTAAAGTTCAACCTTATGCCATTTGGCCTCTGCCTGTCTATCCTCATTATAGACTAAATTTTGGCCTTCAATTAGCACATGGTATGGTCATGGTACACAGAAAAGGCAAAGTTGAATCTTATTATTAAGACGGTGCTTTTAGCTTCCCAAAATTCCTCCCTCCCTCCTAGTCAGGGAAGCATTTGTAAAACACCGTTCTTCTCACACGATGTGTATGAACATGGACCTGCTGTTTATCTAGACCCATGGCTCAATAACACAAACATCTAGATCTATTTAACTGGTGCATGCAAGATACCATATTCCATCCCCAATGAAGGTGAAGATGAAGAATGACAAATTCTAGAGAATGCATGTATGAGGAAGTAAACAGAACATTGAAAGGTATCCAAGGATCAACTACATGCTGTGTGCAATCTGCAAATAAGGTGAGAATGGATGGAGGCAAAAGAAATTGAACAGCAAGCAAAGGTATACATAGTAGAGCAGAAATCATATGACGACAGGATAATAAAAGATTTTTTTTTTTAATAGCTACAAATATCATTACAACATACTGCATAGATATCAAGCTTGGAAACTAGTCCAGCAATATATTGCACTAAACATATAGCATAAGTTCTTTGCCAGCTATGTCCTAGCAAAGCCCAAGTGAAACAAAATAAATTTGGCACACAAAAATTAGAAGATGGTTCTTGATGACAACATAAAAGGTTTTATTATCCAAATTCAAAGAGATCATATTTACACTTAATGGATTTTAATCACACAAATGGTTGTAAATCGTACAATCAGTAAGGATGGCTCTTCCTCCATCTATATTTTGTCCATCCTGCAATGGAAATCACTATGAAACACTAAACTTACAACTAGAATATGGTATCATTGAGGTTGATCTTCCATGGTTGAAAGGCTATATTATGTTAGTCCTGAGTGTTCACTTTTTTCAAAAAGATATATTGCAAATTTGCAATAATGAGAATAATTCTACTGTCCCTAAAGAGTACATTTATTATCTAGAGTGATACTTGTGAAGTGGTACACCAAGGGAATTATTTTGGTTGTAAAATTTCATCTAGCAAGTCATGCAAATAAGTAAAGGGTCATAAAACTCACGAAAGTGAGGAGGAAAAAAAGGGAAAAGGTACTAGAGTAAGAATCCAAAGCACAAATGTATATGATCAGATAGAATTAAGATTTTGACAGTGATACCAACTTTAATGTGTCGTCAACTCCCCACTGTTTTGTTCGTATCAAATATGCTGCACACAATGTAGCTGAGCGACTTGCACCAGCTCCACAATGGACCAAAACTCTTCCTCCTTTCTTTTCCACATCCCGAATGAAATTATATGCAGGATCAAAATACTTTGCAATGTCTGCCATTTGCTCATCTGCATTTTTCTATTCAAATTAATACCCTGAGGCATCTGTCTAGTTACAATACACTTTTTTTTTTTTTTTTTTGGTTCCCACAAGAATGCATAACTAAGAATTTAAAAAGGTACACGCGCTTTCAACCACAACATGCATAGTAATACATTAAGGTTGTTAAAGTTGATTGAAGAACACAGACAAGCAAAGCAAAGTTTGATGAAATGTTTGTTACTTTTAGACAATATGCTTGCAAATCATTTCAAGAAGAGAAACAAACAAACCAAAATTCTTACTTTGGGAGGAAAGCATTTTTATGTTTGACCTGCAAGTTCTAAGAACAAATGTACTGTAGGTTTATTGTACGAAATAGACTCTGAATGAATGGTTAATACATGACTAATTTTCAGCTCTGTCAGCTGGCACTTGGATTTTGCATTCTCCATGTCACCCAGATACAAGAACTGTGGTAAAACCTAGACATAGAAACATGAATAATGTATTAGTTGTATGAATTCACACAACACTTTTTAGTAAAAATATCATGTCCCAATATCATTACAATAATAATAATTTAAAATCCCAAAAAGGACATTATTCTACAAATTTAAACAGCCAAAAGAGTTAAAGGATTCTGGTTTTGAAATGCAGATATATTAGGAGTAAAAGATATTGCATAAGCATGATTACGAAAGTGTGACTTCTCTACCTCTGTTGGATATCCAGAAATTGAGGCTGCTTTATGTGACTTTGTCACTAAAAATGGATAATTCCTTGTAAAATAGGAAAGAGAACTTGACCTGCCATCTGCAACTGCAAATAATGAAAGCAAATAACATAAGAGATAGGGATGGGAGAACTATCTTCTACATATGTTTACAAACATCATATAAACCTAAATACCTATTCATTATGTAGAAAGGTTTCCCAAGCCAAAGAAAGGATTATTCTCTCAAAAATATATGTATAGATAGTGATCATAATCTTTCTTGTTAGAGCAAACAGTCAATAGATTCAGGAGCAAACCAGGTTCGCCAATACTCATAAACAGGACAAATTTGAAACAATATATGCATATAAGGTAAAGTGAAAAAATCCCCTTGTTCCCACAAAGCTTGAGTCCGGTTGGGTGCGGTGGGGAGGAGGATGTTGCATAGACGAAATAGGCCTACAATGTCACCTTTAGCTATATTACAGTTCACTTCCTTTTGAACAAGAAGCAACTGAAATGATTAATTTGTTTTGTATCCAGAACGGATGTTGGGACCAACCAATCACAACATAATACAAAATCTCTGAAACCCTAAGTTCTCAACCTTTCATCATAGAATTTAGTGCCAGAAATCATTTGACAGATACTAGCAGGCAAGAAAATCCTTTTTTAGCGAGAACACCTATCTGCCATCGTTTAATGAGGATCAGTTCGCTTGGTTATGGTCCTAAGGAGTTTAAATATACAATGGCATTTACAAGAATCATTGAGAATTAGTCAGAGCTCTCAATGTTGTTAAGCTGGCTATAATCCCTCATTGCTAACGCTGTGACTGGAAGTCGAATTACAAGCACAAAAAACTTAAAAACATTGAATTTGAAGTAAAAAAGGAAAAGGAATAAATCTACCTGGTTCCAAAACTAGGAGAGACTTGACAAGACCCTCTTTTGACAAAAACCGAGCAACTGGGTCAGATTGCTCCAATTTGCGCTTCTTGGTGGAAGAGGAAGCGGAAGAGGAAGAGGAAGAAATAAGTAGTAATATATCTCGATCCCACCAGCATTTGGAAGAGAAATGTGGCCCTGCCAGTTTGTGAAGAGTCTTGCCATCATCTGAAAGTGTGATACAGATGGAACCTCTGATATGGCCTGCATTGTAAGAATCAAGGCTTCTTGCGTCCAATACCAAAACGCGAGGATTATTCGCCAGGATATTGTATGCCTCGTCCATTTTTATTTCCCACTTCCAAGACGGATGAGGGGATTTTAGCATTATATGCAGATGGGAAGCATGCTAAACGGTGAATTTATTTATTTATTTTTTATTGTATACCTGAAGGCATTACATATAATTATTGAATTATATAGAATGTCTTTATTTTTGTTTATATTTCTGAAATAAATATATGGCGGATTTATAATGTTAAGTAAGTATACATTTAAATCGGAAAGTTTTTTTGGTTAAGCAGCCATGAGTATGGGGCATTCATGCCATCAAGATCACCCAAGGTACGACCTTGGGCTTAACCGCTTGACTCCCCATGTCAAGGATCTAGAGGGATTTGTACCTTGGTGGATCGATATAAGCAACCATCATCCTCACTAGTTGGACTACAACCCTTTCAATATGGCTATCGTCCCTCAATGCCAATAGATATGCACTAGCAATTGCACCCTAAGTTGCAATGGATACACCTAGGGAAACATTCTTGAGTAGTGTCCCTTCTTTTACTTCAAATATTACGTTACATTTTCTTTGTGCTTTTCATGTATATGTTGCTTATCTTACTTCTTCAAATATTAAACTGTATTTGAAGCACTCCATGTGCTTTTCATCTATATGTGCATTGTGGCCACATGGTAGAATCTTGTGCATTTTGTCATCGACGGATTCTGAGTCTTGTTTATCTTTCAATTTTATTGGATTCGTTTATTCACTGGAAAATTTGTCAAAAGGATAAAAGGTGGACTTTCAAGTCACACTATTGAGACAAAGTTCATTTCCTATTAATAGGTGGAGCTACTTTTATTGAAAGCAAAAGAGATGCAAGAAATAAAACTATTTACACTAAAAATGTATTTTATAAGGGTTGTACTTTTAACCATAAAGTACGAAAAGGTGGAAGAAGGGAAATGTAAGAAAATGATGGTGAAGGGAAGAAATATATGAAAAATACATAGAGAAAGGATAACTCTAGATAGTCAAACACATAAACTCACTAGAATAATTTAAAAGTGGAGATTTTACCGTAGGAAACTTTTATCATCAAAATGAGATAGGAAAGACATATTTTGAATGTAAGAACAAAATATATACGCCAAGGAGATTGAATAGCACTAAAAACGGAGATAAACAACAATCTCGTATTTTTCAATTAAAACATATATAAATTCTATTTTTAATCCCACCAAGGTTTCACAACATCGTAAATTTTTAATGCAGATTCGAAAGAAATTCTACAATGAAATTTTTACATTTATCAACTATCTAGCAACAAAATTTCACAATATGAAGAATAAGAATCAAATATAATAACATACACATATATTATATATTTAGAAAGATTTCGGGCATAAAGTCCTCAAAATTTCTCTTTGTATTGATTCTTCTACGAGTTGAAAATACAATCTCTTCCTTCTATTCTTGCTAAAAAAATATTCTCTATCAAAAAGCCTTTCAAATGAGCTCAAAACTCTTATTTATAAGTTGCAATCAATGGTTATACTACATAACCACCTTTTAAAAAAAATTAGACTCCCTATCAAAGTATATTAACAAAAAAATGCAGCTTAAAATTGTAAAAGTGCGTTGACAAATTTGCACGACTTGTAAAATTGACTTGACAGTGTTGCACAACTTAAAAATTGCAAAAAGGACCTAGCAAAATTGCACAACTTACAATATGCAAAAATATTATTACAAAAATACGCAACTTAAGATTAAGAAAATGACTTTGACAATTTACAAGTATTAAAGTTAACAAATTTTCATTACGATCTATTCATCTTCATCATTAAGCACGATCTGGACCTTTTCTTTTTCATCATGTGGAACCTTCTCCCTGTATTCATCGAATATCTTCATGGTTTCTTTGACTTTATCTTCATCAGTACCTTCTAAGTGAATGAAGGTAATTTATACATCACAATAGAGATCAATCATCTGGTATGAAGTCGGTTGGAGTCTCTTCAAAATTGTCAAGGATATTTTAATAGTTGATGAATTTCTAAATTGACTTGTAGTTGAGTGCAGATTATGGAGTTGTCTTGTTTTCCAACAATTGTTTATGGAATCATTTTTTAGTTATCACCCACAAATAAACATGGACGTTTCTCAATTTGTCTATGTATCTCGATTATTGCATTGGTTGTCAATGACTAGGATTCTCTATATTTCTTTACACATTCTTTAATGATGTGAAGTCAAAATTTGGTGGAACATAGAAATTATATGAGATCCACAATATCTTCATGTTTTATAACTCCTATGATGAGATCATCAGGATCAGTACATGAGAAGGCTTCCCATTTTGGTATCATTTGTTTCCATTCCCCTGCTTCAATTGGATATATATCTTCAGTGTCTTTTGCTTGATCATATTCAAATTGAATCTCAAAGTAGATGGTCATGGCTATGTTTATTATCGTTGCTCCCTGTTGAAGTAACTTTTCAGACCATTCTTTAGTTGCCCTTCTCATATGCCTAATCTCTTATTATACATTCAATGTCTCAAAATATGAAATCTAACAAACAATAGAAGAAGAAGAAGATTGAATTGGCTTCACCAACTTTTGAACAACTGAAGTGAGTTATTCAATTTTTTTCTTTAGTTGTTCTTTGGTGACTTTGTCTTGATCCATCTTTTCAAAGAGAGTTCATAGACTGCACATTTTCCTTAAATCTTTCTCTGGTATCTTTACCAAGATGCACTTTGGATATCTAATAGTCAGTGGCACTAATTCTATTTTTGTCTTCTTCAACAAGAGGAATTGCTACCTCAGCGTACCTTTTTTGTTTTTCATCTGTGATTATTCTAGAAACCATTTTAGGTTTCTTTACCACACAAGGAGTATGAATGGTTAGAGCACTAAAATTATTTTTTTATGGTTGTACTACTTTATTTTTTTGTTTTACTACCTTGTTTAACTAGTCAAGAACCTCTATGCTAGGTGATTGTTGTACATGTACATATGTTGGTTGATTTTGAGTATTTGGAGGAGGGGGTGGAGTTTCCAAATCTTGATGATATATGGGTATAAAATTACCTTGATCTTTCTTAGGTGATTCAGTTATAGCTTTCAGAGTTGAAATATGGGGTAACTCAACATCTTGATAAGAAAATGGAGTTAATAGAATGTTCATTTGGGGAGGAGTAGATGCAAGATGCAATAAAGAAATGTCTATAGCCAATACTTGTTGAGTAGTATTTAACACTAAACTCTAAGAACAAGCAATATTCATAAGAAGAGTATCAAGTGTAGTGGAAACACCAAGAGTACTTGAAGACCCTTCCCCTAGCCTTTTGATTTGGAGCTGGAGTGGTTTCTACACTCGAGTAATCTCTAAGATTACTTCAACTCTTTCTTCCTAAATTTTTGTTATGTCTTCACCTACTTCTCCTGTAGAAGATGGGCCTACCTATGATCGTTGTTGATGAAAAATGCCCACTTCAATCTCTTTCATTGGTGGAGGGAAACCTGCTTTGTTTGCATTGATGTCTTTGTTCTTCAACCATCTAAGTGTTCTATCTAACACTGTTTAAGCCATATTTTATAGAGCTCTGGATTCTACTTTATTCTAATCAACCCATCGAAGAGGCTTTTACTTGATAGTTGCTTATTCATATATGGGATCTAAAACATCTTCATTATCTTCAAACTCTTTTGAATTTTTTGGTATCTTGAATTCGATGACTTGTTCTAGAGTGAAACAAGAGTAATTGTGAGCCTTGTCTTCTTTCTCATCTTCACAGTCCATCCAAAAGTCTTAGAAGTAAGGCATATGATGGTATGTGAAAATGATCATGGTTTCAATCAGACCTCTAACATCAAAATAAGATCTGTTGTGGAATGACTGGATAGTGAATCGAGTCATCTTTATATCAATAGCTTTTGCCTTAGACAATGAAGCATGTGTATATCTTACTATGGTAATTGGAAAGTTTATTCCAATTTTGTGTTTACGAGATAAAAACTTATGAGTTTCAACCAATTGTCTTACCAATTTTATTAGATCCCATATGTCATCCACATACCTTGGGAGCATATATGGAGCTATCTCACACCCGTCAATTCTTAGGTATGTGAAGGTTGGAAATTGGATAAACAATGTTCCCCATCTAGAAATTTTAGTTGATGTTTCAATTGATATTCTAATGTTGTAGGGATCAGGCTCAAACATTTGATTGACATATTGAAATAATGCATCGTTGACTCTGAGAAAATGATGTGAGATTTCCTTTAGAGTGAATTGTGGGTAGAATTCATAGATTTTGGAGGATGCCATATCACTTACTGTGTTCAGACTAGTGTAGAATCTTCTACGAGCAACAAGATATACAAGATATGAAGTCTTATATAAATTTGATGTGGTGGTGACTTATGCTAGTTGTTCATGTAATGAATCACTAATCAACTCACCCCAATTGATATATTGTTGATTCCTATGAATGATCCATATGTATTTGTACATCAAAGTTTGGAATTCTTTGGCAACAAAGTACTGCCAACTTTATTTAGAAGTGTGATTAAATCATTGACTTTATTGACAAATTCAAATCTGGAGATAGTCTTTGGAAATATTGTTGCTGAAATTTTAAGCTTTAAAAGCCATTACTTGTTAACCCACTTAGAACAAGAACTAGTATTAACTTCCCATAATTGTTGAGTACAATCTTGAGTGAGATCAAAAAATGATTCATAATCAGGCAACTTGAGCATATTATCAATGTGTTATGGCCTTAGACAAATCATGTATTCCCCTTTCAAGTTTCTAACTTCTCTCCTTTCTTTGTCATAGTGTTTAGCCATGGTTAAGACCAATTCATGATTTTATACTAAGGTTGGAAAGGTTATTTCCTAAGGTAACCCACTGTTATGGATACTCTGGCCCTAGTCAATTTTATGTACTATATTGATCCTCTACCAAAAGTCTTCCATGTCTATGTGCCCAAGGTCTATATCTATCACTTTGTCTATGTTAAACCCAAGGCTTGAAAGAGTAAAAACTCCTTGAAATTGATACTTCATGTTTGTGTTCTTTTTCTTTAGGGTAATTTATGTAGACATCTAATGAAGTTCCTCTTTGGAAGAAGAATGAAGACTTAGAATAGATTCAATAGAGAGTCAGATTTTTGGGTGTATCTATGTAGATGATATTTTGTGATTATGTAGCACCTCAGTCTTATACACTTGGAAAAATTAGACCTTGCTTGTTCATCTTAGTTATATGCATGCCTTACTTTTACAAGCCTCACATCTAATCTATCTTGTTCTCCTTGGCCTATCACTTAGTCTAACCAGCCTTATATTGATGACACAGACATCCCATCTTACCCAAAATGCTTAAAATGTACTTATCTTACACCTCTATAATTTTTAAGTTTGTTCATGCTCTCCTACTCCCTAGACACTAATGTTCAAGATAGATAGTGGTGATGACATTCTTATCCTACCTTGACGTAAGTGTATAGTGCCCTAAAGTCATCTAATTTACAAATGAAATACATTACAATGATCAACCTAAGTGCTTTTATGTGATTTATCTCCTGATAAGATTGGTATAAATATAATATCAACCCTCATTCATTCCACACCCAGAAATCAAACTAAAAGATCAGTCAAGAAGCACTCAAGTTACTCAAAACTTTTCTATTGTGCCCCATTATAATATCAATCAAAAGAATAGTCCAACTACAGTTTTAAAGTACTAAAAGATTAGTTTCAAGATTTTATCTATTTAGTTACAAGTTAGGTCACTATTGTACTTGCTTTACACACATTGCATTATTCACACACAATATAGTATGTAGGGGATAACTACATGAGTCCAAGGCCCTCTTCTAGAGTATTGGTTATGTAGGCAGTGCCCTTTGATAGTAGAGTTATTGTGGGTCAACTTGACACTATGTGCCCACTAACCCATTTCCCCCCAAGGTCACATTAAAGATGGAAAGCTAAGATTTTTCCTTTTCACTAGTAGTGATAGTCCATGACCTAGATCTAAATGCACTAGAGTGAAGGCAAAACCAAACCCAAAAGCATTTAGGTGGTCATATCCTGTTTCAACTAATATTTCATACTAGACACTAGAGTCGAACCTAGATAGCAGTTAACATAACTATTTCAGGTTGACACAACTATCAAAGAGTTAGAGGCACCATATCCAAAATTTGACAACTATTCCAAAACTATCTTCTTACTTGCTTTCATCCTATACCAGATATAGATCTATATTAGCATCAAAACAAGTTAAGTACTCTCTTATTTGTCATTTTTTATATTTGACATAGTTGTACTTTCCATTAATAACTTATCTCAGTTTAATAAATTTAGCATATGGTACATCTAAGTTTAGCATATTAATTGGCCTACTATAGATTTGATATTCACCCTTATGCCCTATCATTTTTATATCCTTAACCCTATCTACCTAGGTAAGATCCACATCTAAATTAAGGTCAAACATTTGGTGAACCTGACGTAGGATCCACATCCAAATTAGGGTTAAACATTTGGTGATCCATATCTTTTGAATGAGAACTATCTTTCAAAATGACTAAAGCATGAAGAGTTGATTATTACTGCTAATATTGATGGGGTATATTGTTTCCATCTCCAATTTGATACGAACAAGTGGGATACATCTTATGGAACAGTATTCCTCAAACAACTAGGACATACCACAAATGAACTCATATACTCTCCATTGATGCCATAATCACACACATAGATTTAGTTACCTAATATTTGTGGTACATGTGTGGTGACCATAAACATATGGATACTAGACCATGACCCCCATTTGAAATTAAAACTTGGACAAGATTGTCTAGTTGAATGGTAAGCCAAGTTGGATACTAAAAATATGTGTGTTACCTTTCTTGATGTGGACACAAAGATTTGTAAACCACATGATGGATACGACTATTTGCCCACACCATTAGCTTCAGGGAAGCCATTAGATAAGTATATTGAAGAATAAGTAATCCATTGTTATAAGCAACACTTGAAAAATGTGACAAATGGTCCTACGTCTTTCGATGATGAGGACTTCCTTGATTGGAACTCTTAAAAAACCAAAAATATAAAAAAAAGTCAAAATATTAAAAAAAATCCAAAAATATTTTCAGCACCTACATGTTCTATTGGCTCCTTGGCATCTATGTGGTAGTTCCATGTTGAGGTCCAGCATATCATTTACTCCTACATACACATATACATGATATACTCATGGGTGTTGGGATTTCCCTATATTCACGTCACTAGGATGTTGGGGGAATCTGTTTCTATATAATTTTCGCTTTCACATTCAAAGAGAGAATAAGAAACTAAGAGAAATGGTCTAAGGCTTGTATGTACCTAGATATAGTCTTGCGCACCAAATTTAGACGATGGAAGGAACTCCTCTTTGGTTGTAGAGGATGACACCTGAAAGAGAAAGAGACTAAAACACAAAAATTGTTAAATGACAAGAAAGTGGACTGCCAAGTGAAAGCTTGATCCTAGAAGCGCAAGGACTTTTTGGAGGATGACAGTCCACTGATAAAAAAATAGAATATAATCAGAAAAAGAAATGATAAAGACAGAATGAAAGAAATGAAAGCAAATGCATACCTGTTTATAGCAATCTGCTTTGCACATTCACCGACGTCGGTGGTCCTGTCGGCGTCGGTCAAGGAAGGTCACCGATGTCGGTTAGTATGCCGACGTCGGTAGGGGAAATGATCGAGGTCGGTTGGGGCAATGGCCTGGGACAAGTTTCAGCGCTGGTTTCAGGGCAGTCTGGTCAATAGAATGGTCTGCATAATGGTTTGTGGTAGTTTAAGAGTTTGTGTAGGGTGGTAAGATAGAGAGTATTGTCTTTAGGAAGGACTAAGGCAGAGGGTATGTTGTCAGAAAAAGGGGTAAAGGGTAGGAAAAAGACCTCTCAGCATTTCCAGAAAGCAGTTTAGTCAGGTCGACCAGAATGATTTTGGGAGGGTCTGTAAGACTCTGATAGCTTGTGTTGAGTTGATTGGACAGAGAGTGTTGCCTGGAGAGGGACTAAATGGGTGTCAGAGGCAAAAAGGGGGAGACAAGGGTCAGAGAAGGCTTTTCGGCCTCTTTGAGAAGAACAGGGAAGGTTGTGTCAAGGATGCTTGGAATAGATAGTAGATAAAATGCTAATATATTTGAAATGACACTGAAATAAAAATAGTACAAATACTTAGCTGTGACATGAGTTGGCAAAGGTGCAGGAGCTGTGTTTTCGTTGTGGCTGGTCATGGAGATATCATGCAAAACCTGTGTGGAATAGCTGGTGCAAGACCTCAGTGCCTGGAAAGTGCTATCAAGAATGTTGATACCTGCAAGAAAAGAAGAAGCAAGAAGATTCAAAAGCAAGAGCACGAGAGTTCTGTTTCGTTGGAGGAGGATTCAAGATTCATGATTAGCCGTCTCGTGATTCGATTCGTGATCAGCCCCAGAAAGAGGTTAGAAGTCAGTTTAAGTAAACCGACGTCGGTGATCCTGCTAGCATCGGCCGGCAGTTGACCGACGTCGGCAGGTGGAGAATGAGTAAAAGGGCCATCAAGCCTATTTTCCATCTGCCAAGTGCATAATCCGTTGGAGAATTGTCGAAGGTTGGGCCAAATACGCATGAGAGTTGGTTAGGCGGTTGGAAATGAGTAAGAATAGGTCTTGGGTGAGTCATGGGGTGAGAAATGGTCCAAGGTGAGGTGTCCTAGGCGAGGTGTCATGGGTGATGTGTCAAAAGAGGGGGGTTAATTCAAAATAAGTTTATTATTTTAAATTAGTAATTGTATGGGTTAGGAATGGATTAGGAATGAACCAAGGGGGAGGATGACTAAAGGTTAGACACGATTTCGATGTCTATATTTGCCCCTTTTTGTCTTGTTGGTTGTTCTGATGAACTGCAAGACAAAAATAGGAGTTGATTGCCCCAGGTATAGGCTGAGATTGTTTTCGTCTTGTTGGTTGTTCTTGGCAAATTACAAGTCAAAAATAGGAGGGTTGGTTGGACCAGATGTGGGATCAGGTATTCCCCCTCAAAGCGGGAGTCAAGGGAAGGGAACCTAAAGTCGGGTGCCAATTTGACAGAGAGTGGATGAAAATGGTGAAGTTGGAGTGAGAACGCTGCAATAGTCGTGATTGCACGTATACCACTTCACAGGATGGTCAGGTCAAATTATCACAGGTCGAGGGTCGAGGAGTGCCAAAATTAAAATAACCAAGCCCCAACATTTGGTTGTAGTTGATCGGGTTATTCAATCTAAGCTGAAGCTCTAATGGTCATCGTGTTCCAGGTATCTCAGGCTCAAGAAGTGCTCCTGGAAACACGAAAATGTCACAAGTAGTGGGGATCAACCGATTTGCGATCTTATACTTGTGAAGGTCAAAATATGGGTTGTGAACAATTTTGCTAACCATTCGTGAGGTAGCATACATGCAAAAACAACCAAGGCAATGTTGTCTTGGAAGTGGTTGTAGTCGAAGGAGATAGTCGTGATCTCCATGGTCATTGGTCGAGTGGGGTTGATGTAAAAGTGATCTCAAGTGTGCCCCAGGAGGCTAAGATGACTTCTACTGTGAAAAATGGGCATGATTTGGGTCTTTGTGAAGAAGTTGGAGGTTTTAAAGTTGCCGACGTCGGTATCACACCCAATGTCGGTGGACAAAAGACATCGACGTCGACAGAAATCAGTCGACGTCGGTGGACTAGGGCACTATTATGCCGACGTCGGTGGCCAGCCAAATTTGACAAAATCAGATTGGCATCCAACCAAAAGTCATTTGTGATTGTGATCAAAGGGAGAAAAGGAGATCTGGAGTGATTGAGTGAAAATGACTCCAAGTTGACCGATGTAGCGGTGTGAGGTGTCAGAGTGAGATTGGGGAAGAGAGGGAGTGATTTGGACCGGGAGAGGAGGTTGAACAATGGATTGTGGGCCAGGAGGAGTGTGCAGAGAAAGTGAGACAAATGAGATGGCAGAGGGTGGAGGAGGACCCGCAGGAGGTCCAGCACTAGCGGCACCCATTGTGCCACCACGGTGGCGACGACGGGACGAGGTAGGAGGCGTTATGAACTTTGTTTGGTTTGGTTTTGAATTTGATTTTTGTTTTTAAAATTTGCATGTTTTTAGCTTAAATTTGAGGGGGAGGGGTAGTTAGGAGGGTGGGAAGGGCAAGTAGGTCATGCTAAGTTGATTTAGGAGGGTTTTGGGGGGAAAAGGTTGGTTAAATGGGGAAGCCCTAATTTTTAGGGCTCACCCCATTTAGCTCTAGGGCCAAACCAGTCGCCGACATCGGTGGATTCACCAGCGTTGGCTGACCAGCGACTAGCGTCGGTCACTTTCCTGCCGACGTCTGTCATTAGTGACTGACATCGGTTAGGTAAGTGCCGTCGTCGGTATGCAAACTGATGTCGGTGTCTGCTTGATCAGAGAGAGGTTTGAAAATTGCCAAGTTGAAAGGGTGAAGCCACGCCAAGGGCTTCTCGGGTGTCAGGATAGCCAGAGATAGTTAGGTAGATGGTCATGTAGATGGATGAAAGGGCAAATGGGTGAGCTAGGTCTCTAAAAGGGAAAAAGAGTCATGGGGATTGGTAGTCGCATTGACATGGGTTTGATTGTTAAATGCAGGTGAGGCAGACGCTGATGCTACGGGATCGACTGTCACCATTGCTGACGCGGATGCATTGGGACATTAATGGGAAGGAGTGGGCATAGATGAGCGTGGTGGGACTCGGCAGGCTGCGATGATACTATCGGGTGGTGAGGGATGTGAGCCTGATGGTGGCTCTGATCGAGCGGTGGGATCATTCCACCAACACCTTCCACTTGCTGATAGGGGAGATGACAGTCACAGTCGAGGATGTGTACCAAATTTTGTAGCTACCGGTACATGGAGTAGACCTATATGCGTGCTCGAGAGAGGCACATGACATTCACATGGTGATGCTATTTGGGGAGCACGTCGCTGAGACTAGTTATCATTCAGCGAGTTTTGCCTACGAGCCCCTATATGCTGCTGACAAGGATGCACATCAGCTAGCGATCCTAATGATGATCGGTATCACAGTCTACGTGTTGCCAGATGCAAAGGGAGGCAGGTTTCCAGTCGCTTTGACCAGAGTTTTGATAGATATGATAGAGCAACAGATAGTGTTTGCCTAGGTGCCTGTCTTTTTGGCCCAAGTGTATAGAGAGCTGTGGGGCATCAATCGGCGGCGACGGTATAGCTTATGTGTCGGCCACCTCCTGCATTGCTGGGCTTATGAGCACATCGTGGTCACATGACCTCTTGGCCTCCCAATGGTGATTCAAACTGATTTCAGAGTTGGATTTAGGCGATGGTGCGAGATGATGGCACAGGTACGGATGGACGGGGTAGTCAGAGATATTGACTATTACAAAGGGGTGCTGGAGGCCCTGATCCTTGTGGACATTATCTGGAGACTATACCTGGTGTATCCAATTTTTAGAGATTAGAGAGAGCATCTAGTCAGAGTGAAGAGCATCAGGTGGGTCAAAGGCAGATGAGTTGGTGAGCTTGAGAGGGTACCAGCAGAGAGAGTGCAGCGCTAGTATGGGCTACTTCAGGGTGTGTCGCCCACCTTCCCATAGTATAGACGAGATGATATTGAGGTGCCACTCCCACTACCAGAGGAGACAGAGGGGCCAAATTTTGAGGAGTTACCGACAGGTCCTGGGATAGCAGATCCAGGATGCACAGAGGCCTACTCGGCATGGTGGGCAGGTCAGTATACAGGTGGGACCACAGCTTGATTTTCAGACAGTGATCAGAGAGCAAGATGTGGCCCGACAGGAGAGAGATGTTGCTAGATAGGAGAGAGATGTTGCCATCCAGGAGAGGGATGCAGCACGAGGACATGTTACCATTTTACAGGGGCAGTTGGTTGCAGCCCAAGCACAGGCATTGGCAGGATAGGTTTTGGGAGGACAGGTCCCAATGTAGCATCCACCTCAGCAGCGAGTTTAGCAGCCCACACAGTCAGCATCAGTGCAGCTAGGGTTTTCACAGCCATAGGGTTCAGTGCAGGGCACAGTAGCAGGTCAGATGGGTCCACTGCAGACTGTATCTATAGTTAGATACAATAATGCATTAGATGAGATTGCATATTATGAGGGAGCCATTAGGGGGTTTCCTTAGATACAACGATACTCAGATATGAGGGTAGAGTTGAGCCGACAATGGTCTATGTCACGGGTGACTACCTTGGGTTCCCACAGATGGCGCAGAGCAGAGGGTGGGGATGATACAGCATCTTCATGGCCATGGCCACCACCACCACAACCACAGCCTTGAGGGCAAATTTTGATTATTTTGATGTATATACCGGCCTACGTGTCGATGATGTGAGATGTACTTGATTTTGTGAGAGAGAGAGAGACAGATGTACTTTTGTAAAACATTGATGATATATATGATGAGATTTTAGCTATTGATGTGTTATGGATGTTATGGATGTTTTTAGCATTTCTCATATGTTTTAATGATATATGCCTAATGTGATGATGTTGATTATGATGATACTTAATGATTAATGTGATGATTTTTTATGATTATGATGATGGTGCTTTGATTTTGTTAATGATTATGCAAATATGTGATTGTTTGTGATGTGATTGACAGGTGACGAAAGAATGTGATGGAAGAAATGTGATGAAGGAATGTGACGGAAGGAATGGCTGAGCTAACCCCAGAAGACCCCATGTCAACTGAGTGCTGCCTACATAGCCCTTGTCGTTAGGGCCTCAGGCCAATGTAGTTCTCCTAAAAGAGAGGAAAAGGGGCGAAGTTATGGAATGTTTTGGTCGAGGTCAAGTCATGGTCAAAAGAGAAGAATATGGTTTGTCCATCAGGTAAACGAACAAACGAGGGTGGTCGAGCTAACCCCAAAAGACGTTGTGTCATCTGAGTGCTGCCTACATAGCCCAGATTAGAAGGGCCCTCAGACCAATGTAGTTCAGGTGAAGAGACAAAATGGTTGATGATTGGTTTGGTCATGTGTTGAAATGATGAAGATAAGATGATGTTACAACATTTTCCATATTGTGTGATGGTGTATTCTGTAACATTGGTCGAGGGGTCTTTCATCCCTAGCAATTTTCCATATTCGTGATGGATGTATGCTAAAAATGAATTGAGGTCTATTTATGCTTCAGCAAGTAATGGTTTATGCTTAACATAAATTGTGTCTTGGTTGATAGTTTCCATGTGTATTGGTCTCCATAGAAACTATGTGAAATGGATTAGGATGATGTATGATGTCATGATGTCATGTTGTTGGTCTGAAGATGTTGGGTTGAGTTGGTTCGATAAATGATGAAGTTCGAATGTGACCAAAGTGTAAAAGAAGTGAAAGGCATATTCGCCCTTTCATTGACAAGGACCAGAATGATAGCATAGATAGGGGTTGTTAGAACCAAGAGCCCCATTCATGCATTGCGTCGTTGACCATGGGTTGTGTTAGAGAAGTAATCGAATCATTTTGACATTAAAAATGAGCTCGAAGTCCCTTGAACAGGTGTTATGATAGGTGAGGATGGGGTAACTCTTTTTTAGAGCAGAGATAACTTTGCCCCTTTTTATAGGAGACCCTGAGACAACTACAAGCCAAGTCCATGACTCCCTTTTTTTTTTTTGAGCAGACTGATCAATGCGGGAAGTCTACATAGAGATGTCATTTTGCTTTGTGGTCATTTGTGAAGCTGATCGATGCGGGAAACTTCTATGAAAGTGCTATTTATAGCAAGATTTAGTCATAGCCATCCTTCGAGGGAGTGGTCTATATTTTTGCTTTATATATATATGAGGGGTTTTGAATAGCTGTCCTTCGAGGGAGCAGTCTATTAGCTACAACAATGATAATACAGCTGTCCTTCGAGGGAGCAGTCTGCCTTTAGAGTTTGTGACCTTGGATATTTTGACATCAATTTATTTATTTTGTTTGACAGAATTTTGAGTCATGGACAAGACTATAAAAGTTCAAGGGCTCCCTTTTATTAGGACAAAGCATCCATACTTTATAAAAGGGTTATATAGGATTTGTTAAGGGGAATAGGGTTGAAAGGAATAAGGATTAAGAGGACAGGGTTGCTCAAGAGACGAGCTCAAGTTAAATGTTAAGTGAGTAAGTACTCGACTAACAGTAAAATGGTTGCAGATGTAAGGCATTAAGGGGTTCAAGTTCTGGTCGGCCTTCAAGAGAAGACAGACGATAAGTCCCTGATCCATACTTATGCGTGATGATGTAAGGTCTGAGCCAATTGAGAGAAAATTTGCCTCGTTTACTCCATTCCATATTGGTCACGTGTTGGTTCTCTTTGAGGACAATGTCTCCGATGTTGAAATCTCGTTCTCTCAGATTTTTGTTATAGGCTCGTTTGATGTGATTTTGATAGACATTGAGATGGTTGAGGGCAGCAAGATGACGTTCGTCGAGTAACTCAAGTTGAGCTAATCAATCTTGACAAAAGTCATCATTAGAAAGAATGTCATGCAGAGAGATGCAAAGAGATGAGATCTGTACTTTGAGAGGTAGGACAACCTCTATTCTGTACACTAAAGAGAAAGGAGTAGCACCCGTAGAGGTTCAGATGCTAGTGCGGTAGGCCCACAAAGTGAAGGGAATGTGAATGTGCCAATCCCTTCCAGTGTCGTTGACCACCTTCATGAAAATTTTAGTTAAAATTTTGTTGGAAGCCTCAGCCTGCCCATTTGCTTGTGGGTAGTAAGGCGAAGAAAAGCTGAGTTTGATGCCAAAGGAGTCACAAAGTTTTTGGACAGTTTTATTTTTGAATGACTTGCCATTATCGGTGATGATTTTGTGAGGTACACCGAAATGACAGATGATGTGGGTGTTGATGAAGTCGACAATTTTGTCAACTTTTGTGGAGATGAGAGGAATAGCTTCCACCCATTTAGTGAAATACTCGGTGGCGGTGATTATGGACTGATGACGAAGAAACGAATGAGGGTTAATCTCGCCGATGAGATCTAAGCCCCACTGTGAAAAAGGCTAGAAATCTTGAGTGACTTGTAGGGCGTGGCTAGGGAGATGCAGTAAGTTAGAATGCTGCTGACACTTGATGCAATGTCGAACATAGTCGCTACAGTCTTGATGAAGGGTGGGCCAATAATAGCCCAAGTGAAGGATGCGCTTGGCAACCGAATTACCACTGAAGTGTCTGCCACAAATCCTGTCGTGGACCTGTTTAACAGCATGAGATGCTTCAATGGAGGTTAGACAGTGAAGAAGGAGGCCGTCGAAACCTCTTTTATAGAGAAGACCCCCTAGCATGGTATAGCGAGCTGTGCATTTGATGAAAGCCCGCCGTGCATTACTAGAGAGGTTGGGAGGAATGATAGAATGAGCCAAGTAGTCCTCAAGTTGTTTATACCACACATCCTGTGGACTAGAGTCTATGGTGTTGATGAGGTTGATGTTAGTGGAAATGTATGAAGGAAATGACACACGATGCACCATGACGTAAAGTCTTGATGAGGATGATGAAGAGGGAATATGCGAGGTGAGGGAAGCCATGGTGTTAGCAAACTTATTCATAGATCGAGGAACAGTCTGCAAGAAGTAATGGTCGAAAGATGCTAGAAGGGTGTCAACACGGTGCTTGTACCTTTGCAAAATTTCATTTTTACAAAGATATGAACCATTGATTTGATTGATGACAAGTTGTGAGTCGCCGAATATGTTGATGGTCTTGATGCTTAAAGAAAGGGCGGTTTGAAGTCCCAAGATTAAGGCTTCGTATTCAGCCATATTATTGGTACATTCAAAGTCGAGTTTGAAAGACAAGGGCATGGGCTCACCCTCATGTGGGATGAGGATGACCCCCGCACCTCCATCGAGTTGACATTTGGAGCCGTCAAAGAACATCGTCATTTGGTAGAATGTGTCATCAGTCGAGAGAGTGGTGATAGATTCATCGAGAAACTCGCACTGAGAGGGTTGATTGTCGGGAAGAGGGGCATCTGCCAGTTGGTCAGTGATTGTTTGCCCCTTTATGGATTTTTGCTGGATGAATTCCAAGTTAAACTCAGCAAGAAGCATGAGCCAATGAGCCATACGGTGGTTTTGGTATGGCTTGGAATGCATGTATTTAAGAGGGTCAGTGTGAGTGATGACAAAGGTTTTGTGATTGAGAAGATAGTGACGGAGCTTGGTAGCAGCAAAGACTAAGGCCAAACAGAGTTTTTCGATATGAGTATACCAAGTTTCATAGTCGACAAGTGTTTGGCTTATGTAGTAGACTGCTTGCTCACGGTGTTGCTCATCTCAGTGCACGATCATGGCACCTAATGAATGGTTGGTTGCTGAGATGTAGAGGTAGAAGGGTTGGTCATCTTTAGGTGGAATGAGGACTAGTGGAGAGACCAGATAGCGTTTAAGGGCTTCAAAAGCCTCATGACAGTCCTTATCCCATTTAAAGGAGACATCCTTCTTGAGGAGATGATGAAAGGGTTGGCAGCGGTCGGAGAGCTACGAGATGAAGCGACGGATGGATTGGAGCTTCCCTTGCAGACTGTGAAGCTGCTTGAGATTGGTCGGAAGTGGCATCTCGAGGATAGCGTAGATTTTGGCAGGATCTATCTTGATGCCATGGAGAGAAACGATGAATCCCAGGAGCTTTCCTGAGAGGACCCACCCCAAAGATGCATTTTTTGGGGTTAAGGTAGACATTGTACTGAAGAAGGTGAGAGAAGATGATCTTGAAGATAGTCAAATGGTCGCAACAAAGCTTAGACTTGCCAAGCAGGTCATCCACATAGTCCTCCATGATTTTATGGAGGAGATCGTGAAAAATGTAAGTCATGACACGTTGATATGTGGCGCCTGCGTTCTTGAGGCCAAAAGGCATGACTCAATAGTAGAAAGTCCTCCATGGAGTAATGAAGGTATTCTTGTGTTGATCTTTCGGTGCAATCAAGATTTGGTTATATCTTGAAAACTCGTCCATGAGTGATAACATCTCATGACCAGCTGTGAGATCAACAAGTTGGTCAATGTTGGGAAGAGAAAAGTCATCTTTGGGACAGGCTAGGTTGAGTTCATGATAGTTCGTGCAAATTTGGATCCCCCCAGTTGCTTTGGTAACAGGGACAATGTTAGATACCCACTACGGATAATCAATGGGTTAGATGAAAGAGACAGAGAGAAGACGCTGAAGCTCCTCTTTGATAAGGAGTGTAATGCAAGGATGCATTTTGTGAAGCTTTTGCCTGACAGGCTTAGCCTCTAGGTTTGTGACGATGTTATGGATGACAATGTTAGGGTTGATTCCAGGGATGTCACCGTAGGTCCAAGCAAAGGCCTTGTTATTGTCTGAAAGAAATGTGGTATAGTCGATCTGCTCTTGGGCATCCAAAGATTGACCAATTTTTAAGACATGAGGAACATCAGAAGATGGAAGGTTAGTGTCAATGGTCGATTCATTTAACATAACCTGTGTTTCAAAAGGGAGGGAGCGTTGAATGAAAGAGTCGTCAGCACCCATATAGGTGAGAATGGTGTCGTCGTCTACACAGTGGACAGTATTGATGGTTGCCGATTCATCGTCTATCATATTGGGATAAATGAGAGGGAGAGACCTGGAAACCCCGTTGAGTTGATAGGTTAAGGGTTCCAAGCGGATGGTGTTTATGCAAAAAAAAAAACTAGGAGGGATGGAAACCATCGACTCCGTAGGTGAAGGGGGAATAATAGGCGAGCCTAGAGGAGATTGGTCGATGGTGGGTTCGGGTCAAAGGTTTACAGAAGTCTCGGTGGGTTCTTGGAAACCCAGACCATATCGTTTCTTGGCATTGTCATCATTGGGTGATTCGATGGGTTGATGGGAGCCTTGTTCGTAGCACCCGAAGCCAAAACCCTTCCATGCACACCTATAAAGGTAGGTGTGAGCAAAGGCAGGGTTGCCAAGAAAAGAGAAGTCTGATGTGAATGGTTGAGGTGAGGAGAGAGGATTTTCGTCAGTAGGAGCTCGATCCAACCCCCCATAGATGAGATTGGTTCGAAGGCTAAGAGGACCATAAGGAATGACTATTCTGATCCGATGGTCATAACTTGGACTTTGATGCAGCTGTCCATACTCTTGCGGAGTCTAGAACATGTCTAGGGTAAGTAAGCGATATTCTCCAAGTGAAAGTCATTGGAAGACATCTTCCATGGGGTCCTTGGTTGTTGCTTGAGAAGGTGATGTGAGGGCAACCGCCGTTTGCGTACTGGTTGAAGCTTTCGCAGATGGAAGAGGTGTTTAGGTTGGTGTCTTGAGAGGAATGAGAATGTCATTTGGTCGATAGGTCATGTTACAAGTCTTGAAAGGGGATGGGTCGGCAGGAATGACATGGACTTGTCTATTGTGTTCAAATTTGACACAACGGTGAAGTGTAGAAGGGATGCGAGCCATGGCGCGGATCTAGGGTCATCCTAATAGCATGTTATATTGGAATTCTCCTTCGATGATGTAGAAGAGCTCTGAGATTGTGCGCGGGCCAACGTGAATATAGAGGACGACGGTGCCAATAGTGTTAGCGGTGGTGTCATTAAAGGATCGAAGGATTGCGTCAGTTTTTGATACGCAATTCTTGGGGAGAACCAATTGATCAAAGGTGTGGGTAGAAATGATATTAATGCTAGTGCCCCCATCAATCATAACTTGCTTAATGCGGGTTCGATCAACATAGGCTGTGATGAAGAGGGCAGCGTTCTGATCTTTCGAGGTAGAGGTAGGAATTTCAGAATCGCTGAAAGTGATAGAGGCGACGGGGGATAAAAAATGGACCAAGGCAGCTAGTGGTTGGGGGTCTTCGGGTTGGACTTTCGCTACCTGTAAGGCTCTGATTAGAGCTTGACGATGTTGGGGTGAGCTTTGGATGAGGTCATACAAGGTCATCTTCACGGGCATTTGGTGAAGCTATTTTATCATAGAGTCATGGATTGCCCTGAAGAAGAGGGTTGGGATGCACCCAGGATGGAAATCTTGGGCTTTGGTGGTTGAGATGGCTGGACAAAAGGGTAGGTCCAAAGAATAGCAACTTTTTCTTTTGCCTTATCCTTTTGTGACCTAGTGGTTATGTGGATGGCATTAATTTTGAAGAGAGGGGGAAAAGGAGATGGAGGGGTCATGGCCTACTGATGAGATGTCGATGTGGTTGAAGAGGTTGGAGGGATATGGGAAGGTGTCGGAGGTCTATTATCAGTGTCTGCAAGAAGAAGATTGTCTTTCTTTATGTAGTGGCGAATGATGACTTTGAGGGCATAGCAATCCTCGGTATCATGTCCTGGCGTGTGATGATATAGGCAAATCTTAGTATCGTCAAACCATGAAGGTTTTGACCCGAGGGGTTGGAATGGCTTGATAGGCGAAAGGGTTATGCTAGAGGTCTGCAAAAGTTGGCGCAATATCAAAGCGTATGAGCCCATTAAAGGGTCTATGCTTGTTGATGTGTGAGATGCTGGTGACTTTTGCTTGGGGGTGTTGAAGGAGGCTTTCGTACCACCTTTTGGGTTGGTGGTGCGGCCACATGTGAAGACGACACTTTCTTCGTGAGAGGTGCCAAATTTTTGAGAGAGGGTAGACTTGTGGTAGGCAAAAAAAGTAGTGGAGGTAACTTGTTTTGGTTAAGGGTAAGAGTAGGGAGCACTCCTATTAGGGTAAAAGGATGAGGGCCCAAAATGGAGGGCAATGTTGACGGTGGAGGAGGGGTTCGCTACCATGGCTTAGCAGTCTTTTTTAGTTTGGTTTGAGGACTGCTATTAGGTGAGGCAAGGTTTAAGTCTACCTTCACTTGCGGGTGAGTGAAGTTAGTGATGTTAAGCTGTGGAGCCTAAAAGCTTCACATATGAACACATTTGATAGTTTCGGGTTTACACAGTCATCGACGTCGATCAAAAGTGACCGACGTCGATTAGGTGCAGTTGAAGAGACGCCGACATCGATAGAGGATCGGTCGACGTCGATCACAAGCAAGCAGGCAAGAACTGGCGTCAGTTACCTGTGCATCCAGAATGCTATTTCTGAGGACAGAACTGAGTGTTTGCATGATGAGTTTAAGTCTTAGTCTTAAGTTCGCGTCTCTATTATTAGTAAGATTGTTTTTAGAGCCCTTGTTCAAGAGGCTTAACTGTTGGTTGTAAGTGCATGCTCAAGTCTCCTAATTCTATATTTAGAATTAGATCTTCTTAGCTTAGTGTGGTTGTAGTAGTTCATTGTGTGTGAATGTTGAAGAACAGTACTGAGTTATATCAATCCAGGTTGTTGGAGTTGATTGTACTTGAGAGAGAGAGCTCTTGAGGGATAGAGATCTAGAGAGAGATCTTGTGCATCTAAGAGAGGTGTGGAAGAAAGAAGTTTCTTCAATTGTATTCCTTCTGTAAAGAGTTTAATACAAGTTTTCAGGGTGGTTTCTTGTATCTCTTGTTCTGTGCTATTATCTGATTCTAATTACTTATCTATCTGATTTAATTCTGCGGTTTATTGCTTTCATAAGTGTAATCATATTGTTGGTTGATCCCCAACAAGTGGTATCAGAGCCTTGGTTGTAGGTTTAGAGTTTGATATCCAATAATTGGTATCAAAGTTTAGGTTCACTAATAGGTGGTTCAGATTTGTGTAGTGTGTATTGATTATAGGTTGCTCACAGGAATTTCTGCAGGGATTTTTGTTTGAGTGGGAGAAG
Source organism: Torreya grandis (assembly GCA_037957365.1). Lineage (NCBI taxonomy): Eukaryota > Viridiplantae > Streptophyta > Pinopsida > Cupressales > Taxaceae > Torreya > Torreya grandis. The sequence continues at coordinate 1,206,468 of JARHVA010001639.1, forward strand.
CAATGGCAGAAGAAAGTAAACTGAGAATGGAGAAGTTCAATGGCAAAAATTATCAACATTGGAGAATGCAGATAGAGGACTATCTATATCAGAAAGATCTATACTTACCGTTAGGTGGGATTGCAAAGAAGCCCACAGACATGGATGATGAAGAATGGGAAGTTCTTGACAGAAAGGCTCTGGGGTCTATAAGACTGAGTCTAGCATCTACTGTGATATATAATTTATCACAGACAAAAACAATGGTAGAGTTGATGACTACTTTAGAAAATTTGTATGAAAAACCCTTAGCTTCTAATAAGGTATATCTTATGAAGCAGCTATTTAATTTGCATATGCAGGAAGGTGGATCTGTATCTAATCACCTGAATGATTTCCATGGTATTGTAAATCAATTAAGTTTAGTCAAAATTGTATTTGATGATGAAATTAAAGCTCTTTTAATATTATGTTCTTTGCCTGAAAGCTGGCATAGCTTAGTAATGGCAGTTAGTAATACTGCATCTGCTTCAAATATTTTAAAAGTAGAGGATGTTGTTAGTGTTATCTTAAATGAGGAAATTCACAGGAAAAGCATAGAAGAGACATTTGGGAATGCTTTAAGTTTTGAGAGCAATGGAAGGCAAAAAGAGAAGAGCAAGAAAGGGAGATCAAGATCTAAGTCTAAGGGGAGAGGTAGATCCAAATCCAAAAATGGCAGGAAGCCACAATGCTGGAATTATAGAAAGATGGGGCACATAAGCAGAGATTGCTGGTCAAAGCCTAAAGAGGACAATCAGCATGAAGGAAAAGAAGAAGCAAAGGTTGGAGGTATTGCACAAGATGCTTTAATATTCTCTTTGCATAATAATATAGAATCTTGGGTGTTAGATTCTGGTGCATCTTTTCATGCTACCCCTAATAGGAAATATTTTAGTGACTATATCCATGGAGATTTTGGAATAGTGTATCTAGGGGATGATGAGCCTTGTAAAATTATTGGCAAAGGTAAAGTGCATTTGAAAATGCAGAATGACAACACATGGGTGTTGAGAGATGTGATGCATGTTCCTAGCTTGAAGAGGAATTTGATTTCTGCAGAAAAGTTAGGAGATGAGGGTTGTACAGTAACTCTCACAGTAGATTCTTGGAAGGTGACCAAGGGTGCACTTGTTATGGCTAGAGGTAAGAGAATAGGTACTCTCTATTTGTGTAATTGTGTTACTAACAATTCTCCTTCTGTATTATCTACTTTAGATGTGGATGCAAAATTGTGGCACTCAAGGCTTGGCCACATGAGTGAGAAGGGGATGTCAATTCTTAAGTCTAAAGGTAAGCTTTCAGATTTGAAAAGCATGGATCTAGAATTTTGTGAGCACTGTGTATTTGGGAAACAAAAAAGGGTTAGTTTTCTCAAGATTGGGTCTACAAAGAAGAAGCATAAGTTGCAGCTTGTTCACACAGACGTGTGGGACCGGCTCAGGTAGCTTCTATTGGAGGATCACAGTACTATGTTTTGTTCATAGATGATGCTACAAGAAAGGTATGGATCTATTATATTAAGAAGAAATCTGATGTATTTGAGACTTTTAAGATTTGGAAAGCTATGGTTGAGAATGAAACAGTTAAAAGATTGAAGTGCCTGAGATCTGACAATGGTGGAGAGTTCTACAGTTATAAGTTCAATTGTTATTGTTATATGCATGAAATTCATAGGCAAAAGATGGTTCTAAGGACACCTCAACAGAATGGAATTGCTGAAAGGATGAATAGAATAATCATGGAGCGTGCAAGATGTATGAGATTGCATGCTGGTTTGCCCTTAGAGTTTTGGGCAGAAGCTGTTGACACTGCAGTGTACCTGATTAATAGAGGACCCTCTACAACTCTGGATGGTGGAATTCCAGAAGAGGCATGGACAGGTAAAAAGGTAGATCTCTCATTCCTCAAAGTTTTTGGTTGTGAAGCCTTTGTGCACGTTGATAAGGAAAATAGAAAGAAGTTGGATGTTAAGTCTATGAGGTGCACATTTATTGGCTATAGCTCAGATAATTTTGGTTTCAGATTTTGGAATCTAAGAACTAATAAGATAATTAGGAGCCGTGATGTTGTTTTTAATGAAAAAGTGATGTATAGTGATCAGCTGAATCAATCTGGGCAGAGCAATGGTGAATTGGAAGAGGTGATGGTCCAAAATGAGCTCGTGGGAAAAAGAAATAATCACTTGCAGGAAAACACAGAGACTGACATCGACAGGAAAGGAACCAACGTCGGCAGAACAGAAACCGATGTCGGTCATACAAAGACCAATGTCGACAGGACATGCACCAGCATCGGTTAGGCAGAACTGGCGTCAGCTAGTAACAGGTCTGGAGGTGACCGAAGTTGGTCACTATCAGAGAATTTGGGTGGACAACGTGTTGTGAACGAGTCTCAGACACCCATCAGGAGGTCAGAAAGGGTAAGTAAGCCTCCAATTAGATATTCTCCTTCATTATTCTATTTATTGCTAACTGATGGTGGAGAACCAGAGAGTTTTGAAGAAGCAATATAGGTGGAGTCCAAGAGTCAGTGGGAGCGTGGCATGGTTGAGGAGATGGAGTCCTTAAGAGAGAACCAAACATGGGATTTGGTTGAGTTGCCAGCTAGTAAGAGAACACTAAAGAACAGATGGACCTACAGGTTGAAGGAAGGTGAGAATAGACAGATGAGATATAAAGCTAGATTGGTAGTGAAAGGATTTGCACAAAAGCCAGGTATTGATTTTGGTGAAATTTTTTCTCCTGTTGTTAAAATGACTTCTATACGGATTGTACTGTCTTTGGTTGCTATTGAGGATTTGCATCTTGAGCAGCTAGATGTTAAGACAACGTTTCTTCATAGAGATTTGGATGAGGAAATTTATATGAAATAGCCGAAAGGATTTGAGGTCAAAGGTAAGGAGAAGTTAGTGTGCAGATTGAAAAAAAACTTATATGGCCTCAAGCAAGCTCCTAGACAGTGGTACTTGAAATTTGATAGGTTTATGACTGAGCATGGCTACAGTAGGTGTCAATCTGACCATTGTGTGTATTTTAAGAGATTAGATAATGGTAGATATATTATTCTATTGTTGTATGTAGATGATATGCTGGTTACAAGATCACATATGCAGGATATCTCTGAGCTTAAGGTGAAATTAGCTCAAACTTTTGCTATGAAGGATTTGGGAGCAACAAAGAAAATCCTTGGCATGAGCATTAAGAGAGACAGGATAAATCACAAGTTGATATTGTCTCAAGAGGATTATGTGGACAAGGTGTTGAAATGGTTCAATATGCAAGATGCTAAATTGGTAAACACACCTTTGGCTGGACATTTTAAGTTGAGTAAAGAACAATGTCCTAATTCACATGATGAGGTAGAGTACATGAGTAAGGTTCCATATTCTTCCGCAGTAGGAAGTTTGATGTATGCAATGGTGTGTACTAGACAGATATTGCCCAAGCAGTGGGTGTTGTAAGTAAGTATATGGCCAATCCAGGAAAGGAACATTGGAAAGTAGTTCAATGGATCCTCAGATATCTGAGAGGAACCAGCAGTAGGCACTTGTGCTATGGAGGTTCAGATACTTCTCTACATGGTTATGTAGATTCAGATATGGCAGGTGATTTGGATGGTAGGGGGAGCACCACAGGATATGTTTTCACTGTAGGTGGAACGGCGGTTAGCTAGATATCAAAGTTGTAGAAGGTTGTTGCCTTGTCAACTATAGAAGTAGAGTATATTGCAGCCACAGAGGCTAGCAAAGAGATGATATGGATGACACGGTTCATGGAAGAGCTTGGAAGGGAGCAAGAGAGTTGTAGATTGTATAGTGACAGTCAGAGTGCAATCCATTTGGCTAAGAATTTAGCCTTTCATTCAAGAACACAACACATACAACTTAGGTACCACTTCATAAGACAGGTATTGAAAGATGGTGAGTTGAAGCTGGAGAAGATCCATACAGATAGGAATCTTGCTGATATGTTAACCAAGCCGGTTACAAAGGAGAAGTTGAATCTTCATTTAACTTCTGTTGGTCTTCATGATTGAGTTGAACATGGAGGAGCTAGAAGATGTTGTTGTACAGGTACTGGTGCAGTTGTTTATCTCCAAGTGAGAGATTGTTAAGGTGTGAAGCCTAAAAGCTTCAGATATGAGCACATTTGATAGTTTTGGGTTTACACAGTCACTGGCATCGGTTAAAAGCGATCGACGTCGGTCAGGTGTAGTTGAAGAGATGTCGACATCAGTAGAGGATCGACCGACATCGGTCACAGACAAGCAGGCAAGAATCGGCATCGGTTACCTGTGCATCCAAAATGTTATTTTCAAGGACAGAACTGAGTGTTTACATGATGAGTTTAAGTCTTAGTCTTAAGTTCGCGTCTCTATTATTAGTAAGATTGTTTTTAGAGCCCTTGTTCAAGAGGCTTAACTGTTGGTTGTAAGTGCATGCTCAAGTCTCCTAATTCTATATGTAGAATTAGATCTTCTTAGCTTAGTGTGGTTGTAGTAGTTCATTGTGTGTGAATGTTGAAGAACAGTACAGAGTTGTATCAATCCAAGTTGTTGGAGTTGATTGTACTTGAGAGAGAGAGCTCTTGAGGGATAGAGATCTAGAGAGAGATCTTGTGCATCTGAGAGAGGTGTGGAAGAAAGAAGTTTCTTCAATTGTATTCCTTTTGTAAAGAGTTTAATACAAGTTTTCAGGGTGGTTTCTTGTATCTCTTGTTCTGTGCTATTATCTTATTCTAGTTACTTATCTATCTGATTTAATTCCACGGTTTATTGCTTTCATAAGTGTAATCATATTGTTAGTTGATCCCCAACAAGTGACGGGGTGAACACCAAGTGACTTGATGGGTTTTGATATGGTGGATGAGAGTTTATGTTCTGATGTGGATGGTTGATGTTTTGAAGGTTTAGGAGTGGAAGTCTGATTCGTTTCAGTGACTTTGAGAGATTTTGTCACAAGAGAGTCGATGGCATGAGATGAGATAAGCTGGGTAGGATGAGGAGCTTTGAGTCACTCCCATAATGCCTGATGTTCCACTTTCCTTAGTTGGAGAAGTCTTAGTTTCTCTATTAATCGAGAGAATGGTTGGGAAGATGTAGGATGAGACTTTGGTCCTTCAAAAGATGTGGATGGTTGCAGGGTCAAAAATGTGTTAGGTGTGGCAGTAGTCTCGGACCCAAGGTGTGGGGGAGTTATAATTGGATTGTCATTGGTCGAAGAAGATGGAGAGTCAGGTTCTTCTCTTGGTGGAGAAGGAACTGGAGAATGTGGCTCCTCAAGAGGGTAGAGGGCAGGGATGATTGTGCCTTCTATGTGCGGTTGAGGAGTAGGAAGGGTAGGGTCCTCCATTGGTAGGAGGAATGATGAAGGTAAGGCTGGTAGTGCTGGTATGGCCAAGGCGTCCTCCAATATAAGGGAAGTTGATGGAGAACTAATAGGAGAAGAGGGTTCATCCACGTATGATGGACTGATGGGCGGATTAACCTCTTGAGACTGTGAGAGAGGTTGGTCAGATATAAGAGGTGAGACCATGTTGACTGTACGTATATTATGTTCCTAGGAGTCATTAGTCATGGTCTGCACATTGTTTTGGCTAAGAGGATGATTGGGAAAGGGTTGTTTGAAGATATCTATGCTTTGATTGGGTGGCGCATTGGGGTTGTCTAAGACAAGGTCACCTTTATCAAGCATGTCTTGAATGATGTTCTTAAAAGTCTTACAGTTGCTCGTGTCATGACCTTTGACACGGTGATAGTTGCAGAAGTCGTTCTCCCTATACCACGCAGGGATGGTGCGTGAGGGATCAAATTGTGGAGGCAGTCAGATTTGGGGGAGATTGAGAACCCCCTGTTTAACAAGTTTGTCCAGCACAAATGTGTATGATTCTCCTAGTTGAGTATACTGACGCTGCACATATCTTTGCTGGAATTGTTTGTTGATGTAGTCTAATGTGGAAGGTTGAGATTGGTTATTTGTTGAAGGAGATGATCTAATGACTACAACATTTGCTGATGCCTTAGATTTGGAATTAGAAGAAAAAGGTTTAGAGGAAGAGTCATTGGACTTGGAGTTGGGGTTTTTACTCCGCAACTTGACTTTGTTTTTTTCGACGGCGCATAGTTCAAGCTTTTTAGCCATCGTGAAAGCTTCGTCAAAGGTGCGGAATGTCTGGACCCGCAAGGTAGAAGAGATGTGCTTGGCACATGCTCTTGAAAAGAGCTCAATGAGCCCAAGTTGAGGTAGGGAAAAGGAGAGCTGATTGATTAGGCCTCTCCAACGAGCAACAAAATCGGCTATGGATTCATCCTCAAACTGCTAGATAGAATACAGATCTGTGATTGAGACCTTTTTGGTGATATTAATGGAAAAGTGGTCAAGGAAGAGTTGGGCTAGCTGGGTGAATGTGAAAAGAGAATGGCTAGTGAGAGAGCTGTACCAGTCAAAAGCAGCACCAACAAGTGATATGGGGAACGTGCGTAACAATAATGCATCATCATGCGCTATGAGATAACAAGCATGTCTAAATGCTCGTAGGTGCTGTTGCGGGTCTTCCTTACTCTGGAAATGAGTAAATTTAGGAAGTTCCCACTGACTGGGATATGGCTGGATTGGGACGGAGGGATGGATGGGTTTATTGCAAATTTGCTCATACGAGAGAGCATTTCATGAACCAAAAACAGAGGTCTCGAGACTAGACATCTTGTCCATCAGCATTTTGATTACATCAACTGACGGATTGATGGGTGGAGCGCCCCCTAGATTGTAGGGCATTTGAAAGGTATTGAGAGGAGTGTATGACGTGGTTGGTTGCGCTTGTGTAGGCGCAACATATGGGTAGCTAGTTATTGGGGTGAATGTTAAAGCCAAGGGCACTTGTGTTATGGGGTTGGTGGGCACAAATTGGATAGGGGCCATCAAGGGTAGTTGAGGAGTGGTGACATTTGTTGAAGGGTAGGCAGTTACTCTTGTGTTGATAGGTGCAAGAGTAGGGGGGATAGAGACCACTAAGTTTTGGAAGGGTGTAGAATTTGGTTGAGTAGTTTGAGGTTGAGGGGGTGCCGAAACCCCCATGGAGGTAGGTCTAAAAGCAGAGGCTAAAATTTGAAGATATGACATGGTCGGGTTATTAGTTAAAGTGTTGGCTTGATTGTCTATGGGCTGAATTGTGGACGCTGTTGATATGGCTGCTATCTCGAGTAAGGAGGTTGGCATCCCATAAATTGGGTTGCCTAAAGAGTCTCATGTTTGGCTTCTCATGAGATAATGTTGAAGGGCCTTGACATTGAAGTTAAGGAACCTTTCGAAGTCTTGGTCCCCCTCAATGATAGTGGGAGGCTGAGTCGGGGTCGGTCGAGTAGGAGTTCTTTCGGTCTCCGAGTGGAACTCCATTATAGGACTGGTTATGGACGGGGAAGGCAGAAGTGGTTGATGTCTCACGTGGTCAAGAAGAGCCTTGGTTTGACTGCGTGTCAAAACCATTCAAGGCAAGAAAGGGTCAGGTTTTAGAAACTGTGTTTTTCAGTCTCAAAAAACCAGAATGGGTGTTGGACAACAAGAAAGTCGGATTTTAAGCTTGCTATTTTGGAAAAAAGTTTTGGATAGTGACCAACATCGGTTGAAAAACTGATGTCGGTGAAAAAGACTGCCGATGTCGGTCAGTTGACCGATGCCGGCAAAGAAAGGTTGCCGACGTCGGTGGTAAAACCGATGCCGGTTACTGTATTTTCCAGAAACTCAGAAAATTTGAAAGTTTGTAGAAAAAAAGGAGAAAATGTCCTCACCAGCTCAAAAAAATAGATGGGAACAGAAAAGATGAAGAACACAAGTAGATCTTAAGCGTTAAATCCCTAGGAATAAATTATTAAGATCATGGTGGCTTATGCCTTAGAATATGTTTAGGAGATTGGCTTTTGAGAAGATGAAGTAGTCTAGAGCTAGTTTCAGGTTTGTTTCGGTGCTCAAGAGTCTGTGTTAGGTTCCGTACGTGGCCTAGTGCTAGGAGCTTGCTCCCCTCACTTCACGAACCCAGAGCTGAGCTGGGCCGCTTAGCCAAAATATACTTCCCCTATAGATTATCCTCTGCCAGAGAACAGAGTGGGCTTTCCCCTTGGTGGTGAAATCCAAGTGAGATTGCCGGGACAGGTAAGGTATCCGCTGGGTGATGAAATCCCAGTCGGGCCTTGTCTTAGGTAAATTTTGATGTTTGATTTGTGCAAGTGATTTAGTTGTGTAACATAAGTGGCCTACGATTAATTTATGATGCGGTTATTAATTAATAGATGTGGACTAAATATGCATGCAATTAGAATTGAAATGCAATTAATTTTAAGCCCAAACGAAATATGAGTTCCGATGAAAACAAGTTGAGAAAGAGTTGAAGAGTATGACTTTTGACTAGTCTAAGATGCAAGAAAAGAAAGAAGAGTTCTTTTTAATCCTGCTTATGATGTCTTTTGGAAGATAAAAGAAAGAGATGAAAAGGAGAAACCTAATGCACCCTATATGAAAAGAAAGAAAAGAACCCAAGGAAGACCCTAGGGTCCCATCGGGCATGCCAGAATGTTTCTATACGATTTTCGCTTTCACATTCAAAAAGAGAATAAGAAACTAAGAGAAATGGTCTAAGGCTTGTATGTACCTGGATATAGTCTTGCGCACCAAATTCAGATGATGGAAGGAACTCCTCTTTGGTTATGGAGGATGACACCTGAAAGAGACTAAAACACAAAAATTGTTAAATGATAAGAAAGTGGACTACCAAGCGAAAGCTTGATCTTAGAAGCGCAAGGACTTCTTGGAGGATGACAGTCCACTGATAAAAAAATAGAATATAATCAGAAATAGAAATGATAAAGACAGAATGGAAGAAATGAAAGCAAATGCATACCTGTTTGTAGCAATTTGCTTTGCACATTCGCTGACGTCAGTGGTCCTGTTGACGTCGGTCAAGGAAGGTCGCCGATGTCGGTTAGTATGCCGATGTCGATAGGGGCAATGACCGAGGTCGATCGGGGCAATGGCCTGGGACAAGTTTCAACGCTGGTTTCAGGGCAGTCTGGTCAATAGAATGGTCTGCAGAATGGTCTGTGGTAGTTTGAGAGTTTGTGTAGGGTGGTAAGATAGAGAGTATTGTCTTTAGGAAGGACTAAGGTAGAGGGTATGTTGTCAAAAAAAAGGGTAAAGGGTAGGAAAAAGACCTCTCAGCATTTTTGGGAAGCAGTTTAGTCAGGTCGACCAGAATGATCTTGGGAGGGTCTGTAAGACTCTGATAGCTTGTGCTGAGTTGATTGGACAGAGAGTATTGCCTGGAGAGGGACTAAATGGGTGTTAGAGGCAAAAAGGGGGAGATAAGGGTCAAAGAAGGCTTTTTAGCCTCTCCGAGAAGAACAAGGAAGGTTGTGTCAAGGATGCTTGGAATAGACAATAGACAGAATGCTAATATATTTGAAATGACACTGAAATAAAAATAGTACAAATACTTAGCTGTGACACGAGTTGGCAAAGGTGCAGGAGCTGTGTTTCCATTGTGGCTGGTGATGGAGATATCATGCAAAACCTATGTGGAATAGCTGGTGCAAGACCTCAGTGCCTGGAAAGTGCTGTCAAGAATGTTGATACCTGCAAGAAAAGAAGAAGCAAGAAGACTCGAAAATAAGAGCATGAGAGTTCTGTTTCACTGGAGGAGGATTCAAGATTCGTGATTAGCCGTCTCGTGATTCGATTCGTGATCAACCCCAGAAAGAGGTTAGAAGTCAGTTTAAGTAAACTGACATCGGCGATCTTGTCGGCATCGGCTGATAGTTGACCAACGTCAGCGGGTGGAGAATGAGTAAAAGGGCCATCAAGCCCGTTTTCCATCCGCTAAGTGCATAATCCGTTGGAGAATTATCGAAGATTGGGCCAAATATGCACGAGAGTTGGTTAGGCGATTGGAAATGAGTAAGTATAGGTCTTGGGTGAGTCATGGGGTGAGAAATGGTCCAAGGCGAGGTGTCCTAGGCGAGGTGTCATGGGTGATGTGTCAAAGGAGGGGGGTTAATTCAAAATAAGTTTATTATTTTAAATTAGTAATTGTATGGGTTAGGAATGAACCAAGGGGGAGGATGACTAAAGGTTAGACACGATTTCAGTGTCTATAGAATCCATCTTCTATGATCTTGATACACACAGGTTATATGATTTGATGATCATTTACATTATCATGTTTGAGCTTACATGTGTACTTATACATGCCTTATCCATGCTTATATCTTGCACACGGTACTTGATATGATATGCATTTGATATTTTTTGCTAACACATTTGATCCATTGACCACTATGACATGTTTATGCCAGTTGCTTATGCTTTTCCTTTATACATTTCCTTGAGTGTTTTACCTTGCTATTATCTTGCTTTTTCGATCGTTTGAATATGCTCCATTGTATGTGGCCCCTATGCCTATGTTTGTCTTCTTGGACATTTGAATATGCCACTACCTTATTATACATTTGCATATGTCATTACTTATTTTTTGGACATTTGACCAAGTCATGTCCACTCGATTGTGGGAAATTTGAACATGCCCCTTGTTTGTGGTCTCCTTGGACCATTGCTTGTTGATTTGATTTTGTATGATCTTGTGTGTGTGTTTGTTTATTTATTGAGCTTGTATTTTTACTATCTATACATTGCCATGATCTTTATCATGCATCTTAGGCCTACATGTGATCACATTGGTTCCATGCACTTCAATGATCCATTTACCTAAACATGTTTCCTTCTATATGCTACATGGCTACATTCACATATTTACAGTTGTCTTACCCTTTTGAGGTGAAGTAACTTCCAAGTACTATTTTTCCATCACCTCAAAGAGGGGGGGTGTTATTAATGGGGGCATGCTTGGAAATCATGTTCTCCACACTTTTCACAATTTTTAGATTCATTGGGGGCATGTTATATGAACATGGCTTCCACACATTCATAGTTTTTAGATTACAATGGGGGCATGCTTTGGAAGCATTTCCACATTTATTCAGTATTTGGTACTTATACCAGTTTATATATTTAGTGGGGGCATGTCAAATGGACATGGATTCCACACACTCACAATTTTTAAATTCATTAGGGGCATGCTTTAGAAGTATGTTCTCCACATTCATTCAATATGGTATTTATATCAATTCATAGATTTAGTGGAGGCACACTTTGGAAGCATGTTCTCTGTTGGGTGAATAATTTGTCAATCAGCTAACTAATGAGCAAAATAGGTCTTATCAACCATAGCAAGGGAAATTGGTCATCCAAATGTGCAGGTTTACTACATCAAAAGGGGACAAATCTCTCCTCTCATCAAGGGGAGGTTCCCTGTTAGATATGCAGGAGCTGTAAACTATATAAATAAGTAGAAAATAACACTCAGGGGTTGGATACCACTATTCATCTCTCTTTTTTTAGAGATGATGTTCACAGACAAAGGAGAAAATTTTGGTGACAATACTGAGGGCACTTATCTTCTTTTAGAAGTGATCTTGCAGCAAGGTGCATGAGTTCTTTCAGGTAGTGACAAAGAACTGGTAACGAAGGGTAGCAACCAACAAGATGAAACAGAACACAAAGTTTCCACCTCAACTGCCCAAAGAGTGAAACATAAAAGGTAATGGGGGCACAAAGTCATCCCAAAACCTTCTACACAGAGAGAAACTAAAAACACACACTGAAGACAACTATAACAACACAAACTTTGAAAGTAACTGACTTCAAGACATCTTCCTTATCACTTCCACTAGTTCTACCTATTAAATTAAATAAACAAAGATGCATTCAAGAAATAGACATAAGAACAATCTCCTATAATGGCACAAGCTATAACAGCACAAAGTCTACAAGTAACTTGCTTTCTCATTCAGATAAAATAATATGAACAACAATCTGAGCTCAAAGTCTCAGTATTCGCCTTTCAATTTGGGTAGAGTTTTGCTTCTGTGATCAAAAAGATATCCCTCTAAAACAAAAAAAGAGATTACAATATATAGCAGCCAAGAAAGACTTGGCACTTTGTTTCATGGAATGGCCCATCTTGTGCATTCAATGCCTTGAATGCATTTTTAGTTCTATCAGGGGGCCATACTGAAACAGGGCGACTGCCTTAACTATGGCAAGTCATTTCATCTCAAATGTCTTCTCCTGGGTCTGGATCATCTGGTGTCTACATAGTTGTCTATTTTATCTTTACTCCAAGGGAGACAAACATGCCGTGTCTTCAATGTTTAAGGGCTGAAAAATCTACCTTGCAGATTGTTCCACCTACTGGAATAATTAATGCGTAGATATTTTGGCCTCTCCCCTTCTCTACTACGATTTGAGCCCTCAAGCTATCTTATCTCCTTTTTGGTTCCTTTGGTTCCTCCTCTCAGCGGTTCTTCCTTTCGGCCTGAAGGTATTTGAATGCCTTCGGGTCTGCATTTAAGCCTACAAAGATTAATAGACACTTTATTGCCACAAATTTGACATCTTCGAGTCTGTCATCATTTGAAAGCTAATGACTAGTTGGTTGTCCTAAATTTGATGGATGTGGGCCTGTCATCCTCCTCAGTGATTCCTTTGTGTCTTTCCCGCTTGCTTTGGCCACTTTTCCAACTTATAGAAAATGGGACCCACATCACTTCTTTCCCAAGTAGCTTCAAAAGGGGAACAAGAATAGGTGGCACTTTTCACTGATCTTAACAAGTGACACATGGCATTTTCCACTGTGAAATAGGCAAGGACACTTCGTAGCATCACTTTAGATACCTTTTGAGAGTACTAAAGAAGATGACACATGGTGAATTTCATTGAGCTTTTAGAAACACTATAGAAACATTCGGGACTCATTTGGATTCACACGAATGCAGACACTTGGCATGCTTTGCTTACTTTAGCAACTCACCTGGGGCCCACCACAATCCTTACTCAATAATGAAACAAAAAAAGAAACTGCAGATGTTGACACTTGGTAGCTTCCACCGAGCATTACAAGGGACATGTGGTGACTTTCGCTGCATTTAGAAAAACATATTTAAACCTTTCACCGTTGCCACTTGGCGTCCTCCGTGGAACTCTGAGAGAAGGTTTTTGAAAGAAGCTTTGGAACTTATAAGAAACTCGAAATGTGGATGCAGACACTTGTCGTGCTCTGTTAAGTTTAGCAACTCACTCGGGGCTCACCACAGTCCTTACTTAATAACGAAACAAAAGGAAGAAATTGTGGATGTTGACACTTGTCACACTCCACTGAGTTATAACGGGACACGTGGCATGTTCTACTGCTTTTTAGAAATAAATTATAATGTGTCCCGGTAGATGACACTTGGCAGCTTCCACACGACTTTGAGACTTAGACAAAACTTTAGGCAAAATGAAAAACCCACGCAAAATGAGAAACCCACGCCTTATGTCATAACCCTTACTGCCTCAAAACTGAAACACGTAGGGACAAAACTTGGAGCGTGCAACTGAAACTCAAAGATAAAATGTAGAGTATTTTACTCTACAAAGGGAAGAGAGAAATTTTTGGCTTACAAGACCAAAAATAGTTCATGTGTTGTCCCAAAAATGAGTGACAGACTTTGGGAACAACATTCTCCACACCTACTCAGTATTCAACATCTCTAGTTTATAGAGGGGGCATGTTTTAAAAACATGTCCTCCACATTGGTACTTATATCAGTTTTAAATTTATCCATATATAGTGGGGGCATGCTTTGGAAGCATGACTTCCACACTTACATAGTTATCCGAATTGGCCAAAGTATACAGTTATGTGATTTAGATTCACATTTGTGGCATAATTCTATACGTGGTACCATTTTTATACATAGTTTTAACATGAGACATCTAAGGTGCATATGCTATGCAACATGTGCTTAATATTTCAAAATCTAAATCAATCTCATATTCCAAAAACCATTTACACATACTAATACCCCATAGATTTTTATAGACTTTAACGATCCAATCTAAATACAATAGTTTTTTCACCTTTTGGTATGGTTTAGGTGATTAAATCACTCAATCTTGCCAAGTTTTTAGTTTAGACTTGATCATCCAAACTCACTAGTTTATAAGTATCATTGGGTTGCATGGTTGATCTAATCTCAACTGCCAGGTGGTAACTCACTTTTGATCCAAATTTGGGGGCATGTGTTTTCCATTCTCTCTCTCTCTCCCTCCTTGTATATATGCACTTTAAAGAATTACCTATTTTTATCCTAATCTCAATTTCAGAGCTTTACAATGATACATCTTTTACAAAAATAACTTACCAATAGGTAAGGTAGTTACATCGACACACAGGTGTACTCCTAAACCTTGATATTTCAATTTAGACCTATTTCACATAACTTTAACCCAATTATATACATTGATTTACATGCTCTTGGTCGTAGGTGAGTTACCATCAAATCACTTACATTCAACTTGAGTAAAGATAAGGTGTGCATACACACCTAGGTACTTATTCCTTTCCTTTAAAATAAAAATTTCATTACTAGATTAAAGAGGGGGAATATATATAATATTTTGTGATTATGTAGCACCTCAATTTTTTACACTTAGCAAACTCAGACCTTAGTTGTTCCTCTTAGTTCTATGCATGCCTTGCTTCCACAAGCCTCACATCTACTCTATCTTGTGCCCCTTGGCCTATCTCTTAGTTTGAATAGCCTTATATTAATGACATAAACACCCCATCTTGCCCAAAATGCTTAAAATGTACTTATCTTATACCTCTATAAGTTTTGAGCCTCTACTTACTCTCCTGCTCCCCGGACACTAACATCTGAGACAAATATTAACATCAACATTATTGTCTTGCCTCAACGTAAGTGTCTAGTGTCCTAAAGTCATAATTTAAAAAAAAAAAACATATTACAATGGTTGGCCTAAGTGTTTTTATGTAATTTATCTCCTGATGGATTGGTATAAATACAATATCAACACTCATTCATTCCACACCTAGCAATCAGACTAAAAGAGCACTCAAGAAGCACTCAAATTACCAAAATATTTCTTATTCTACTCTATTTTGATTTCAAGAACAACCTAGTTATAGGTTTGAAGTACTAAAGGAATAGTCATAAAGTATTATTTTCTAAGTTACAAGCTCGGTCACTATTGTATTTGCTTG
This sequence comes from Torreya grandis, assembly GCA_037957365.1. Classification (NCBI taxonomy): domain Eukaryota; kingdom Viridiplantae; phylum Streptophyta; class Pinopsida; order Cupressales; family Taxaceae; genus Torreya; species Torreya grandis. Next base: position 1,221,638 of record JARHVA010001639.1, read on the forward strand.
ACACACATTGCATGATTCACACATAAGCCAACACATATAGGAGAAATGCATGAGTTTGAGGCCCTCTTCTAGAGTATTGGCTATGTAGGTAGTGCCCTTTGACAGTGGGGTCATTCTAGGTCAACTTGACATCATGTGCCCACTAACCCATTTTTCCCCAAGGTCATATTAAATATGGAAAGCTATGGTTTTTCGATTCCACCAAGAGTGAGCCTATGACCCAAAATTGAATATACCAGAGTGAAGGTGAAGTCAAACCCAAAAGTATCCAAATGGTTGCATCTTATTTTAGCTAATTTTTTATACTAGACACTAGCATCAAACCTAGATAGTAGCATTGATGAAACTATCCTAGGCTAACATAATTGTCTAGAGAGTCAAAGGCACTAGATGTAAGATATGATAATAGTTCCATAACTATCTTCCTACTTGCTTTCAGCTTATGCTAGATCTAGATCTACTTTAACATTAGAATAAGGTAAGTATTCTCTTATTTATAATTTTTTTATATCTAACATAGTTGTACTTTTCATTAATATCTTATCTTAATTTAATAAATTTAGCATATGGTACATCTAAGTTTAGCACATTAATTAGCCTATTGTAGATCTAATATTCACACTTGTGCCCTATCATTTTTATATCCTTAACCCTATCTACCCAAGTAGGATCCACATCAAAATTAGGGCTAAATATCCTAAGTAAATGGAAGATTCCATAACTATGTCTAACATGAGGTAGAAATTTGATGTGTGTTTAGCAATAGGCAGAAACTTGTTATGTGTCTGGTAGGTTCTGACGGATGTTGGTACAAGGCTTGGATCCCTCTATTTTTCTAGGAAAATTTTAGATCTTGTAGAGCATGTAGACTAGTCTCAGATTTTGACGAGCATCAAAACAAAATTTGGATCTCTAATGGATGCTAGAAGGGGTCTATAGGTCTGAGACCATGATGAGGATTTGCAACCCTTAGTGTAAATGAACTCAAGTTGGAACTATGAAGGATGTCTTAGGATCAACCTTGTCATGTTGGGTAACTTAGGTTTCTTGATGTTTAATGTTAGGTGACCCCTTATCCAATGGAAGCACAATTGATTACTTTCTTATAAGCAATTAAACACAGAATTATACCAGAATGATTAAGTAACTAGAAAATTAAGATAGCAAAGAATTTGAGAGACAATACAACTCTTGTATTAGATATTACTAGAAGAAAATACAATAAGGAAGATGCCACTTCTTCCTCCACCTCAAAGGCTTGCCACACCTCAAGACCTTCTTCCCTCTCTCTCTTGCTCAACACAACAACTCTATAGCCTGAGTTATTATCCCTCCTTGAATGCTTCAGCTGATCTCCTTGACCTTACACCTGTAGATCTCCTTGACCTTGCTTGCTTCAATGCTTTTACTTGCCTTCTTGATAATTACAATGCATGCCTCATGGGTCTTTAAATAGAATCCCATGGTTACAAAAAATATAAATCTAACTACAATAATTAGACACGCAGCTCGTGACTATAATTAGTCATTTATGCAAACACTCGCTTCACTTAACTGACTGTTCGTCAACATCAAAACTGGAACACACAGGCGACCGACGCCGGTCCCTGCTTGCCCGGTGCTGCTGACGTCGGCCGACTAGCTGCCGTTGCCAGTTGCCTTTTGCACTGCATCTGATCGACATTGGTCATGCTGCCGACGCTGGTGCTTCTGGTTCTTTAGCATCCTCTTCTTCATGTCTGTAAATAGTTGAAGCTTTTAGCTCCACACCCTAACAATCTCCCACTTAGAGATAAATAGCTGCTACTGTACTTGTACCTGTACACCATCTATTTTGTTCTCTTGGCTCTATATCCCTCTTCAAAGTCACTATTGAAGACCAACCACCATGCAAACCTGTGATGCTATACCTGTCACTTATGCCAAAAGAATTTTGCTGCTCCCAAATTCTTCATGACATACTTCTGAACCAACTCTACCCTTAGCTCAGAAAACTCCCTGTTTATGAAACCCTGCAACAAGTAACACAATACAGTAATAGGATAATGTAGCTAATATTATCCAACCTGGTAAAGATAAAATACAATGGTCAAACCTCCATTGTCTGTAGCCTAATCAAGACCATATACCATAGCCTTCTGTCTCACGTGTCCATCCACTCTCTTCTCTAATATGGGAATCCATCCCTCTATCCAGTGCTTTCTTCTAGTTGACAACTCTACCAACAAATACCTATTTGGTTCTTCTCCAAGGACTCACACTCCTCATCCATGCCAAGCTCCCACTGTTTTTGGATTCTACCTGCATTGCTTCTTATCTTCCTAGTTCTTGACTATCAGTAAGCAATATAAAGAAGGTGAACAACGAATATAAGATTCACTTACCATTTTTGACCTCTATATGGGTGTTTGAACTCCTTGACAGCTAGCTGTCCACCCATCATCCGTTAGTGACCGATCTCAGCCATCTCCCAGTCTGCTCCCGACCGATGTCAGTTCCCTACACTGATCCTGACTGCCAACGTCATTTCCCTGGCCGACGCAGGTGTCCCCCCTGCCGACGTTGATCTTGATGATCGACATCGGACTTCTCCTGCCTGACCTACCGATCTGCACATGACCGATGTCAATTTTTGTCTGGTCGACGTCGGTTGGGAACACCGGCATCGGTACCTGTGTTTTTCTACAAGTGATGAATTTTTCATCCGCGAGCTCATCTTGGATCAAACCTCTATCCATCAGATTATTCAGCCCTTGTGACTGATCTCTATCTTTCATCTCCTCCATAAACACCAAGGCTTCTTTGTTCCTGTCAAAAGCATCAAATTTCCTTTTTCTGTAATGAACTCTATCTATCTGAATCTGAACACATACCTTTTGAATCAAGAACGTTATTCCCTTCTTATTCATGTGACCAAGCCTATTAAGCCACATCTTCGAATCTATAGCTGAAGTAGATAAACCAGAAGTAGAATCAGCAATATAAGTAGACAGATAAAGATTATCTACTTTCTTACCTCTTGCTAGAACAAGTGCACCCTTGGTAACCTTCCAAGAATTGTGAGGGTTATGTGTGCTTTAGAATCGAGACATGCAATATGTGTTGTCAATCTGCAATCTCAGCTACACTTTCCCTTTGCCAACTATCCGACAAGGTGTACCATCCCCTAAATAAAGCACTCCAAAGTCTCCTTGTTCATAATCATGGAACAAATCTCTGTTTGGGGATGCATGAAAAGATGAACCAGAATCTAAAATCTATGATCCTGCCTGACTATCCAAAGAAAGTATGAGAGCGTCCTGTACCACAATATTTGCATCCTTTGCTTCTTCAATACCTGCATGTTGATTCTCTTTATCTCTCAACCAACACTCCTTTGTATGTCCTTTCTTTCCACAAAACCAGCAGGTAACCTTTGGACTCGGATCTCCTTCCCGACCTTGATTTCCCTTGCTCAATCTTCTCCCTTTGCCTTCCCCTGCTTTCTGCACTTAGAGCATTACCTGATGATTCACCTGTGCTTCTCCTATGTATTTTCTCATTCAAGATCACACTCACAACATCATCAACTTTTAAGATTTTAGAAGCAGATGTAGAATTACTTACTGCCATAACCAAACTGTCCCAACTTTTAGGCAAAAAACATAAAATCAAGAGAGCCTTTACCTCATCATCAAAAACAATATTGACTGAAGCTAACTGGTTTACCAAACCATGGAGATCACTGAGATGAGTATGTACCGATCCACCTTCCTGCATTTGCAAAGTAAATCGCTGCTTCATAAGATATACCTTATTAGAATCTGAGGGCTTTTCATATAAATTTGCCAAGGACTTTATCAATTCTTTCGTTATCTTGCCTGTGATAAGCTGGAAATCACAGACGATGCAAGGCTCAACCTTGTGGAACTGAGAGCCTTTCGATCAAGAACACTCCATTCTTCATCTTTCATATCTGTGGGCTTGCATGCAACCCCACCCAACGGTAAGTACAAATCCTTCTGATACAGATAGTCCTCAATCTGCATCCTCTAATGTTGATAATTCTTGCCATTAAACTTCTTCATTCGTAGCTTACTTTCTTCTGCCATTGCTGAACTCCCACTCAATCAGAAAACCCTGTGAATGACCTGTAATAAAAAACAATAACCTACTCCCTGCAAACCGTAGCTTTGATACCAATTGTTAGGTGACCCCTTATCCAACGGAAGCACAATTGATTACTTTCTTATAAGCAATTAAACACGGAATTATACCAGAATGATTAAGTAACTAGAAACTTGAGACAACAAAGAATTTGAGAGACAATACACACTCTTGTATTAGATATTACTAGAAGAAAATACAATAAGGAAGATGCCACTTCTTCCTCCACCTCAAAGGCTTGCCACACCTCAAGACCTTCTTCCCTCTCTCTCTTGCTCAACACAACAACTCTATAGCCCAAGTTATTATCCCTCCTTGAATGCTTCAGCTGATCTCCTTGAACTTACACCTATAGATCTCCTTGACCTTGCTTGCTTCAATGCTTTTACTTGCCTTCTTGATAATTACAATACATGCCTCATGGGTCTTTAAATAGAATCCCATGGTTACAAAAAATATAAATCTAACTACAATAATTAGACACACAGCTCATGACTATAATTAGTCATTTGACATGCAAACACTCGCTTCACTTAACTGACTGTTCATCAACAGCAGTTCTGAAACACATAGGCGATCGACGCCGGTCCTTGCTTGCCCAGTGCTGCCGATGTCGATCGACTAGCTGCCATCACCAGTTGCCTTCTGCACTGCATCTGACTGATGTCGGTCATGCTGCCGATGCCGGTGCTTCTGGTTCTTCAGCATCCTCTTCTTTGTGTCTGCAAACAGTTGAAGCTTTTAGCTCCACACCCTAACATTTAAACTATGTTGGAGTTGGCGATTTACCAAAAATAAGCTACAATATGTAATCATTAATTTTCCCTATGAGTAATACCATGACAGCCTAGAAGAAACACTTGCAAAAAGAAGAGTGAATGACAAATGACAAGGTTTTTATGAGGAATGAAAATGGATAGCTATGGGAGCAAGGTAGGGAAAAAAAATCAAAGAAAGGGTTAATAAAGAAGGCCAAAACATCTGCATGTATGAATAATTACATTTTTAATGATAGATTTTGGAAAATGTTTGGGCATGTGTCGAGATCCACAAGTGTATATAGAAAGCAGTTGAGTTACAACATGTGTGAATATAGGGCTTGGGTTATACAATGTGTTGGAGCATAGATCAATTTCCTCAAAGGTATCATGTAAGGTATTAGAATCCAATGAGGTGCTAGATAAGGTGTCAGAATCTGTAAGCATGCTGGATAAGGGGAAGAAATATAACAGGTGTTTTGAAAAGGTAAAAACTTGTAAAAGGCAAAAAAAAATTGGAAATTACCAATTTCTTTCTAATTCTTAGATATGTAGAGATATTTTTAAAAATAAATTCTTCAAATTTGAACATGTTTAACATTAATGACTTATTTCTAACCAAATGGACCAAATTTTGATTGTTTGTGATCAAAATGAATTAAAGGTTTCTAAATTTTTACACGTGTTCAATTTTGGGTACAACAACTAGCTCTAACTAAGAAAATTCAAACTATAAGATACAAAGGAAAAAAATCTAGACTCTTATTTTACAAACAAGTACTTATCCATTAGGCTACAGTGTCATTTAGGCTTTAACAGAGAGACAAAAGATTGGCAAAACACAAAGAGGAAGAAACAAGTCAATATAAAAGAGGGAAAAATAAACAAAACAAGCTAACACAACTAAAAAAAAAACAAATGACAATAAACATAACTAATATCCTGTATTCACCTATTTACATACAAGGGACAACCTAATTTCATTTTAAATAATGTTTCAAATATTTTCCACTATTTGTCAAAGGGAGATGTGTACCATCTCAATACACTAGATATAAATTATTATCTCCACACAAGTGCCTTATTTTGAATGGGCCCATCGATAAAGAATCAAATTTACCATGATTTCCCTTTGGTTCTCTTTGCTTATCACATAGGAGCACAATATATTATACTTGAAAATTTCTTTTCTTGGCCTTTTGGTCGAAGAGAGTTTTAACCTGAGCCTGGTGTTCAACAATCCTATCACCAACATATGTCCTTTCTTCTTCAAGTTTGCTTAAATATATAATCCTCTTATCCATTAGACTTTCAAAATTTTAATTTTTAGTCACTCTTGCTAGTTGAAATATAGGTAATTCAAGTGTCATAAGAATTGTTGCATCAATTATATACAATAATTAGAAATGCAACATTTCAATAACTTTCTTCAGAGTGATATAAACTTCCCACAATGTGTTATATAAATTTTTGTGCCAGTTTATCTGATTTTCATCCACTAGTTTACAAATGATATTAACAAGAAACTTATTATTGGATTATATGTAGTTATTTCCTTGTAGGTAGTAATCAAAAGAATGAGATAGATAAATTCCATAGCCATAACAAAAACCAATTGATTCGATAGAAGAAAAAATTAGATGTATTATACATTACAATTTTCTATGGAACACCATATCATACCAAAATATTTTCTTTGATGAAGTTATAGATTATTTATGAAGTTTTCCATTTGATTAGAATTACCTCCACCCATTTGGTAAAATAATCTGTAGCTATAAGAATATCAGTGTTACACTCAAATGAGGATTCACTATGCTAATAAAATTCAATCCCCATTGTTGAAAATGTTCTTTATAACCATAGGTTTGAGAGGAAAGGCTACAAGTTTTAGTTGTCCAATAAATTACTAACATGCTTCACAATTTTTCACCCATTCATAAGAAGATGTGAATAGTGATGGCCAATAATAGTGCTCTCTCAATGTTTTTTATGATGTTACTGGAGTAGACAAATGTCTACCACAAGATTGATTGTGGAAATCTTCCAAAAGCTTTATATGTTATTCTTTGTCAACACATATTAAAAAGAAACCATCAATGCTTTTCTTGAACAACTTGTCATCTCAAATTACATATTTCATGGCTTTTAATTTAATTTTTATTTGTTTATTAGCATCCAAATGAGATGGACATTTTCCATATGTCACTAAGAAGGCAATTTTTAAAAACCATCCACCTATGGAATCTACAAAAAAGACCAGAGGTGTTTTTTTTTTTTAATCATCAGTATCTATTAAAAAAGAGATCATTTGAGCATCTTTCTATTATTCGATAAATTTGCACAAGCCTTTTGCTTGGGCCAATTTAGTGGGTTTGATCTCTAAATCATACTCTTAAACCTTAATGATCTAATTGCCTCTTTTTTAATTTGGTTCCAATTGAGTCAAAATAGAATTTATTGCCATATTTGGCACCGTCACAATGTAATATGAATGAAGAATATAATACGTGAACTACTTCACAACTTTCACAATGGCATATGCATATTTTTATTTTGGATAATATTTCAAATCTTAATCCTTGAGACCACAACTCATGAAAGTGAATGGTGACTCAATCCCTTAATTGTTCTTTTGGATTAGAATGGCTGAAAGAGAATGGTTTGAAGAATAATAATAGATAATGAATTATTTCTTGAAATATGGGTAGACTAGAGTAGGTTCATGTGTAACGACATATTTTATCTTTTCAAATGCTTATTTTCCTTCATTGTTCCATTTGAAGGAGGGTTTGTCTTCATCATTTCAACAATGTCTTTGGCAAGTTATGTAAAATTAGGCACAAATCTTCTTAGAAAATTTACCTTCCTAAAAAATGAATGCACTCTTGGTTTGATATTTGGAAAAGATAATTTATAGATTGCTTAGACTCTTTTAGGATAAATTTTTATTCCTTATTTTGAGACAACACATCCAAAAAGTATTCTTTCATCACCCTAAAGATAGACTTTTTAGGGTTGAGATAAATGCCATGAAGATAACATTTTTTGAACATTTTTATAGATTTTCATTGTGGTCTTCTCTTTTCTTTGAGAACACTATCAAATCATCCAGATATACCAAAATTATTTTGTTATTTAAATATTTTAAAGCAATATCCATAGCTCTTTGAAATGTCACTCCTACATTAATCAGGCCAAATGACATTCTCTGATATATGAATGTACTCCAAGGAGTTGTGAATGTAGTCTTGTGTTGATATTCTTTATGAGCTTATATCTAATTATATCTTGAGAAACCATCTAACATGAATAGAATATTTGAACTTGTAACTACTTGAAAAACTTGATCCATGATGATAAGTGGATAGTTATCTTTCAGAGGTGCTTGGTTTAGATTTCAAAAATCTATGCATATTCTAATTTCTCCACTTTTCTTGCATATTGGACTTATATTTTCAACGCATGTTGAATGATGAATAGGAAAGATGATTTGTGAATTCATCATTTTTTAATTTATTTAAAAATGGTTGTCACTATTTTTGGATTGTATTTCCTTTATTTTTGATTGAAAGGCTTGACATCAGGCTTGAGAAGAACTTTATGTTGTATTTACTTCGACCAGAAAGACTTGAGATCCACGTAATAATATGCAAGAATATCGATGTTTTTCTTAAGAAGTGTGATAAAATTTGTTCTTTCCTTAGGTGAACAACATTTTCCAATGTTTTTTTGAGAAGTGTTGTCACTGATGTCAAGGTTGACGTTATTGATGTCAAGATGCATCTGGTAAAGATACATGGTGAGTGGTCTATGAGATATGAGCCATGTGACAAGAGATAATTTGAAGGAGACCTAATATCTCTCTATTGAGAGATAATTTTAAGACAACCTATATTCTCTTGAGGTTGATGTTAAGGTTTAGGTCAAGTAAAGCATGTTTGAATACTAGTTCTTGAGTACAAGGTGTCTTAAGAAGCCTAATCTAGACTTTGTGAGAAGGTGTGTATAGTGAAGCTTGATGAATTAAGTAAGCACAAGCTTATGAGAGGTTTTTTTTTCACTATGTGATCATGCAATAAAAGTGGATATACTTTCAAAAGTGTTTCAAAGTCAGTTGGCAAGTTTTAAGTGCTTGAGAAGCCTAGTCATGGCACTAGTCATAGCATGAAGAGACCTTGTGAGAAGGTATGGTCTTGGTGTCTTGGTGAAATGAGTGCACATATGCATTGATGGATGTATAAGGTTGTTTGAGCATGTATATAAGGCATTGGATCATTAAGTAGAGTTTGAAGGTGAGCCTACAAGAGTAAGACCTTAAGTCTAAGACTATAACTAGACTAATTCTAGACCCTTCCTGACCTAATCAGGTGTCACAGCTATTACCAAGGCATATGAATCATGTATGGTAGTTTTTTATCATTATAATAGGTTTTATGACATGTATATGAGGTGTTGGGAGCTTAGACAGTGGTTAAAAGGTCAGTTCAAGGCCTAATGTGATTTGCAAGTCAAGGTCGAAGCAAGCAATGAGAGAGAGTATGGCCTAATGGGGTATGAGGTTTGGTTTCCAAGGAAATTATGGAAATTTGGGTGTTTTTAAAGGTAATAAATGTTTTTAAATATTGATCATAAATTTTGAGGTCATGGTTTTCAAGAAAAGGCATGGAAAATGTTTTGAGGTCTCTCATATGCACAAAATGATGGGTTCTCAAGCCGAGAAGAACTTTCAGGTGATTATTGGAATGTGTAACCTTTGAATGTGAATATAAGATATTAAGGAGAGATTGGGAAGGGTCCTAGATAATATCTCCAAGTATTATTTTTGAAAATGAGGGGTAGTCCTTTATGAATAATCGTTAACACTAAAAATCGTGTTAACCCTCTCAAAAACCCTAATAATGATTCAGTGAGAAAGATATTGTTCAAAACATCCCATAATTGATTGGTATGGTTATTTTTGTTTTTATTAAACTCTTCCAAGCACATATAGGTGTGGTTGGTTTGTTAGGTGAGTGCGTGGACCCTATAGGAAAGGCCTTATTTCTCAAAGATTTATTGTAGTAGTTAGAGTTGAGCAAGTCAAAGTTGCCAAATGAATGGAGGAAAAAGCTTGAGACTTTTATTTTATGTAAATGGTGGTTTATGAGTAGTTTATATCCCTCAAGTGTGCTAAACTAGTCATATAATTTGATTAATCGCTAACAAGCCTAATGATACACATAGTGAGAAACTTAGGTATAAGTGAGAAGGTGATTAGGGATGTGTTATCATGGATTAGGGATGAATACAAGTGCATGGATAAATTTTAAATGAATTTTAAGACATGTTAATGTTGGATATAATTTTTGGATATTAGTGGATATGATGAAAATGTTGCTCATAAGTTGACTTGTCTGGTTCAGATGAGACAATGAAATATAAAAGCTATGAGATTGGTCTACAAGACCACTATTGCTATTTGACCATATTATCATTATATTTTAAAATAGTATAATGATATCATAATATATTACACGTGCATCAGGTGTCTTTGTAAATGGTCATACAGGTGATTGAAGGTCATTATCACCATGGTTGGTCTTCAAGGCAAACTCACAGTTCTGGGTAAGCAAGTTGTAGAGATGAGTTTGAGACTCTATGCCATGATTTAATGTATCTAATACACATGATGTTGTTATTTTTGAATTTTATTCCATATCCATGCTTTTAATAATCTTTGAAGTTAATTTAAGAGGTTGAAACATTGAAGTCAAAATCGCTTATCTGGTTGGGTGAGGTTTGAGAGAGAGAATGTCAATAAAATTGATCTGTAAGACCAATAATTTCCATTAGAGATTATGATATTTTTATTGTAAATTGTTTTGAGAATATTTTAGGAGCATATTAATTAATTGGAATTCCTTTATTGTGTCCCTTAATATTTCATAAGTTCAAGTTTCTATGACTGTGTTTTGAGGCTAGTTGGCAGTTCTAAGTGGGCTATTTACAGAGATAGGGTTGAGTCCTTTTGCCCTAAATTGTGAAGTATAAATCATATGGTTATGAAACTGAGGTGATGTATCTTCTATTTATTTTATTTTTTCCCATGGTTTTTTGAAAAAAATATGTTTATGCTTTAGTTGTTTAAGATAGACCTTCTGGGTATGTACAAGCATAATTATGAACAATGCTAATGGTGTGCTTCAAGTGGTGGTTGAAGTTAAAAGGTGTTATTTAGCCTAAATGAGCTTATCAAGGGTCTATTTTAGTAGCCTATGATATGTATCTATTTTTTGAGGTGTTTGAATGTGTTCTAAGGAAGATAAAGTGTAATGTGTCCCAAAGTAGACCTAATGGAATTAGGTCTCCATGAGACCTAAAGATAAAATGAGGCCTAATTGAGGTATGTCAGACCTAAAGGGAATAAAATAATTTTGAATGTGTATGAGATGTAATAATATATTTTACATGGCTTACCTAAGAGTTTAAGTGTGTTTGGTTAACCAAAAAGGATGTGAACAAGAGATTTGTATAAATACAAGGCAATTTTATGCCTATTTATGTGTGAAGAGAGCAAGCAAATAAGATAACATATTGGTGAGTAGAAGGAGGTATTTTATACTATCAGAAGAGTTTAAAATATTACCGATGAATATTTTATAGAGGTTTTATGTATTAGGATCAAGGCAATATGACTTAATCAGTCTTGAAGAGACCTAGTTGAGTGAAGGAGCCTAGAAAGCAGTTTGAGAGGGATAAAAGTGTGAAGAGATAAAGAGGTGGTCATCATCAATTAGTTTGGAAACAAGGTGTCCTAAATTTTATCAAATAAATTAGGTGGTTGAGTTGGTGTTGATTCATCTAGGAGGTTTGTACCTTCTTACAATTTGGTGATTATAAAAGCCTAGCTGAGTTGGTACTTAGCTAGTTGGGGTTAGTGCTCCATGTGAAGTGGGTGCTTCATTAAATTTGGTGTTTGTCTTGTAGGAATATAGTCCATTTGTATATATTAGTGGGTTTTCTTCCCCTTTAGGGTTTTCTACATATGTGATGTGTTCATGTGTTTCATGCTTATGTGGATAGGTGTTTTTGCTTGCTAGATATATGTGTTTGATTGAATGGCTCATGATTGTTTAAGTGTAATTGATAATAAAGGTTTTATATATTGATTTACCTTCCCTCTTATTAATTTTTATTATAACATTTGGTATTAGATCTTGGTCCTTTGAATCAGGTCTAAAATTCTAAAGGAGATCATAGAAGCAAGGATAGATAGTCAACAAGCTCAAGGTGGTTTCTCTACCAATAAGGATCCATTATTCGATAGATCTAATTATGTATTTTGAAAAATTATGATGAAGATATATTTTATGTCTCAAGGTCATGATATTTGGTAGTCTATTATGGATGGGTATAGTGCTCCTATTCCACTAAATGATGCAACAGGCAATAAATCTAGTGAAAATAACTCCAAGGTAATGTATGCCATTATTTGTGGCCTATCAGAGGTAGAGCTTGTGAAAGTGATGCACTATGTATCAGCCAAAGAGATATGGGAAAAATTGAAGATTATATATTAAGGATAGACCAAGGTAAATATGGCCAAGTTGTAAACCCACTAGAGATAGTTTGAAAGTCTAAGTATGAATGAAGATGAAATAATTGCATCTTACCTATTGAAGGTTGATGAATTTTTAAATGTCATTAGAGGATTGGGAGAAGAAGTGAAAGAATCTATAGTTATTCAAAAAGTGTTGACATCACTAACTCCTAAGTTTGACTCTAAGATATCTGTAGTGGAAGAGATGTAATATTTGGACAAGCTTGAAATGGATGGGCTTCATGGCATTTTGATTGCCTATGAGATGAGAACTAATAAAGGAAGACCTCCCAAGAAACAAGAAGATTTAAAAGTTGAAAAGAAGTCAAAATTAAAAAATTTCAAGGATGAGGAATGTTCAAATGTTGATAATGATCAACTTATAGCCATGTTTTCAAGAAAGTTGAGGTTTAGATTTAGTAAGTACAAGGGTAAGTTGCCTTTCAAATGTTTCAACTATGGTAAGATTGGTCACTTTGCATCCAAGTGTCTTAACAAGGATAAGACTGAGTGAAGAACATATTGGAGATGATAGAAAGGTCTATTAGTCTAATACGAACAATAAATATTTCAAGAAGTATGAAGGTAGGAAAGGGTCATTCAAAAACAAGAAAAGTTTTTATACCAAAGAAGATAACTCATTTGATGTAAGTGACACAAGCACATCTGATAGTGATGATGAAAATGATGAACATGAACATGAAAATAATGAAACCTTATTCATGGCCATAGAATCAGACAATGGGGGTTGATCAAATGGGAAAGGCCTCATGGTTGATGTAGAATCAGATGAAAAAGAAGCTAAAGTGAACATTGAGGCAAAATTGGGAAGTGCCATAGAGGAGTTGAAATTCCAAAGAAGAAAGAATCACAAACTAAGATCATTAGTTAAAGACTATGAAGAACATATTTGTTTGTTTGAGGAGAGACTAAGTAACACTTCTAAGGAGTGTGATGAGATCATCAATTAAATTGAGGCATAGATGGAGATAGTCAATGCAAGCCTAAAAACTAAAGAGGAAGAATACACCAGGTATGAAAATGAAGTGGAATCCTTGAAAGCTAAGTTATATCAAACATATAGAAAGGTGAAGACCTTTGTGAAGTTTGTAAATAACACTGAGGCTGTAGATGACATCTTGAGTAGTCAAAATTTTACAAGTGAAAAGACAAGTCTTGGTTTCAAAGAAGACAAAAAGGAGGCATCTCAAGTCAAGGAGAAGGCTATTGAATACAATAAGGTCAACATGAAAAGACCTATCAAAAAACCTAATGCTATAAGGTATGTTAGTTCATTCAATGGTTACTAATTTGTATGCAATTAGTTTGATCATAGAGTAAGAGAGTGTAGAAGACCCTCCATGAATGAGTACTCATGAGACTATGGAAGGAATCACAATTTACATCAGTCAAAAGGTATGTATGAGGCTATTTTCTATAGTTATCATTATGTGGGACACATTGTAAGATTATGTCCTAATAGAGTTAGAAGGTCATCAAGTCAAAACAAGAGGTTTGAAGCTCTTAGAGTGTAAGAAAGAAGAAAAATGAATGCATGGAAACCAAAGATAGAAAAGGTGAGTCATGATTAGTATATAAGCTAAAGTGGATTGTTTGCTATGGTAAAGAATACATCAGATGTGAAATCAAGTCAAGAATGTCTATTGTCAGCTCATATTGATGATCAAATGATTGATGAAGAGGTTAAGCCTATAGTGCCAATCAATCCTAAAAGGATACTGAAGGATATTTAGTCTTATGAGAGTATGGAGATCTAGGAGTCTCTTGAACTTGTGGTTTTTTAGTTCTTTATGGAAAGAGATGACTCCATCAGGCTTAATGAAGACACTATTCATTTAACATAAACATGGTAGATGCTAGGTATAAGGGGGAGTTATTTAGGTTATTGACTGAGCTTGATCTGTGTTGAGAAGTGGTCTTGTAAACTGATTTCATGTGAAGGAAGTATGCATGAAGCATGTTTTTGTAATGTTTCATATTCTATATGTTGAGCTCTTATTGTAAGGTGTGGTTCTAGATGGAAGTTTATGGAAGAACCTTGATCATTAATGTCAAAGGGGGAGAAAAGTTCAATAAGGGAGATTGAAAATATTAGAGGATATGACAAGAATGTTTTTCCATCAATGAAAAAGGGGGAGTTTGTTGAGAAGTGTTGTCATTGATGTCAAGGTTGATGTCATTGATGTCAAGGTGCATCTAGTAAAGATACATGGTGAGTGGTCCGTGAGATATGAGCCATGTGACAAGAGAGAATTTGAATACAACCTATATTAATTTGAGGTTTATGTCAAGGTTTAGGTCAAGTAAAACATTTTTTAGTACTAGTTCTTGAGTACAAGGTGTCTTGATAAGCCTAGTCTAAACTCTATGAGAAGGTGTGCATATTGAATCTTGGTGAAGTATGTAAGCACAAGATTATGAGAGGTTGTTTTTGAACTATGTGACCATGCAAGAGAATTTAATATACTTTTATAAGTGTTTTAAGGTTAGTTGGCAAGTTTCAAGTTCTTGAGAAGCCTAGTCATGACACTAGTCATAGCATGAAGAGACCTTGTGAGAAGGTATGAGCTTGGTGGCCTGGTGGAATGATTGCACATAAGCATGAATGGATGTATAAGGTTTATTTATAATGTATATAAGGCATTGGATCACTTAGGAGAGTTTCAAGGTGAGCCTTCAGGGGTAATACCTTAAGTCCAAGACTTTAACTAGACTAGTTTTATACCCTACCTAACCTAATGAGGTGTCATGAGGTGTTTCCAAGGCATATGAAGGATGTATATTAGTGGTTGAGAATGATAAAAGGTTTTATGACATGTATATGAGGTGTTGATATCTTGTGAAGTGGTTATAAATTTAGTTTCAAGGCCTAACATGATTTATAGGTTAAGGTCTAAGTAAGCAATGAGAGAGAGTATGGCCTAAT
Source organism: Torreya grandis (assembly GCA_037957365.1). Lineage (NCBI taxonomy): Eukaryota > Viridiplantae > Streptophyta > Pinopsida > Cupressales > Taxaceae > Torreya > Torreya grandis. The sequence goes on from JARHVA010001639.1 coordinate 1,237,071, forward strand.
GGCGTACGAGGTTTTGTTTCCAAGGAAATTATGGAAATATGACTATTTTCATAGGTATAAAATGTTTTTTAAAGAATTTTCATAAAGTTTGAGGTCATGGTTTTCAAGAAAAGTCATAAAAAGTGGTTTTGAGGTCTCTCGTGTACATAGAATGATGGGTTCTCAACTTGAGAAGAACTTTTAGGTGATCATTGACATGTTTAACATTTGAATGGGAACTTAAGATATTAAGGAGAGATGGGTAAAGGCCCTATATAATATCTCCATGCATTAGTTTTGGAAATGAGGGGCAATCTTTTATGAACAATCGTTATCACTAAAAATAATGTTAACCCTCTCTAAAACCCTAACAATGAACTGATGAGAAAGATATTGTTTAAAATAGACTAGAATGAATTGGTATGGCTATTTAAATTATTTGAGGTTGTATTCAAATCTCCTAGGCACCTCTAGGTGTGATTGGTTTGTTAGGCGAGTGAGTGGACCCTTCAAAAAAGGCCTTGTTTCTTAGATATTTGTTGTAGTAGTCAGAGTTGACCAAGTCAAAGTTCCTAAATGGATGGAGGAAAAATATTGAGAATTTTATTTTATGTAAATTTTGGTTTATAAGTAGGTTCTATCCCTCAATTGTGATAAACTGGTCATACGATTTGACCAGTTGCTAACAAGCGTAATGATGCAAATAGTGAGAAACCCATGCATAAGTGAGAAGGTGATTATGGATGTGTTATCATGGATTATGGATGAACCCAAGTGAATGGAGAAAATTTTAAATAATTTTAATACATTTTCATGTTTGATATAATTTTTGGAGGTTAGTGGATATGATGAAAATGTTGCTCATGAGTTGATCTGTCTAGTTCAGATGAGACAGTGAGATACAAAGGCTGTGAGATTGGTTTACAAGACCAATATTTCTAGTTGACCATATTATAATTATATTTTAAAATGGTATAATTATATCATAATATCTTCCACATGCATAAATATTCTCTATAAATGGTCATATAGGTTATTTAAGGTCATTATCACCATGACTGGTATTCAAGGCAAACTTGTAGTTCTAGGTAAGCAAGTTACAAATATGAGTTTGAGACACTATGCCATGAGTTAATGTATATAATGTACATGATTTTGTTTTTCTGGACTTTCATGTCCTATCCATTATTTTTAGAATCTTGAAATTTAGTGTAAGAGGTTGAAACATTGAAGTCAAAATGGCTTGTCTGGCTAAGTGAGGTCTGAGAGAGAGAAGGTCAATAAAATTGATCTACAAGACCAATAATTTCCATTAGAGATTATGATATTTTTGTTAGAGATTGTTATAATAATGTTTTAGGATCATGTTCATGCATTTAAATTTCTTGAGTTTGTCCCTTCAAGTGTCAAAAGTTCAAGTTTTCATGATTGTGTTTTGAGGCTAGTTGGCAGTCATGAGTGGGCTATTTACAGAAAGGGTTTGAGTCCTTTTGACCTGAGTTGTGAAGCATAAATCATATGGTTATGACCATAAGATCATGTATCTTTTGTATATGTGATATTTTTCCATGGTTTTTTGGAAAAATTGTGTTTATGCTTTAGTTGTTTAAGACAGACCTTCTGGGTATGCACATGCCTAATTGTGAACAATGCTAATGGCATGCTTCAAGTGGTGGTTGAAAATAGAAGGTGTTATGGAGCCTAGATGAGATTATAATGGGTATATTTGAGTGTAATATGATATGTCTCTATATTTTTATGTATTTTAATATTTTTTAAGGAAGACAAAGTGTAACATGTCCCAAAGTAGACCTAATGGAATTAGGTCTCCATGAGACATAAAGATAAAATGAGGCCTAATTGAGGTATGTCAGACCTAAATGGACTCAAATAACATTTTTTTATGTGTATTATATGTAATAATATATATTCCATGTATAAAATATGAGGTTAATGGTGTTTGGTTGAACAAGAAGGATGTGAATAAGAGACTTGTAGAAATACAAGGTAATTTTAGGCCTATTTTGTGTGTGAAGAGAGAAAGTGAATAGAATAAAATATTAGTGAGAAAAAAGAGGTATTGTATAAAATAATAAGAGTGTAAAGTATTATAGATGAATATTTGACATAGGTTTTGTGTATGAGGATCAAGGTCATATGACCTAATCAATATTGAAGAGACCTAGTTGAGTGAAGGAGCCTAGAAGACAGTTTGAGAGCGATAAGAGTGTAAAGAGATGAAGAGATGATCATCATGAGTTGGTTGAGAAATAAGGTCTCATAAATGTGATAAAATCAATCAATTTTCTAATTTTTTTTAGTCATTTATGGGGTTGGTGCCTCCTTGCAAGTTGGTGCTTGCTAAAGCCTAGCTGAGTTGGTGCTTAGCTAGTTGGGGTTAGTGCTCCATGTGAAGTGGGTAATTCACTAAATTTTGTGTTTTTATTATAGGAATATAGTAAATTTTTATATATTAGTAGGTTTTATTTATCTTGAGGGTTTCCCATATATGTGATGTGTTCATGTGTTTCATGCTTATGTGGACAAGTGTTTATGCTTGCTATATATATAATTGATTGAATGGATCATTGGTTAAAGTTTAATTGATAAGAAAGGTTTTAAAGACTGATTCATCCCACCTCTCAGTCATTTTGCTTCGAACATGTTTAACAATTGAGATTTTTCCTCATATTTGATATTCACCTTATTATAATTGACTGAGTTTGATAAATCTGTCATGTTTGTCAAATACTCTTTCAAAGGAAATGAATTTTTTAGGAATCTTATCTCCTTTGATTTTAATTACCCCTTATTCATATTATTCTTTAGAGATCCCCTCTTTATTATTTTGTACTGAATATTCCTTATATGATGATTCATTCCTTTCAAAATATAAATTTTTGAAAATATCATATTTTTCAAGAAAATAATAATTTATTAATCGTTATTGAAAACTTGTTAGTTTTTTATGTTATCTAGTACATTGGGCATGTACACTAACTTAATTATGTACTTTTATTTCCCAATATCTACATGAAAAATTAATAGAGAAACAAATACTACAATGGAGTCTACTTTGGCATTACTTTCTCTTGGTATAGTTACTATAAAAAAGGCTTCAAAAGCTTATATATTATCTCAGACTTTATTTCTATAGTGTTTCAAATGATCATTTTTACCTGATACTAGCTTTTGATCTATCTTATGACCAGTTTGACATCTCTTAGAACTTTCAAATTTTTGATTCCTATTTCTTCAACAACTTTTAAAACAAGTAGTAGTGCTTCATACTCGATAGTGTTCTTAGTGCATTCAAATTGTAACTTGTATGAGAAAGAAAAAAATTACCTATTTGGAGACATAAAAATGACTCTTTCTCCTACACCATATCAAGAATAAATGTTATCAAATTTGAGCATCCATATGTCATTAGGGTCACTTTTCATCACCTTAAGCATATTAAAATATTATTCGATCATGAGTAGGTAATTCACTATCCCTGCATCTTGATATAAAATATATGAGCTAGGGTCATCTACTTTCTACATAGTGTATTTTGTTTTTAACTCAGGATCCATGCATTGCCTAAATCCTTTGATAGGAATCATAACATGATAAAGATCTAGCTGAATTTCACCACCAATTTCTTTGCAAGAGTTTATTGTCAACAAGATGCCATAGGTGGCTAAGATATCTACTACTATGATAGTTATTTGTATTCTATTTTGGGGAAAGGAGGCTAAGTCAACTTGAGTGCCTTTTATTTGACCAACTAAAGGTACTTGTTTTGCTTTCATGGAATAAAAATGGTCAAATTTTTTTGTACATGTTAAACCTAGAGCATGAGCAACTTTAGTAGGCATTACATTATCAAAATCTCTATCATCAATGATACAATTACTTAATTTGGATCCTTTAAGTAAAAAGGAGATATAAAAGGGTTCAAATTTACTAGATTTGGAAGTAATAGTTGCCACAGAGTTCACTAGATTAGGGGGTTGGAAGTATCCCTTTAACGTTTGTATTTTTCATACTAAGAATTTTGCCTTTGATAAATTCTACTAGTCTATCTAATTGGCTTGGGTTTGACCTCAGATACTTGGCTTGAGACACTTCAATTTTGGTTTTATTTATATGTTCAATTATATTAAAAGTAGGAAAGCTAGTAGAAGAAAAAATTTCAATTGATTGAACGACATTTACCTCACTTTTAGTAGAGAAGTTACCTTTTGGATAACTAGCAGTAATAGTTTGGGAAGGTTCACATACTTTTTTCATTGGTTGATTTACTTCATTTGCATAGGGATGCGATTCCTCATAGACTAATAAGTTTTGGAGTTTTTTCATGTTTTCAATTTGTTGTTTTCTCTAATTTTGGGCTCTAGTGAAGACTACAAATGATTGACCATTCATAACTCCAAAAATTTTACCATAATCATCTTCACCTAAATCATATTTTAGGTATGCATTAGTGGAGTCACCACCAATTTATTCTATCTCAAATTCTTGAAGATCCTAATTTTTGTTTCAATTTCTTCTTCTATTTCTTCATACCCAAAAATCTCTCCTATTTCTAGAACAATGTTTACTAGAGAATTTGCATTTAAATTTAGAGGTGATTATATGGAAATATTTTATTATAAGCTTGTAATTAAGGATAATTCACTTGATAAGGCATATAGTTTCTTTTACGAATATCTTGATAAGGAGGGGGCGATGGTTTTCTGAGGGAATTAATTCTTTAAAGTTATTATATTATTGGCCATATTTTATGAAAAATGTTTAGTAGAAGATTGATTGAAGCTTTATCTTTTACCTTTTGAAAGTTATTTCTTTAGTTTCTTGACCATTATCATGTCATCTTCAATGTTAATGAATAATGTCTATGTTGTATTCAAGTCAACTACTTTGGCTTTCCTTAATTGATAACTCACTTCTAGAAATAATGAATTAACAAAGAAATAGTTATGAATATCATTTGTCAACTTAACAGTTGTCGGTATCTTGTTGAGTATACTATTTAACTTAGCTATGAATTCTCTCATTGGTTCGTATGCTTTCTTTTTCATTTGCGTGACTTGAGAAAATAATGCATGAGTATCTTCTGTCAATTTAAATCTCCTTTCAAACTTGGTTTTCATATTATCCCCACTAGTGATAAAACCTGGAGGGAGGTGGTATAACCAATAAGATTCTACATTTTAAAGAGTTACTATAAACAATATGAATACAATGTCTTCAATTTAACTGTCTTAAATCCAATGGCCTAATTGAATTACCCCATGTTACTTTAATGATTATAAAAAATGCTTGAAAAATAAAAACATTTCCTAAGAGGACAAGAGCTTAACTTACTATTAAACCACCTTATGGTTGTTTACTTCTTATGGGACTAGATGGGAGACTAACTAATTTCTTGTTTTTAGTTTTTTGTATAGGATTTAACTTAAACTTAGAAATATGTTGCAACTAATAGAATGGATCTGAGTTACCTTGAGATTTACTTTCTCTAGTAAATCATCTTTATATCAGTTTGGAGGAAACAATACTATTGTTGAGGTGTAGGTTAAATTTGGAGTGCTCTTTGAGATATTATTCTTTGTTGTGCTCTTCATACAAATATTGATTTCGCTCTTTAAACCAAGATGGTATGATCTTAATATTCTTATAATACTTCAACAAATCTTAAAAATTGATCTACATTAATTATGTTATCCCACATAAATACTCATAAATCTAAAGAAATGTCTTTTTGTGTTTCACTTAACCAATCAAAATTCAGTTGAAGTACTAGAGCTTGAACTATTGGGATGGTCATGAGAAGAATTTAATATTATATAATATCTTTGAGAATCTATAAAACCTACTCTTACCACTTGTCTTCTTGTTTGTATTCTTGAAATAATTTCTACAGTTATTCAAATAATAGTGACACAATCTTATTCTATGTTTATTACTGCAGTGAAAATGTTGAATTAGGCATAACTTGTTCTATTGTCCTATTAAAACAATTAGAGACTTGAAGCAATACATTTTTCTATAGTTTCTATCCAATCTAGACCAAGATAATGATCAAGATCTCAATTCACAGTGATATTCATACTCACACTTTACTAATTAGGATTGTGGGTTGCTTGATGAGCTATGAGATCTATTCTGTGTTCATGAATCCTTTATGATCTTTCTATGTGGTTAAGTTTAGGATTTAATATTATCAAAATCAGTTGGAATTGAGAAACACTAACCTCATCACAATCTTAAGCACACTATATGATTTCAATGTTACTATTTGACTATGTAGATTGATCCCACTCAATATCTAGTTTTTGAATTGGCACTTGGTTTGTTGAGAGAGTAATGTGGGCAAAGGTTCATGTGTGGGTTGCATGAACAACAAAAAAATGTGCTCCATGGTGGGTGCCAAAAAATATTGATTTGGAAATTTTTCATATGGATAAAGGATGGGTTTTCAGTCTGTAGTATTGGGACAAAGTCCCTCTCGTATTAGGAGGTAGAGCTACCTTTTTTGAAAACAAAAGGGATGTAGGAAATAAAGCTATTTACAACAAAAATGTTTTCTATTTAAACATAAAGTATGAAAAGGTGGAATAAGGAAAATGTAAGGAAATGATGGTTAAGAGAAGAAATATATGAAAAAAAAATAGAGAGAAAAAAGACAACTCTAGGTAGCCAAATGCAAAAAATCACTAGAATAATCTAAAAATGGAGTTTTTAATGTAGGAAACCTTTATCATCAAACTGAGATGGGAAAGACATATTCTGAATTTAATAACAAATTACATATGCCAATAAGATTGAATAGCACTAGAAACATAGATAAACAACTTGTATTTCCTAATAAAAACATATATAAATTCTATTTTTAATCCCACAAAGCTTTCACAATAACATAAATTTCTAATGCAGATTTGAAATAAATTCTACAACAAAGTTTTCACATTTATCAACTAACAATGAAATTTAACAATATAATAAGAATAAGAAGAATATAATAACATACACACATATATTATCTATTCAAAAAGTTTTTTGGCATAAAGTCCTTAAAAATTCTCTTTGTATTGATTCTTCCACGAGTTGAAAATACAATCTCTTCCTTCTATTTTTGACAAAAAAATCTTCTCTTTAAAAAAATCCCTTCAAAGAAGTTCAAAACTCTTATTTATAAGTTACAATGGGTGGTTATATTGCATAACCATCTTTTTTGAAATTTGTATTGCCTATAAAAGCACATTGACAAAAAATGCAACTTAAAAGTTGCAAAAGTGCATTGACAAATTCACATAACTTATAAAAGTGAATTGATAGTTTTGCACAACTTGAAACTTGGAAAAAGGACCTAACAAATTTTCACAACTTACCATATGCAAAAAGTCTATTATAAAAATACACAACTTGAGATTGTGAATATGACTTTGATAATTTACAAGTATTAGAGTTCGTAAATTTTCACTAAAATCTATTCATCTTCATCATCAAATATGATATGGTACTTTTCTTCTTCTTCTTGTAGAATCTTCTACCTACATTCATCAAATCTCTTCATGTTTTCTTTGACTTTATATTCATCAAGACCTTTTGAGTGAATGAAGGCAAATTTTTCATGACAATGGAGATCAATCATCTAGTGCAAAGTCATTTAGAGTCTCTTCAAAATTTTATCAAAATTATAAAGGATATTTTGATATTTGATGAATTTGAATCTTAATTCATAGTTGAATGCATATTTTGGAGTCATCTCCTTTTCCACCAATTGTTTGAACTTATCCACAATCGTTTGTTCTAGAATCACTTTTTTATCATCATCCACGAATGAACACAAAAGTTTTTAAATTTCTCTTTGTATCTCAATTATTATATTAGTTTTCAATGATCGGGATTCTTTGAATTTATATACACATTTTTCAATAATGTAGATCTAAAATTTTGACGCCTAGAAATTCTTTAAGATCCATAATATATTCCTATTTTTATAATTCCTTCTATGATGAGATCATCAAGATCAATATATGAGAAGGCTTCCAATTTTGGTATCATATGTTTCCATTGGCCTACTTCAATTGCATATTTATCATCAACTTTTTTGCTTGATCATATTCAGATTGAATCTTGGAGTAGATGGTTATGGTTATATTTATTGTTGTTGATCCTTGTTAAAGTAGATTTTCATACCATTCTTTAGTTTCCCTTCACATGTGCCCAATATTTTCTAATACATTAAATGTCCCAAAATTTTAAATCTGACAAACAATAGAAGAAGAAGATTGAATTGGTCTCACCAACTTCTAAACAATTGATGTGAGTTATTCAACTTTTTCCTTTAGTTGTTCTTTGTTGACTTTGTCTTGATCCATCTTTCTGAAGAGAGCACCAATAATAGATTGAACATTTTATTTTACTCTTATGGTAACTTTACCAAGAAGCACTTTGAATATCTAATATTCAATAGCATTGATGCTATCTTTATCTTTTTCAACAGGATGAACTACTACCTCAACATTTCTTTCTCCTTTTTCATCTGTAATTATTCTAGAAACTATTTTAGGTTTTTTTACCACACAAATATTAGGAAATATTAGATAACTAAAATTAATTTCCTATAGTTTTACTACTTTATTTATTTTTTTACCACCTCAATTCAATCGGTCAAGAACCTCTGTGTTAGGTGATTGTTGTATAAATGCATGCTCTGGTTGATTTTGAGTATCTAGAGGAGTGGGTGGAGTTGCCAAATCTTGAGCATCTATGGGTAGAACATCACCTTGATCTTTCTTAGGTGTTTTAATTATAGATTTTGGAGTTGAAACATGTGGTAACTCAACATCTTGATAAGGAAGTGAATGTAATGGAATGTTTATTTAAGGAGGAGTGGATGTAAGGAGGCGATAGGGAAGTGTCTGCAACTAAGAATTATTGGATAGTATTCAACACAAAACTTTGGGAATGAGAAATATTCACAATAGGAACTTATCAAGTGAATTAGAATACCAAGAGTACCTAAAGACCCTTCCCCTATCCTTTTGATTTTGATCTTGAGTGGTTTCTACACTTGAGTAGTCTTTGGAATTACTTCAACTCTTTTTTCCTGAATTTATGTTATATCTTCACCTACATCTCTTGTAGAAGATGGGCCTAAATTTGATTTTTGTTGATGAAAACTACCCACCTTAATCTCTTTCATTAGTCGGGGAAAACCTAATTAGACTACATCTATGCCTTTTTTATTCAACTATCTAAGCATTTTGTCTAACATTGGTTGAGCCCTACTTTCTAGAGATGTGGATTATACTTTATTATAATCAACCCATGGAAGAACCTTTGAATTAATGTCTACTTATTCAAAGATGGGATATAAAACATCTTCATTGTCTTCAAACTCCTTTAAATTTTTTGTTATCTTGAATTGGGTGATTTGTTATAGATTGAAGTGAGAGTAATCACGAGCCTTGACTTATTTCTTGTCTTCACAATCCATCCAAAATTATTTAAAGTGGGGCATATGCTGGTAAGTGGAATTGATAATGTTTTCAATCAAACCTCTAACAATAAAAAAAGGTTGATTGTGAAATGACTAGATAGTGACTCGAGTCATCTCTGAATCAATAAATTTTGCCTTAGATAATGAAGTACATGTATATCTTCCTATTGTAATTGGAAAGCATGTTCTAGTTTTGTGTTTACTAGATAAAAACTTCAGAGTCTCAACTAATTGTCTTGCCAATTACATTAGATCCCATCTGTCATTCACATACATTGGAAGCATACATGGAATTATCTCACACCTGCAAATTCTAAGGTATGTGAAGGTTGTGAATTGGATAAACCATGCTCCATATATAGAAATTTTAGTTGATGCTTAAATTGATATTCTAACATTGTAGGGATTAGGTTCGAACATCTAAATGACATATTGAAAGAATGGATCGTTGACCTTATGAAAATGATGCCAACTTTCCTTTAGAGTGAGTTATGGGTAAAATTCATAGATTTTGGAGGATGCCATATTACCCAATGTGTTCAGACCAATGTAGATTATTTTATCAGCAATAATGTATACAAGATATGAATTCATATAAAATTTTGATGTGTTGGTCAATTTTATTAGTTGTTTATGTATTGAATCACTAATTAAATAAAGCTAATTGATATATTTTTAATTCTTATGAATGGTCCATATGTACCTATACATCTAAGTTTGGAAGTCTTTAGAAGCATGGTTACTGACAACTATGTTCAAAAGTGTGATTAAATCATTGACTTCATTGACACATTCAAATCTAGAGATAGTCTTTTGCAATGTTTTTATTGTAATTTTAGGCTTTAGAAGCCATTGCTTATTGAACCACTTGGAATGAGAATTAGTATTAGCTTCCCATAATTGTTGAGTAGAATTTGGAGTGAGATTAACAAATGATTCATGGTTAGGAAACTTGAGTATATTATCATTGTGTTATGGCCGAAGACAAAACATATATTACCCTTTTGAGTTTTTAATTTCTCTTATTTCTTTTTCATAGTGTTTAACCATGGTTAAGACCAATTAGGGATATTGTATTGAGGCTGGGAAGGTTGCTACCTGAGGTTTCTCAATATCATGGATACTTTGTTCCTAGTCAATTTTATGTACTATAACTATCCTTTTCCATAAGTCTTCCATGTCTATGTGCCTAAAATTTATATCTATCACTTTATCTACATTAGACTCAAGGCTTGAAGGAGGAATAACACATTGAAATTGGTAATTCATGTTTATGTTCTTCTGATTTTGGGCACTTGATGTAGACATTTGATGAAGTTCTTATTTGGAAGAAATATAGAGACTTAGAACTGATTTAGAATAGAGTCAAATTTTCGGGTGTACCTAAGTAGAAGGTGGATTCTACATCTATGTCTGTCAAGAGTCATAAATTTGATGTGTGTTTAAAAATAGGTGGAAACCTATTATATGTTTGGTAGGGGATCAAGTTCTGAGAGATGTTGGGATAGAGCTTGGATCCTACTATTTCTTTGGATGAAGCTTATATCTTATAGATCTTCCAGACAAGTCTCAAATTTTGATGAGCATTGAAACAAATCTTAGATCTAAAATGGATGATATAAGGGGTTTGTTGGTTTGAGACCATGACAAGGATTTAAAACCCTTAATGTAAATGAACTCAAGTTAGAACTATGAAGGACATCTTAGGATTAACCTTTGTCATGTTGGGTAACTCAGGTTTCTCGATGCTTAAATTATGGTGGAGTTGGTGATTTCCTAACAATAAGTTGCAATATACAATTGTTAATTTTTTTTGTGAGTAATACCATGTGAAACCTAGAAGAAACACCTATAAAAAGAATAGTGAAAGGTGAATGACAATGTTTGTATGAGGGAGGAAAATGGATATTTATGGGATAAAATTAAGGAAAAATGAATTGAATAAGAGGTTAATAAGGAAGGTTAAAAAATTTGCATGCATGAATAACTACTTGTTTAATGGTATATTTTTGGAAATGTTTATGCATGTGTCAAGATCCATAGTTGTGTCTAGCAAGTTGTTAGGTTTTGACATGTGTAGGGCTTGGGTTTTATAATGTGTTGAAACATAGTTCAAGTTTTGTGAAGGTATCTTGCAAGGTATCAAAATCTGATGAGGTGATAGATAAGGTGTTATAATTTGTAGGCATGTTGGACAAGGGGAAAAAAGCCCATAGATGCTTTGTAAGGGGTAAAACTTGTAAAAGGAAAAAAAGACTTGGAATTTTCCAATTTATTTCAAATTATTAGATACTTAGAGATATTTTTCAAAATACATTCTTTGATTTTGAACACATTTAACATTGATGACCTATTTCTAAGCAAATAAATCAAATTTTGGTCGTTTATAATCAAAATAAATTGAAGGATTCAAAATTTTCACACACGTTCAATTTTGGGTACAACAACACTCAAACGGACACATGTGATAATAAGAATTGGTTCATGAAGCCATGGAGCTTAAATCAAGGTTAAAAATGTATTTTTAATGTTACATTGGCTTTGAAATTAAGAGCATGTTATAATTTATAAAGTAAATCATGATTAATTTACTCTAAATTCCATGTTATTTCACTGAGAAAACCATTACATGGGCTAAAAACAAACCAAAATGTATTCTATTCAAGGGAGTTTGCATTACATTCATTAAAAATACTCTTATTACAAAACAAATCAAACATTAAGTGAAAGTGGAGGAAAAAATGATGAGATTTGTTGTGACCAACACAACCCCACTTCTTTAGAATTGAGGATCCCTTTTTATCCATGTCAGACTTAGTTCAATCACATTACTTGGCCACACACTAAACTTGTAAAATAATTCTTGTAAGGCATTAAGTTCATCGCAACCACATTCACATAACTTAAGTCATAGTTCACACTTTATTCTCCAAGCCACATACATCAATCCAAAATTTAAAAGAATGTACCTTATATCCCTTGTGCCCTTCATATCAAGTGGACTCAATTAAAGTTTAAAATAAGTTCCATAAATGAACGCATCCACAAAGGCCTCTTTTCATTTTAATGAGTAAAGTTGTGTTTTGAGACCTTTGTGATGTTGTGATCTCGTGACCATGTTTTAATCATGATTTTCTCTCTTGGATATCATAGGTCTTATTAAAATGTTGTTTGTTTATTAGTTAATTTAAAATATGTGATTTTGATGTTGTGTGTGATGAGTGCAAAAGTAGTGGACCCCTAGGAAGATAAAACATATTTGAAGTTTTAACACATCCGTGTGATTATTGATGTCACCTTAAGAATAAAAGAGACATTTGTGATTTCATGACCTTGTGGCAATGCAATAAGCACCTTGTGTTCTCATCTAGTGTCACAAATTTCATTTTAGAAAATGTGGTGTACGAGAAAAATATCAAGACAAATCTAATATCTAATAGATCCACAAACTTAAAACAAAGGTATTTGAAGACTTTGAGACTCCATGAATTAGAGACTGAAAATTAATTACAAACTACAATGTGTTTCAATTTAAATGGACACATTAAATGTCAAAGGTAAGAAAGGTTTAGAGCCTAAGAGAACTCATTTCACATGTTTCACTATATGGATATGAGATATGTAATGAAGGTAAGATGTTTGGACAAGTGGAAATATAAAGTGAATTTAAAACTCTAGTAGATTCCTATAGTTCACTAGGTCACATTAAGGATAAAAGAGGCACTCCATGACTATGTGACCTTGTGACCCATGGATGGTTTCCATGAGTCTTATTTTGATATCTTAAGTTTTATTAAGTGATATATGTGTTTTATTAATGTTTGTAAATACAACCATGACATGTTTATTCCTTATGCAGGTAAATATGTGAATGTAAAATATGTATAAAGTGATTTAATTTTTTCAACATATCTATGGAATTTGCATAAGGAATTTTAAATTTTGATGCAATTTGTGATTGTATGACTCCATAAAAAATGAAAATTTTCCACGTGCTTTCTCTTTATACCATAAAATCTTGATTCAATTCTAGGAAACCTCACGATTCTATGAGACTATTCTAAAAGCCACGTGTTTTATTTTGCAAAATAAGGCATGTGTAAATATAGATTGGATCTAAAGTTTCAATGCATCCACAAATTTCACTGAGGCTACCTTAGGAATAAAAGATAACTTTATGACCTTGTGACTACAAATAATAAGATAATATCACATGGTTCACTCTAAGTGGACACAATAAAAGTGAAGGGTAATGAAGATTTAGAATGCAAGAAGGACACACTGTATGAGATCTCAACATGTGGTCATGACAAATGTAAATTTGAAAATCACTTGAATGAATATAGAACTAACTTAATAATATAACATGTACACAAAGAGGAAAGTGATATCAAAAGTGACAAGGTATTTCATGACCTCAAGGCTACGTGATGATGATGTATGGATGGTTAGGATTGTTGGATGTGAATAAGGCCATGGAATCATGAATAAATAAAATTATAGTGACAAAATTTGACCTTTGCCAGCAATTCAAAACTTTGAGAGATGAACAAGATTTGAACATACACTAGCCTTTTAAATTTTAATTCAAATTTTTAATTAAGAATTAAACAAATGAGAATATTATTGATGAATTAATATAGTTCATAGGTGACCTCAATTTGAGCTAAATGGCACAAATATTACTACTCAAAGTAACATAGGGATCCCCTTCTAAAGACTATATTGTTTTGACCTTTCTGTGAGTGGTATGAGCCCTGTGGAATCAGTCGAATCTAAGATCCATAACTTTGTAGAGTCTATGAGCTTGTGAATGAATACAAACTATGAAATATGTTCACCCTATAACCATTATACACTTGGATATGACTTAAGAACTTTATCTGCATTTTTGATTATGAGGGGCCACCATGAAGCTTCTTTGTGATTAGTGCCCACCACACTAGGTAACATAGATAATGCCTCTAAATTTAGAGTTTATGACCACTCTTAGACTCCATGAAGTCCATGAGCTTGTGCTACCATGATTAAGACATGTGTCACCATTGTTGACCATTTTGGCCCTACAGGGCAAAATTGATCTCCTTCTTCCCCTGCTGTTATGAGCTAGTTCAATTTTTGGTTTGCACAAGTCTTTCAATAAAAGGAGGAACTAGTTTAGTGGTTCGACGTCAGGGTTCAACTGCATTATCTTTCTCACACTTTGAACTTGAAATTTGGTTCAAATGGTTGGTTCAATCAGGTGGTTCAGTTAGTTTGGTTCAAAGTTGTTGGTTCAAGCAATTGGTTCAAGTCGAAAGGTTCAAAGGGGGTCTTCCAAAGCCCAAAGGACAAGTGCCCTTGTGGAGGGTAGTCAAGCACAAACTAGACCATTCCAGCAGGCTGCGGAGGGAAGTTTTAGACCCAAAAGTAACCTTATAGAGGGCAGGGAACCCTTGCAGAGGAATCAAAAGGGTGATTTTTCCTTCGAAAATGCTAAGGTAAAAGATAAGACAAGGTTAAATTTCTTCGACCAAAATGCCTAAAGGAATTCCTTCAGACATTTTGTCTGAAGAAATTCAACCTTGTCTTATCTTTTTCCTTAGCATTTCTAGAGGAAAGCTCACATTTTTTCTAAAGAAATTCACAAGGTAAGGAGCAAGGAATTCTTTCAGAAAAGTTCCTGCAGCAAAGTGAACAAAGCGAATTCTTTCAGACAAAAGTTTGAAGGAAAAGCCTGACAAAAAGTAGCAAGTGGGAAAGACAAAGGAATGATTTCCTTCGGACATTTTGTCTGAAGGATTTCAAGACCAAGGTAGCCTGAAGGACCCCAAAGGGTAGGTGCCCTTATGGGGGACTCTCAATTGCCGAAAAGAGGACCTTCCCCAAGCCCTGAAGGGACACCTTCCCTTTAGGAGGTTTCATCGACAAAGGCCTAGACATAAGAAAAGAAGAGAGAGATATCCTTCAGGAGAAAGTCTGAGGGAACACTTTGGGAGAAAGGCCAAAGAAAATAAATCTGAAGGAATTCAAAGGGGTGATGAACCCACAGATGTCAAAATTGGACATCATGAACTAGCCATTAGAATCTAGACATGAAATGACGTCTTTGAAGACGTCAAATTTAGGGTAATAAAATAGCCATTGGCTTTCAAATGGCGATGGGTGCGTGAATGTAAAATTTATGACAATAAAATATCTGTTGACCTTTAAATGCTTGAGTGTGAACTTGAAGGAATTCAAAGGCCTTAAGGCCAAAAATAAGAGATCATCGAGAAGGGAGCCCAAAGAGCCAAAGATTGATTGAAGATAGCCTCAAAGGCTCAGATTTCTAGAAGGAGTCAAGAGAGGAAAATACAAAACTAGGAAAAGACAAAGCTGGGAAAAGACAAAAGTTAAGAATGAACTTAGCGACCTACTAATGAAAGAGCCCAAGGAACTAGCAAAGGACAATAAGATAGCCTTGAGAGCTCAAATTCTAGGAAACGACAAAGCTAGGAAGAGACAAAATTATGAATATGGACAAAATAGCCCAGGTGGCAAAGGGGAGGTGAGTTATTCTTGTAGTTGAAATAGTCTTCACCAAGTGGTCATCAAGGAGTGCAAATAGTGAAAAACATGACCTATTTTTCTCCACTTTGCATTGATAAGCAGACAAATTATGTGAATGTCTTGAAGGAATGGTCTTATTTACAGACAAATAGTACAACCCATGATTTCACATATGGCATTTAATATATTTTAAATGCCTAAAGTCGAAACTAGAGCTGACACAACATTATCTATCAAGCGGCTTCCTCTTCCCAATGCTCTCAATGCACATGGGCCACTTGTAAAAGGGGCACCTTTTGCTTTCTCTTTCTCTATATATATTATAATATCTCATTTTGAGAAGAGATCTCTTAGCTTGTAAGGTGGAGCCCTGCTGAAATTTGCCTTGAATAAAAAAGAAGCATTTTTGCCTCCATTTGAGCTTGCACTTTTGCATATGTCTATGGCTTTGTCTTGTGTTAAGTCATTTTCCCTTATGCTTTCACAAAATTATTCCATGTCTAGTGTATTATGAGTTCTTATTTTACAGGTTAGCCAGAAGTGTCCATAGTAGAGTATAGGCACATGTGAACAGGCTGCCATAGTGTGTCTTAGAACACCTCTGGTAGTTCTTCCTCCCTGTATCTCTAGAGGACCCCTAGCTCACTGATGCAGAATAATTTCTCATATTAAATGAAGTGTATATCATCTTGTTCTTGGTGGAAAGTGTATGTTCAAGATAAGTAGATCAACCATTTTTGGTGCATCACCATTTAGTTTAGGTTCTATTTTTAGCATCCTTCTCTCTTTTCACCCCCTATTGTTAGTAGTGAGAAATCCAAGACCTCAGAGATGCATCAAAGGGAGCTAGCCCTTATCTAGAGATTCTCCCCTTAGTTTTGCTAGACCCACAGGAAAGAGAGGAGTCTCCATTATGCCACATGGAAGAGAGAAGCCCAACCTTCTCTCAAGGGTGCAATCCACAGTGTCAATAGTTTTTGGCACGGTCAGTGGGACCATGTTTTAACACTCAAAAAAGTTCTAGGATTGGTGTTGGTCATGTTATAGCAAGAACAAATCACTAATCCAGCATCTGACCTTTAATTAGGTGATTGTGGGACATTTTGTCTAAAGAGTTGAAGAATTTTGGTGTGTTCTTCAACCAACCAACCTTTGGAGGCTTTTTCATCAACACCAATGGTGACTCTGAGTTGAATCAACTGGTTAACTAGTCCAGGTGCCATCAAGAAATCTTATTTTTGTATGTATAATCCCATTGCTCAGAATCATGGGCCTTGTATTCTTTCATATGGTTTTGATCAAGCTCAGGTTGTTCATGGAATCACCTCAAACAACTCTCCTAGTTGCCCTTCAACAATAAGGGAAGTAATACTGGAATTTGAGAAGCAGGTGATGGAGATAGATAGATTGGATGAGCAGTATATATATCAGTAGGAACTTATGCACAAAGAGGAGTGTTTGTTTAGGCAAGCTCAAGCCTTGCAATATTTGGAGGAGGAGGTAGAAAAATGGAAGAGTCCATTCATTCAAGGCAATCAACCTTGTGTGCCCCCTCCTATTCTACAAAAAACTCTGTCTTATACACCAAATCCTTTCTACCAGATAGCACTTGCTCACTCTAGCTCATCTGATGCAAGAACCACTCCTGTTCCTAATCCCTTGCGCCTAGCTTCCCAACATCAAAGGGCATTAGAGAAACCTTTCATCGAAATGAACCTTCTCAATTCCTTAGAGTGTGAATCCTCCTTGGAAGGGAATACCATGAACCAACATGTCTCTCCTCAATAAATTCTTCTTGTGTATCAACAGTCTCTTCCTAATCTTCCTCAACCTCCTCAGGTCTCTCAACAGATGTCAAGATTCCAAGTTGGAAGAGGGAATATCATGAACTAGCTCGAGACCTTGAAGAGGATAAAGTTGCTACCTATTCACAAGGGAAAAGTTCCAATCCTGAGGTCATGAGTTGGAAGCAAACAATGGAATCATGGGGCAGAAAGGATGAGGAGAAAGGTTTTGCTCAAAACCTTGAAGAAGGAGAAGCTACTCCTACTCATCATGATGATGCTTGTGACCTCCAAGAAAGGCTCTTTCAAGAGAATATAGCCAAGTAATTTGCAGAATTGGAGTCCAAAATGAGGTTCCTTAGCCAAAGTGTGATGGACAGTTTAGATCAAGCAGAAGAGCCTACATTTGAACACACCCCATCTACACTCCTTCAAGAGAGATATCAAGCCACATCTGATATAGATGAAGTGTTGGCAAAATGGAAGAAAGAGAATCATTCAATTCTAAACCAAGGACTACCTCCTCTTCCACATGAGTTTAACCCTTAACCTTCCACTTCATCCCTTCTCAAGGAGGAACTTGTTTTGCAGGAGGTAAGTGAAGAAGAGAGGATCCAATTTGTAGCTGCCCAAGAGGCTATCATGGATGACGATATGGAGGAAATCATCATGGATGATCCCTTTGAAGACATCATCAATAATTGAGAAGACACAGGTCATGCATACATGCTGATGTTCCAGTAATATGAAGAGGAAAGTAAGCATGGTGAGCTCTCTCCTCCCTTGTTTGATGAACTTCCTTGTTGTTTTGATGAGTAGGATGGCCATGCCATGGAACCCAAGTTGGAGGAGGATCAGGAGCATGCCTGGGAACAACTAGAGACTCTGGTCTTTGAGCAAGAAAAGGAGAGGCTTGTATATCTTGAGGAAAGCTTTGAAGAAGAGAGCCTTGCACAAGAAGGTGATGTTCTATGGGATGAACAATTAGTCTGTGGTCTCATTTCAGACATCACAATAGTCACCCTTCTTCAAGAAATCCATGATCAAGCAGAAGATGAGTTGTACAATGTCTTCAATAAGGTAGAAGGAGACAAGCCAATTCATGATGCATATCAAAGGGCTTATGGTGATAAGCTAGAAGCCATTGATTTCTTGATGAAACACACTAGCATGAAGAACCAACAAGAGGCAAGCTTCCAAGAACAAGATGAATACATATATGTTGGAAGCATGTTTGCCCCCGATTCACTCAGATACGAGCCAATCAAGGTGGCATGCAAGAAGAGCAAGTTGCCAGATCTCCATTCCATTCAGCCACTTGTTTGGAACCATAAGTTTTCTTGCCATAAATGAGACTTCAGAACTTTCCCCTTTGATCCAGGAGGGAGACAAATATACTTGGTTAGCTGTACATAGTAGTTTGCTTTCAATTTTTATTTCCCTATTTTCCCTAAGTGCTTTTGCACATGTTAGTAGTTTTCTTAATCTTGTGTATGTTTCATTTTCTTTTGGGGTAAAAACTTTGTGATTGATTATTGGATATCACAATGCTATTGCTAACTCTTTCAAAGCTACATCTCAACTCTGTACCCAATGGACTTTGAAGCTACTAGTTTCTAAGCATAGCAGGCATGTTTCCCTTGGGAATCACCATTTTGTCGACCATTTTGGCCCTGTAGGGCAAAATTAGTCTCCTTCTTCCTTTGCTATTTTGAGCAAATTCAATTTTTGGTTTGCATAAGTCTTTTAGCAAAAGGAGGAACCAATTCAGTGGTTTGACATTAGGGTTCAACGACATGATCTTTCTCACACTTTGAACTTGAACTTTGGTTCAATCAGGTGATTTAGTCAGTTTGGTTCAAAGTAGTTGGTTTAAGCAATTGGTTCAAGTCAGAAGGTTCAAAGGGGGTCTTCCAAAGCCTAAAGGATAAGTGCCCTTGTGGAGGGTAGTCAAGTACAAACTAGACCATTCCAGTAGGCTATGGAGGGCAGTTCTGGACCCAAAAGTACCCTTGTGAAGGGCAGGGAACCCTTGCAGAGGAATCAAAAGGGTGAGTTTTCCTTTAGAAATGCTAAGGCAAAAGATAAGACAAGGTTGAATTTCTTCGGGCAAAATGTTTGAAGGAATTCCTTCAGACATTTTGTCTGAAGAAATTCATAAGGTAAGGAGCAAGGAATTATTTCAGAAAAGTTCCCATAACAAAGTAAACAAAGTGAATTCTTTCAGACAAAAGTCTGAAGGAATTCATTTGGACATTTTGTCTAAAGGAATTCACCCGATGGAAAAGCTCGATAGAAAGCAACAAGCGGGAAAGACAAAGGAATGATTTCCTTTAGACAAACTGTCTAAAGGAATTCCTTCAAACATTTTGTCTGAAGGATTTCAAGACCAAGGCAGCTCGAAGGACCCCGAAGGGCAGATGCCCTTGCGGGGGACTCTTAGCTGCCAAAAGGAGGACCTTCCCCAAGCCCTGAAGGGATACCTTCCCTTTGGGAGGTTTCAATGACAAAGGCCTGGATAGAAGAAAAGAAGAGAGAGATATCCTTTAGGAGAAAGTCTGAGGGAACACTTTGGGAGAAAGGCCAAAGAAAATAAAGCTGAAGGAATTCAAAGGGGTGACAAGCTCGTAGACGTCAAAATTGGACATCATGAACTAGCCATTGGAATCCGAACATCAAATGACGTCCCTAAAGACATCAAATTTAGGGCAATAAGATAGCTGCTGGCTTTCAAATGGTGACAGGTAATGTCAACTTTATGGCAATAAAATAGTCATTGACCTTTAAATGCTTGAGCACAAACCTGAAAGAATTCAAAGGCCTTAAGGCCAAAAGGAAGAGACCACCGAGAAGGGAGCCCAAAGAGCCAAAGATTGATAGAAGATAGCCCCAAGGGCTCAGATTGCTGGAAGGAGTCAAGAGAGGAAAAAACAAAACTAGTGTTAGGAGGCCCCTTATCCAATGGTAGCACAATTGATTACTTATATATGAGCAATTGAACACAGAAATTATACCAGAATGATTAAGAAACTAGAAACATGAGACAACAAAGAATTTGAGAGACAATACACACAATTGTATTAGATAATACTAGAAGAAAATACAAATAAGGAAGATGCCACTTCTTCCTCCACCTCAAAGGCTTGCCACACCTCAAGACCTTCTTCCCTCTCTCTCTTGCTCAACACAAAACCAACTCTAAAACCTGAGTTACAATTCCTCCTTGAATGCTATAGCTGATCTCCTTGACCTTACACCTGTAGATCTCCTTGACCTTGCTTGCTTCAATGCCTTTACTTGCCTTAGAATTACTTTACAATACATGCCTTATGGGTCTATAAATAAGATCCCATGCTTACAAAAAATAGACATCTAACTACTAAAATTAGACACACAGCTCGTGACTTAAAATAGTCTCTTAGCATGCAAACACTTGATTTAACTAACTGACTATTCGTAAACAGCAGTTCTGGACCGCACAGGCGATCGACGTTAGTCCCTGCTTGTCTTGTGCTGCCGACGTCAGCCAACTCTCTACCGTCGCCAGTCTCCTTCTCCACTGCATTTTACCGATGTGGGTCATACTGCCGACGCCGGTGGCTCTGGTTCTTCAGTATCCTTTCTTCATGTGTGTGCAAACGGTTGAAGCTTTTAGCTCCACACCCTAACAATCTCCCACTTGGAGATAAACAGCTGCAACCTATACCTGTACACCATCTATTTTGTTCCTTAGGCTCTGTATCCCTCTTCAAAGTCACCCTTGAAGACCAACCACCACGCAAACCTGTGATGCTATCCCTGTCACCTATGCCACAAGAATTTTGTTGCTCCCAAATTCTTCATGACATACTTCTGAACCAACTTTACCCTTAGCTCAGAAAACTCCCTATATATGCAACCCTGCAAAAAGTAACACAATACAGTAACAGGATAATGTAGCTAATATTATCCAACCTGGTAAAGATAAAATACAATGGTCAAACCTCCATTGCCCTGCAGCTAACTCAAGACCATATACCATAGCCTTCTGTCTCAGATGTCCATCCACTCTCTTCTCTAAAATGGGAATCCATCCCTCTATCCAGCTGACAACTCCACCAACAAGTACCTATTTGGCTTTACTCCAAGGACTCACACTCCTCATCCATGTCAAGCTCCCACTGTTTCTGGATTCTACCTGCATTGCTTCCTCCATCTTCCTAGTTCATGACTAACAGTAAGCAATATAAAGAAGGTGAACAACGAATATGAGGTTCACATACCTTTCCTGACCTCCACAAGGGTGTTTGAGACTTAGTAATTCACCCAACATCCGTTCCAATGACCAATCTAGGCCATCTCCCAGTCTGCTCCCGACCGATGTCGGTTCCCTGCACTGATCCTGACTGCTGACGTCGTTACCCCTGGCCGACGCCGGCGTCCCTTCTACCGACGTCGGTCCTGATGACCGACGTCAGACTTCTCCTGTCCAACCTACCAACCCAGCTGGTCTGCACATGATCAATGTCAGTATCTGGATGACTGACGTCGGTGCCAAGCTGCCGACATTGGTGTCTGTGTGTTCCTGTAAGTGATGAATTTTTCATCCGCGAGCTCTTCTTGGATCATACCTCTGTCCATGCTGCCCTGCTCAGATTTATTCAGCCCCTGTGACTGATCTCTGTCCTTCATCTCCTCCATAAACACCAAGGCTTCTTTATTCCTGTTAAAGGCATCAAATTTCCTTTTTTTGCAATGAACTGTATCTGT
Organism: Torreya grandis; assembly: GCA_037957365.1. Classification (NCBI taxonomy): domain Eukaryota; kingdom Viridiplantae; phylum Streptophyta; class Pinopsida; order Cupressales; family Taxaceae; genus Torreya; species Torreya grandis. The sequence continues at coordinate 1,259,613 of JARHVA010001639.1, forward strand.
GCACATACCTTTTGAATCAAGAACTTCCATTCCCTCCCTATTCTTGTGACCAAGCCTATTAGGCCACATCTTCGAATCTACACCAGAAGTGGAATCAGTAATACAAGTAGATAGATAAAGAGAACCTACTTTCTTACCTCTTGCTAGAACAAGTGCTCCCTTGGTAACCTTCCAAGAATTCGCTGTGAGGGTTATTGTGCATCCCTCATCTCCCAACCTTCCTACAGAAATTAGACTCTACTTCAGAATTGGAACATGCATGACCTCCTTCAACACCCATGTGTTGTCAATCTGCAATCTCAGCTGCACTTTCCCTTTGCCAACTATCTGACAAGGCATACCATCCCCTAAATAAAGAACTCCAAAATCTCCCTGTTCATACTCATGAAACAAATCTCTGTTTGGGGATGCATGAAAAGATGAACCAGAATCTAATATCCATGATCCTACGTGACTATCCAAAGAAAGTATGAGAGCATCCTGTACCACAATATTTGCATCTTTTGCTTCTTCCATACCTGTATGTTGATTCTCTTTATCTCTCAAGCAACACTCCTTCTTTGTATGTCCTTTCTTTCCACAAAACCAGCAGGTAATACCTTTAGACTCGGATCTCCTTCCCAACCTTGATTTCCCTTGCTCAATCTTCTCCTTTTGCCTTTCTCTGCTTTCCACACTTAGAGCGTTCCCTGATGATTCACCTGTGCTTCTCCTGCGTATTTCCTCATTCAAGATCACACTCACAACATCATAAACTTTTAAGATTTTAGAAGCAGATGCAGAGTTACTTACTGCCATAACCATATCGTCCCAACTTTCAGGCAAAGAACATAAAATCAAGAGAGCCTTTACCTCATCATCAAAAACAATGTTGACTGAAGCTAATTGGTTTACCAAACCATGGAAATCACTGAGATGAGTATGTATCGAACCTCCTTCCTGCATTTGCAAAGTAAATAGCTGCTTCATAAGGTATACCTTATTAGAAGCCGAGGGCTTTTCGTATAAATTTGCCAAGGACTTTATCAACTCTTCCATTATTTTGCACTGTGATAAGCTGGAAATCACAGAAGCTCCAAGACTCAACCTTATGGAACCGAGAGCCTTCCGATCAAGAACACTCCATTCTTCATCCTTCATATCTGTGGGCTTGCAAGCAACCCCACCCAACGGTAAGTACAGATCCTTCTGATACAGATAGTCCTCAACTTGCATCCTCCAGTGTTGATAATATTTGCCGTTAAACTTCTCCATTCGTAGCTTGCTTTCTTCTGCCATTGCTGAACTCCCACTCAATCAGAAAACCCTGTGAATGACCTGTAATCAAAAACAATAACCTGCTTCCTGCAAACCGTAGCTCTGATACCAACTGTTAGGAGGCCCCTTATCCAACGGTAGCAAAATTGATTACTTATATATGAGCAATTGAACACGGAAATTATACCAGAATGATTAAGAAACTAGAAACATGAGACAACAAAGAATTTGAGAGACAATACACACAATTGTATTAGATAATACTAGAAGAAAATACAAATAAGGAAGATGCCACTTCTTCCTCCACCTCAAAGGCTTGCCACACCTCAAGACCTTCTTCCCTCTCTCTCTTGCTCAACACAAAACCAACTCTAAAACCTGAGTTACAATTCCTCCTTGAATGCTATAGCTGATCTCCTTGACCTTACACCTGTAGATCTCCTTGACCTTGCTTGCTTCAATGCCTTTACTTGCCTTAGAATTACTTTACAATACATGCCTTATGGGTCTATAAATAAGATCCCATGCTTACAAAAAATAGACATCTAACTACTAAAATTAGACACACAGCTCGCGACTTAAAATAGTCTCTTAGCATGCAAACACTCGATTTAACTAACTGACTGTTCGTAAACAGCAGCTCTGGACCGCACAGGCGACCGACGTCAGTCCCTGCTTGTCTGGTGCTGCCGACGTCGGCCGACTCTCTGCCGTCGCCGGTTTCCTTCTCCACTACATCTGACCGACGTCGGTCATACTATCGACGCCGGTGGCTCTGGTTCTTCAGCATCCTTTCTTCATGTGTGTGCAAACGGTTGAAGCTTTTAGCTCCACACCCTAACAACTAGGAAAAGACAAAGCTGGGAAAAGACAAAAGTTAAGAATGAACTCAACGACCTGCTGATGAAAGAGCCCAAGGAGCTAGCAAAGGACGATAAGATAGCCCTGAGAGCTCAAATTCTAGGAAAAGACAAAGCCAAGAAGAGACAAAATTATGAATATGGACAAAATAGCCTAGGTGGCAAAGGGGAGGTGAGTTATTCTTGCAGTTGAAATAGTCTCCACCAAGTGGTCATCAAGGAGTGCAAATAGTGAGCGATGCGACCTATTTTTCTCCATTTTGCATTGATAAGTAGACAAATTGCATGAATGTCTTGAAGGAGGGGTCTCGTTTACAGATAAATGGTGCGGCCCATGATTTCACATATGGTGTTTAATATATTTTAAACACCTAAAGTCAAAACTGGAGCCAACACAACATTATTTATCAAGTGGCTTCCTCTTCCCAATGCTCTCAACGCACATGGGAAACTTGTAAAAGGGGCACCTTTTGCTTTCTCTTTCTCTATATATATTATAATCTCTCATTTTGAGAGGAGATCTCTCAGCTTGTAAGGTGGAGCCCTGCCAAAATTTGCCTTGAATAAAAAAGAAGCATTTTTGCCTCCATTTGAGCTTGCACTTTTGCATATGTCTATGGCTTTGTCTTGTGTTAAGTCATTTTCCCTTATGCTTTCACAGAATGATTTCAGCATGTCTAGTGTATTGTGAGTTCTTCTTTTGCAGGTTAGCTAGAAGTGTCCATAGCAGAGTATAGGCGCACGTGAACAGGATGCCATAGTGTGTCTTAAAACACCTCTGGTAGTTCTTCCTCCCTGTATCTCTAGAGGACCCCTAGCTCATTGATGCAGAAGAATTTATCATATCAAATGAAGTGTATATCAACTTGTTCTTGGTGGAAAGTGTATGTTCAAGCTAAGTAAATCAGCCATTTTTGGTGCATCACCGTTTAGTTTAGGTTCTATTTTTAGCATCCTTCTCTCTTTTCACCCCCTCTATTGTTAGCAGTAGGACATCCAAGACCTCAGAGATGCATCAAAGGGAGCTAGCCCTTATCTAGAGATTCTCCCCTCAATTTTGCTTGACCCACAGGTAAGAGAGGAGTCTCCATTGTGCCGTGTGGAAGAGAGAAGCCCAACCTTCTCTCAAGGGTGCAATCCATAGCATCAAAAACCATCATAACATCATTCACTCAACCTCACCCATGAATGTCTCAAGCCACCCTCACTTGTACTTAGTGATTAGACCCATTACAATATAAAATTTATCTTATTATGTGATAGCCTTATGGCTTAAAGTTATGACAATAGTATTGATCATGTGAACATTGTGTGCGAATGCACACATGTGAGTGTACACACATACATATATATATGTATATAAGGAGGGTAGTGATCTGGTGGATGCATAGATGTTAGGGAAAACCCTACGCATTTTTAGTGCAAAGTAGCTTAACTAAATTACATTGTTACACACTTAAATATTATATTGTAACCTATGAATACTGTGATCATGCTAGTTGGTAGAGATATTTTGCATGAAGTATTCCCATTTAAGTGAACACTTCATGGATTCTTAGTTCACCATGACTTCATGAACCTACTATGTTTTCCATGTGTAAAGGTGAAGGTCAAATAAGGTTATTAATTGAAGAGGGTACACTAGGTAGGATCTCTCCATATGGCCATGGTATGCATAAATATGTAGAACAATTAGATTTTGGTGGACATAATGATGAGTTATGAGTTTAAAACATTTTTTGAGTTCATAGGAAAGAAATAAATCACAAATATGAACTTTACAGCTCCATGACCATGAGACTACATAATGAGGACACGTGGAGGGTCTATATTTTCTAAAGTGACTTGCGTAACATGTTATTATATAGAATTTGGTTTAATGCATAGGTTTGTGTGACATTGATAATTTTTTATTTGGAGGCCACATACAATATTGTGATCATATTTTTTGACTTCATGGCCATGTGGGTGTGGTAGATCCACTACCTTTTTCACCTTGAATGTGACATTGAATTTATATGTGCTACGTGATAAGGATTTTGGTTTGTAGATGTGTGGTATATTGGGTCCTGGTTTACATATGGGGATCACGTCCATGAGGAAAATGGTTACATAGGTCATATAGTCATTTAGAGGCTACATAAATGTTATGGGGAATTGAAACCATGTGTGGCAGCCACTCCATTATTATACATGCAATATGAAATGACCCCATGATCCATTATGGATCCGTGGGTTTCCAAAATTTAATACATAAATCAAAAATTAATTAGAGGGGTGGAAATTTTTTATTGGGGTTTAGATTAAATTTAATGAATTTTCCCTACTATGGTTTCTTATCAAAATGTACTATGACTGACTACACCAAAAAAAATAATTTACTATTTTAAGTGCAGTTTAATTCAAATTTAAAAAGACTATGAGTTTGTTATACAAGAGGGAAGAGGCTATAAGCTCCACTACATCCCTTTACATCTAGTGTCCATTTTCATCTTCCATGGCTCTTCATAAACTAGGTTACATGTTCACCTTTAACCAAAAGACACCTAAAACATATTGTAATTTTGCCTCTATTTTACCCTATTTTGGATTAATGCTAACCCTAAATAAGATATAAATTATTGTAATAATTTAGATTATAATGTATGAAAATTAAGTACATTTTTGAATGTAGAAGATTGAAATTTATCTGACAATGGAATTTGATAAATATATAAACTATAAAAAGGGATAAGATACTTAGAAACTAACTATTCTGTGAAGGACTAAAACTATAGGTAGATGATGGGGCAGGAATGAAACTAGATTGTAGGCCACTCTGATTAGGGTTTAGATATTTGTGTACACCCAAATGGTATATTTAGCCTTAATTCACTACATTCAGTCACTATGTACTAATTTTTATGGTTTTGTTTATGTGAATTTTTCTCTTTTGTTTAGGTGCATGCCATTGTGACTACTTCTATTATGATTGTGTTTCTGATCCCAAAGTCTGATAGTGCATGCGACTCATTTTATTTTTTTTCCTTCACTTGAAACCCTAGGTCCACTTACAATAGTAAACTTGGGACTATAAAAGTGGGGAAAAGATAGGTTGATTTGATCCCAATCACTACTTATTGAATGGATGAACATTGCTTACATATCAAGTATTCCAAAGAGAGAAGTCAAACTGCATGTAGTTCTTGTTAGGTTTATATGTATAATTAGTACTCCTTGAATGTATGCAACTTGTGATCTAATTTTTTACACTTGGAAACTAAAAACTTTGGCTTGAATTTTAGGTGCTTCAAACTTGGATAAGACCTACTTCTTGTGATTGATTTACAAATTGGGAAGAATAGGGTATGTGCATAGGCTAAGATGACCTATAACTACCCTTTTTCTCTAAATAGGTTAGGAGTCGAATAAGATCATAAAAAATATATCCTATGGATACTTGGATGATTGGTTAAGGACATAAAATAAATGGAAACATAACAGAGGGTAATCTACATTCAAATGTCAAGCGTGAAGGGTTCTAAAGTGTAAACCCATGACACGGGGTATATAGCTCACAAGGACTCAATGTAGATAAGTGATTGTAATAATAATTCTAAAGGGGTGTATCAAGGATATAATAAGGACACTGCATTTAATGAAATGGGTTGTTTTAATATGTATTAGTGTTGGTTAATGTCAATAAATATTCCTTACTAGCATTTTGAGATGGTTCAAATTGACTCATTAGATATTCTTATCTTTTGCATTAATTGAAGGCCTCTTCTAAAGTCTTATGGGATAAGAGTATAGAGTTTGAATAGATTTTCATCACTCTATTATGATTTGATTTATGTACCAAATATTTTCATCTTTGATGAAATCATCGATAGATTCCTTAGGTGATTGCTTAGCATTTATGAAATTTCTAAGTCTAATATTAGAAAGTTCATTATGTTATAATTACCTAACTAGATCATTGACTAATTCTTATAGTTGTGTAATGGAATGACTAGGAATTTGCTTGTACCACTCTAATACATCTCCAACAAAGGTTTTATCTAGAAGCTTAGTAGTTGCATAGGTGTTAATTTGAATCCATTCTTTATATAGGTTTTCAAAAGCCTTAAGATATAAGGTTGTCTAAGTAGTACCATCATATGTGATGGTTGGATAAATAATTCCAATACCAATGGACATAATGAAGGGATCTAGAAGATCATTTTGAATGTTTTTAGGCTTTTTATTTCAGATTAGAGGTTAGGGGTTAAAATTTCCATTGGAATCTCTAAGAAGAGGAGGAAAATAATAAGTCTGAGAGTTATGATAAAAAAATAACAAAATTCAACTTTAATCGCCAAATACAGTATAAATTTCAATAGTAAAATTTAAAAACTTAATACCATCATGATGAGCATGGTCTCATATTTCCAAAAATATGATTTTTATAATTTTTGGACTATTTAAGGTTTCAAACTATATTGATTTCTAACTATACTTTTTTTAGGTCACTACCTTGTAAAAACATACATGCCTATACATGTTCATGTAATTTGTCTTTCGTTGATCCATGTGAAAAATAATTTATATGGTTACAAACTAGGCCTAATTCTGCACACATTCAAAAAAAGTTCTAATTTTTATTTATTTTTGAGGTAGTTAGGTGTGTCACATAGGCGGCTATCTATTTTTTTTGTTAGTTTTTAGAATCTATTTACTTGTAAAACTCATTAAAAAAGGTATTCATTGACAAAATAAAGGTCACAAACTAGAACATCTTATCTAAATTTTCACTAAAGTGGTTCAAATAATATTAAATGCTTCTCAAAAAATAGTGCACCACACGATTGTCTATCTACTCCATTTTACTAAAAAATAGGAGTTCCTCTTTATATTTTAGATGTTTGACCTAGTTATACTTAACCATTTAAAAAAAAAATAGGATTTTAGAAACTAGACTCAAAATACTACATTTCATGTTCTTACACCATTTTCAAATTTAGAGTGTATATGTATTAAATTATCTATAGATGTTTAGATTTTTAAAATTTCAAGAAAATTATGTCCATAGGTAGGCCACTTTTTGTTCTTCAACTTTGTGCACTTACCCATTTATGTTAAGCATTTTTTTCTTCCAAGTATTTTGTTTTTAAATTTGAATCTAGTTACCTATCATTAATCCAATTGACCTATTTTTTTTATTAGAGATGATCATTATTATAAGGTATTTAATCTTTCTCTATAAGTCTATTGGAATAAAAAGGAGTCCTAAATTGAGGCATCAATGGATATTATTACACTAAAAATCCATGCAAGATGAAGCCCCACAGAAGCCATAATGGAATTATGTGCAATGTGTTCAATACCCATGTCCCTCAAAGCTGATCTTACCCTCCATGTTTTTTACATCATGGCCAATGATTCAAAGTCCATGTCTACCCAAGAAATAGTGAAGGAGATGACTCCAAGCAAGTCTTCAAATTGTGACAATTTGGATAGGATAATGAGGCTCCTCACCAGCTACCATGTCTTATAGGAATATGTAAACCATGTCATGGAAAATCCAACCAAATATGTACTCAAAAACATAGGCAAAACCTTTCCTAGGAACAAAGATGACCCCTCTTAAATCCTTAGTCCACATAAATCAAAATAAGATATGCATAGATACATGGCAATTTGTCTATGAGGTAGTCATAATTGGGAATGTGGAAACCTTTGTTAAATTTCATGGCAAGAACCCCCTTGAATTAGCTATGGAAAATCCTCAAGTAGGAAATAAAATCTACATAGATTCGATGGCCTCCACTACCATATTGTTCATAGAGGACTTGTTTGCATCTTTTTACAATGGCTTTGAAGGGGTGAATGTTTTAGTGGATATAGGTGGTGGAACTACAAAATCCCTGAGCATGATATATCCAAATATCCTTCCATTGAGGGAATCAATCTTGATTTTAAAATTTTTACAGAAGCTAAAAATTTCAATTTGGTGAATCTTGTCCATCAACTAGATGTGTTGTTCTCTATAGTTGAACTATACATCAAATGATCTAATTCCATAAATATCACTATTATAGTTATGTGCTTCTTTTTCAATGGTATATTAGTGTTAATAAATATTTGTATAGAATGGATCTTGCATACCATCATTATTTATAAATAAAGGCTATGCAAGAGGTGGTTTTGTAATAAATTATTTAAGATTTAGAAGCTTCAAATATAAGGTGCACATACCTTATTTATTTTTAGGGTTTAAACTTGTGAGTTCATTTACAAAGGTATGAATTCTTCACCATTAGACCAATTTTTTTTTCAGATAAATCATAATTACTATTTTAAAGTGTAAATCTAAGTTATCACATGTAACTCTAAGTTAACACATGCAATTATTTGGTTTTTATACATATAAGGGCACTAATTGTCCATAAGTGACAATTCAAGGTTTTCTCTATGTAAAAGCAGTGATTTTGCTCCATTTCAAAAAGGTTTAAAATCTCTCTAAGAAGTAATAACAACAATAGAATATTTCGTATATATTTTGGACAAAGAAGGTACAATGACTTCTTTTAAAAATAAGGAAGGAAAGAAATAAGTTTATAACCAAAAAAAAATTTAGACTACTATTTCTCCTTTACTTTTACTTTTACCTTTATCATTGTTGTAATAATTTTGAAGTAAAATTGTAATTTGGATCATCAATTAACATAATAAATTTATTCAATTTCTTTTTATCTCTTATTTTAATTTAGAAAAAAATAACTTTTTTCTCAATGAAATTCTTAAATCCATTAGACAACCCTCTAGAGGAAACTTCTTCATTTGTTCCAATATAAGGCTCCTGATTATGATAGTAATGCCAAACATAGCAAAATACAGGGAACTTACTTGATGCCTTTGAAAAATGATACAAAATATATCAATCTAAGGACCCTAACAAACTTAGGAGCATCCATAAACCCCTTAAGGGAAACCGAATAATTCCCCATATCTGTCAAAAAGAGATTTTTAGTTTTTTTCCTAATTCTAATAAAGCATGGTTCCTCCCTTTTTTCTATTGATTTCAATCCACAATTTAGATACCAAAAATAGGTCTATGCCTCCCTTTTTTATATTGACTCTGATCCATAATTTAGATACCCAAAAACAAGTTAAACAAATTTCTTTCCAATATTAAAAATAATACTTATATTTTGAGATTCATGTCCCCGAAACTTGGTGTAAGAATAAAAAAAATGTTTATAAATTAATTTAAAACTATGATAGATAAAAAATGAATGGGAGAATAATGAAAATTGGTGTCATAAATCAAAGTTGAATGAATATAAATTTGATTGAATGATAAAATTTAATTCATCAACAAAAAAAACATCATCTACACCATTAAGGAATTCAGTAATTTTCCTATCATCTACACCAATGGCAGTGATTTTTGTTGAGGGTATCTTCTTGTTATTTCCATATGAATTCAAGAAGCCGTGTATTGAATTACTTGAAAATCCCACATATATAGCCTATTACATCTCTTAGAATAGAGGAAGATAGGCAAAACAAATTTTATATGGGAAGTTCAAATAGGCTTGACCCAAAATCAAAATCCAACAATTTAATAACAAATCATTATAGTTTGTTTGACTCGTAATAACAAACTATTACAATATTAAACTAATAAGCTAACTAAACTTATATAGAATAAGCTAATTATTCCAATACCCTCCCTTAGTGACTGAACTAGAAATAACTCCAAGCTTATTTCATAATTTTACTAATTTATCTTTACTTAAAGGTTTTTTATTATATTAGTTGGTTGTTCAAAGGTTTAGTAATGTTTTGATACCATAATAATATAAACATAGATGTAAGAATCAATAATTTGTATAATCCACTAGAAATAACTCCAAGCTTATTTCATAATTTTACTAATCTATCTTTACTTAAAGGTTTTTTATTATATTAGTTGGTTGTTCAAAGATTTAGTAATGCTTTGATACCATAATAATATGCACATAGATGTAAGAATCAATAATTTGTATATTGTATTACTTGAAAAACCCACATATATAGCCTATTAAATATCCTATAATAGAGAAATATAGGTATAACAAAATTTTTATGGGAGGTTCCAATAGGCTTGACCCGAAACACAACCCAAAAACTTAACAAAAAATCATCATAGTTTGTTTGACCCGTAAAAATAAACTATTATAATATTAAATTAATAAGTTAATCGAGCTTATATATAATAAAATAATTATTCTAATATTAAAGATGCAAGATCTTTGTCGTATGAAAAAAACCATTTTGTTTAGAAATGGAAAAGCAGAGAAGTACCAACCATTTTTTGTGGATCTGCCTTAGAAACTTTATGATCCCATTGAAAGATTCATGTCCCTGTGGAACATTGTTTTAGAGTGAGCTCCACCTTGTATAAACCATTTTGGAACATCATTGTAGACATTGGTGGCTCCACTAAAGAAATTATTACAAATTTTTAATGCACGTGAAATTCATGCCATCTATGGCATGTTTATTGTACACATTTTGAGAATGAAACAACTTTAGATGAAAACCCTTTAAATGATGCCATCCTTGACAATGACTAATTTTTTTTGATGAACGGTAAGTCTTGTCCCAACTCTACCATAAAAATGATATCAAAAAATTGAACTTTAAATGCTTGACCATAATAATTTTGACATGCATCATAATTAAAACAACAATGATGTTCCCCTATTATTGAAAGAAACAACTACCTCTTTTATACAGATCAATCCAAAAAACCACTAAATATCTCAACTTCATTCCTCCATCTTCCCCACTCCTAGTAATTTGCTTGTAGAAAAATAGCTTTTAAGTCAACATTATTTTGCACTGCTTCACTTGATGGGATATAAAACTTCCATTGAAAATGCAAGACGGTGTGTACATTCAAATAAATAAATAAAATCATTTCATGGTACAATTCACTTTCAGCTAGCTAATTCTCTCTTCATTATAATTGTGCTTCTCGTATTTTTTTCTCTTTGTCTTGTGTATAAATTATTGTAATTTTTCAATTCCTTAAACTTCAAGTTTCTTACCCTTATATTTCAGCTTGTTATCTCATGTTAATATGTCTCAGCACCTATCGGTGTCTTCATTGCACCTTTTCAACACAATTGGTAGTATAATAACCATTAAATCTTTAAAACATATATAACTTTAGAGTTTTGAAGCTTTTTTAATTAATTTGATATATATAATAGATTTGGACGTGGGCATCATAAAGGTGAGATCCTTAACTCTGGTCCTTCCTAATTGTCCATTTATTTTTAATTTGTATAAACCATAAAATAAAATAAGATATCGATATTATTCTTTACCAAAATTCAAAATCGATTCATGAAATTCAAGAGGTACAATGTTAAATAAAGAATACGTGATAAAATATTTTATCATTTTTATACAACTTTTCAAATTTTATGTAAATATGTTTAATTATTATTATTCTTGAAGGGTTTATTAAAAAAATCAATTTTCTTTAAGTTTTAATTAAGATCTAACTTTTGGATCAATCAAAATTTATTACTTTTTGTGAATTTAAATATTCTAATAGATAATTTATGCATTTGTTAACAAAAATTATCAATAAACCTATTTATGTAGGTTTTGATTGGTTGAAATTGTGGAAATGTTATTAAGAGGCATAATGTTGACATCATGAACAATGCATGGAAATAAATGTGTTGTCAAGATACAAGGCTAAAAAATCCTTCACTTCTTATGTTGGAACTAAGAATAGGACAGGTCTATTGTATAGAGCATACATCATGTGAACTAGATTAAGGGATGTTCCCATGACAAAATGTTAAAGACTCTTAGTTGCCCCAAAGGTGGGAGTTATGCCGGATGGGTATCTCTATAATTTTTTAATTTTAATTTTTCAAATATTTATGTGCCAAAAGGAAAAAGTAAACTAATAGCTACATGTGATTTATCTAGCACCATTTTAAAGTCAAGTTTCACCCTCCGATATTATGGATTAAGAACATGCCATGAAACAAACATTCGTGCTTTCCTTTGGTAAGTGATTTATTTTTATTTGTGGAGTATATTCCCCTTTTAAGTGTACTATGTGGGCATGCCCTATTGCATGATAATTAAATCTACCAACTCTCTGTGCCACTTGGGAATGATCACCAATTGACCATATTTTCTCTCAATTGAGGACTCCTCTACCATGACATTCACATTATATGATAAGTGATGCCCTCTTATGCATCCATGTGGCATGCACTTTGAAATAGTGTTGATACTCACTTCAACTACAAGGAAAGCAACACGATCAACTCCATAACCTCAATGTATTTCCTCCACATCAACGTCATTACATTGTTGATTCAATCCATAAATTAAACGTTGATTCTTTCTGTAATCAAATAGTAAATAGTAAATAAAAAATGCCACCACCTTACAAGTTAAAAACACTCTATTGTATGATACAAGCCCTTTGGTGTATGATATCATATGAAATACCATGTTATTTCTCGTCATTATCACCACCCAACTGTCTTTCAAATATTTCAACACTTGCAAGTTTTGTATGGCTTTGACATAATTTCTATAGGTTTCAATATATTGGTCACATAGATGAACATAAGTTACAATATAGACTTTGAAACCTCAATGTTTAATCTCCATATGATTGACATTGTAGTGCTGATTCAAGTTGCACATCGGACATGGAGCCCTCTCGCAATCAACAAACCCACCATCTTGCAAATTATGTACCCCTTTTATGATGGATGTAAGCCATGCAAATGCAATAGTTGCCTTAAATTCCTACAATCTTCTAAATGCCTAAACATCATCTCAAAGCCTAATGGATATAAATGCAATCTATCATGAAATCTGACCAACAAATCACCAAACAATGTGGCACTAATGATAGAACCATATATGTCAAAACAAAAATATTACCACAAATATTATAACCATGAAATGAAGAGAATTATTCATTAAGTTCATGATAAGGAAATGAATTCTATTGAAAGCTGAGCATATAATTGGAATCTCTAAAACTAGGAGACGAATCTATATGGTTGCTTAAAACATTGCAAGTCTAACAAGGTGCACCTCGTTTGAGTACAAGCCCATGCCTACAAATCACCTCACTTAGCATCACAAATAATTTTGGCAACAACATTGTGCTTGTTTATAATGGTGGAACCGGTTTGCATCTCTCACAACAATTTGTCTTGCAATTATCTTGGAGATAAATTTGGTTGTAATGTCACAGTCAACACATACTTGAGGGTTCTTGATGACTTGAATCTAGATAATATCATGTTGCCTTCATCTCCGAAGACAGTTTGTCCACGTTTGCATAGATCTTGTCTCTGTGGATGTGTTGTCTCGTACAAACAAAGTATATACCATTTTATATCCTTCAATACAATTACATCCAGGTATCTTCTTAATTCTTCCATCTTTCATCAAACTCCTTACCATTTGAACCTCACCCTACCTCCCCACCTCAACATAGATGTTTGACAAAAAAACATAAATCGTAGCATTTTTAGGATCTAGGTCAAAACAAAGAGTTGTTGTAACTACTCCTAACTCTACATTTTTATGTGGTATACAGACACCAAATAAACATGTCCACACAACCACCACAAGTTCAATTGACATTTTGACAATAAAATTTAGAATCTCCTCAAAATAATCACTACAACCAAAAATGTTAACCATGCACATATAATAATGAATTGTATGTATAATACATTTAAAATCACTTATACCATTGATATATTTATAACGCTCATCGACTAATCCTACACCATAAAATTATAATAATTAATAAGCATGTAGCTATCAGTTTACTCTTTTGTCCCTTTTACACAAACAATTAAACAATTATAAGAGGAACCCACCCAACGTAACTTGCACAATGACATGGCACACAAGCCAATTACAAGCCAGTGTCCAAGACGTGTCAATTCTGGCTCTTTCTCGTAGGTCGGCAGCGATACTGGAAACCTCTCCTGTCCGACGCAATTCACCATATAAATATAGTCATAAATAGCATGCTGAGTATAACCTTAATCTCATCATGAATTTCTTACTTTCAGAATTTGTATCATATTTGTATGATTGTAAACATGAGTTCATAAGATTTCGAAAAGTAGAAGCTTCCATCTGATAGTTACGCCACCAGTCCACAGCAAATAGAAGCAGCAGCAGTGCAGCAGAAAGCTTCCATCCGATAATGTCTGTGGATTATCAAGAATTCTGGTGTCTGGTTTCTGGGATGTGCTATTATTGTTGTGTACAGTCGAGGGAGAATGTGATAATATTTAAAGATAGTAGACCTTCATATCTTTATGCCAAAATGTTAATATATGTCGGGCTTTTCTCACTCTCTTGGTTGCCCGATACCCAGGAAATAGGCCTAGAATTTGACGGCCAACCCTGCGTCTCAAATTGAATTTTCAAGATGGTGAAATAGTTTGTTTACATTTGAACAACCCTTTTTCATGTCTGTTATATCAGAGCTTAGACGACATTAGCCCTAATCCTTCAACACTTAGGAAAGGATTGCGCTAGCCCTCGCCAGTGTTCCTAGTACAGGGAAACCACTCCTTTTGTCCGCATTGAACATGCTGGTATATTTTTTTGTGTTTTTTTTTGGACATTTTAGCTCTTTTAAATTCTACACACTATTCTTAAAGAAACATCAAACAATGCTCTAGATCTATCAGATGGAGCCACAGGTTGGGAATTAGCATAGGTTACCACTTCAAGTTCTAGTTCAAGTGTGCAAATAGAAAACAAAGTCTTTTTGGCCACTATTGTGTGTTCAAAAACTATTAGTCTGTAGTGATGGGAAACAGTAGCGAATGGTGACTATTATCATTCCCAAAAAAAAATGTTGGCCCCAAAAACAAAAATGTTGGCAGAGACATGTATATAGTTCTATGCCATCATAACTTGATAGAAAATGATATGGATTTCACCATTTTTCTTTAAGTTAATTCTTTGGCCCTGGATTATACTTCCATTATTCCATTGACCTTGAACAACAGTGGTTCAAAGTGTTTCTATTCAAATTTTGCTTTTACATTCAAAGGAGAGAAAATGAAAAACTAAAAGGAATGGTCAAGGCTTGTATGTACCTGGATATAGTCTGCGCACCGTAATCCAGACGTTGTGAGAACTCCTCTTTTGCTGTGGAGGAATGACACCTGAAAGAGATAAACACTAAACCACGAAGAATGTTAGTTGATAAGAGGGTGGATTGCCAAGCAAAAGCTTGGTCCTGGAAGCGCTAAGGCTTCTTGGAGGATGACAATCCACTGTTTAAGACAAAATATGACATAAACAGAAAAGAGAAATAATGAAAAGATGTGAAAAGAAAGAACCAAAAGCAAATGCGTACCTGATAAGCTGCAATCTGCTAAACACAGTCGCCGACGTCGGTGATATTGCCGGCATCGGTTAGAGAAGTCGCCGACGACGGTTATACTACCGGCGTCGGTAGGGGAAGTGGACGAGGTCGGTCAGGGCAATTGGCCAGGGACGGGTTACAGGTCTAGTTTCTGGTCTGCAGAATGGATTTGGTCTCGTCTGAGGGTCTGAGGGTCTATGAGGGATTCAGAAGAAGTGTTTAGGATCTAAGGGACTGAGAATCTTGCCAGAAAAAGGGGTGAGAAATAGGAAAAAAGGTCTTTCAGCGTTTTCGTAAAGCAATTTAGTCAGGTTGATTAGATAGGTCTTCAGATGGTTTGTAGGTCTTTGATAACTTATGATGAGTTGATTGGACAGAGGGTGTTGCCTAGAGAGAGATTAAGGGAGTGTCAGAAGCAAAGACAAGGGAATAAGGGGTGAGAGAAGGCTTTTCAGCCTCTCTGGGAAGAACAGGGAAGGTTGGGTCAAGGATGCTTGGAATAGACAGAAGACAAAATACTAATATATTTGAAATGATATTATAATGAAAAAAGTACAAATACTTAGCTGTGATATGAAGTGGCAAAGGTGCAGAAGCTGTGTTTCAGTTGTCGCTGGTGATGGAGATGTCGTGCAATCCCTGTGCAGAATGTCTGATGCAAGACTTTACTGCCTAGAAAGTGCTGCCAAGAATGTTGATCCCTGCAAGAACACCAAGAAGCCTAGAACAGTGAAAAGCAAAAGCATGAGAACCTTGTTTCACCGGAAGAAGACTGGAGAGACGTGATTAGCTTCAGAAATTAGCTGATTTGTGATTGGGGTCGTCAAAGGGTCAGAAAATTTGGTTAAGTATAACCGACGTCGGCGATTCCGTCGGCGTCGGTCGACATTTGACCGACGTCGACGGGTGCAGAACGGGCAAAAAGAGCCACCAAGCCCATTTTTCATCCGCCAAGTGCACTATCCATTGGAGAATGTCAAAGGTTGGGCTAAATACGCACGAGAGTTGGTTAGGCGGTTAGAGAGAAGTAAGAATAGGTCTTGGGTGAGTCATAGGATGGGAATTAGTCCAAGGCGAGGTGTCCTAGGCGAGGTGTCATGGGTGATGTGTCCAAGGAGGGGGGTTAATTCAAAATAAGTTTATTATTTTAAATTAGTAATTTCTAGGAATGGGTTAGGAATGGACCAAGGGAGAAGGTGACCAAGGGTAAGACACTATTTAGGTGTCTACATTTGCCCCTTTTTGTCTTGTTGGTTGCTCTAAATGAACTGCAAGACAAAAACAGGAGTCGGTTGCCCCAGGTATGGGATAAGGTCAATTTCGTCTTGTTGGTTGTTCAAGTGAACTGCAAGACAAAAATAGGCGAGGGTTGGTTGCCCCAATTATGGATGAGGTATTCCCCCTCAAAGCAGGAGTCGAGGGAAAGGAACCTGAAATCGGGTACTGATTTGACAAAGAGTGGTTGAAGAGAGTAAAGATAGAGTGAAAACGCTGCAAAAGTCATGATTGCGCGTACACCACTTCACGAGGATGGTCAGGTCAAATTGTCGCAGGCGAGGGTCAAGGAGTGCCAAAATTGAAATAATCGGGCCCCATCATTTAGTCATCTGCTGATTGGGTTATTCAATCTAAGCTGAAGCTCCAATGGTCGTCGTGTTCCAGGTATTCCAAGCTTAGGAGGTGCTCCTGAAAACATGAAAATGTCACAAGTAGTGCGGATCAACTGGCTTGATATCCTATACTTGTGAAGGTCAAAAGTGTGCACACAATTTTGCTAACCAATCATGAGATAGCATACATGCAAAAACAACCAAGGCAAAATTGCTTTTGGAAGTAGTCGCGATTAGAGGAGATTGTCATAATCTCTAAGGTCTGGTGGTCGATGGATGGAGGCAAAAGTGATCCAAGTGTGCCCCAGGGGGCCAAAATGATGTGGTCTAGAGGACTGACTGATTGGGGGCATGATTTTGGGGCAACAGAGAAAAAAGGAGGTTAGAAAGATGCCAATGTCGGTTATAGAAACCGACGTCGGTATTCAAAAATGGCCGACGTCGGCAGAGTTCGACCGACGTCGGCAGATTAGGGCACGTCGATGCCGACGTCGGCGGCCTGCCAAATCTGACAAAATCGGATTGGCGGCCCACCAAAAGTCATTTGTGATTATTTGACTGAGAGAAAAAAAGTGCTCTAGATTTAAGTGATTGAAAGTGACCTAGAGTTAATTGGAGAAGCGGTGAGGTGGCATATAGGCATTGGTGGAGAGAGGGAGCGAGATTGGAGTGTGATTGGAGGTTGAAGAGTCAGTTGTGGGCCAGCAAGAGTTCAAGGCAGAAGTGATGGCAGAGGGCAGTAGAGGACCCGCGGGAGGTCCACTACCAGCGGCACCCATTGTGCCACCACGCTGACGACGCCGAGATGAGGTAGGAGGGCCCTGAACTCTATTTGGACGATTTTTGTTTTGAATTTAGTTTTTGCAATTTTTGTTGTTTTTAGGCAAAAATCGAGGGGGAGGGGTAGCTAGGAGGGTGGGAAGGGTAGGTAGGTCATCCTAGGGTGATTTAGGAAGGTTTTGGGGGGTGTAGGGGGGATAAAAGGGGAAGCCCTAATTTTTAGGGCTCACCCCGTTCGGCCTTAGGGCCAAACTAGTCACCGACGTCGGTCGACCAGCGATCGACGTCGATCACTAACTTGCCGACGTTGGTCACTAAGTGACCGACGTCGGTTAGGTGAGTGCCGTCGCTGGCATGCTAACTGATGTCAGTTGGCTGCCTGGTCAAAAGAGGAATGAAAAAAAATGTTTAAGTCGAGGGGTCCAAGAACTCTATCGATGTCGGCCATTTTTGGCTTCTCGAGTGTTGGATCAGGCATAGATAGTGAAATAGGGAAAGCTTTTAACATGAGATTGACTTGGGTGGATGCAGGCGAGATTGACTTTGATGTTGTGGGATCGCCTCTCGACATTGCTGACACTGATGCACGGAGGGGTGACAGTTGATGAGTGGGCGCATATGAGCGCAGTTGGACTCGACGGGCTGCGACGCTACTGCAGAGTGGCGCGAGATGCGAGCCTGATGGTGGCAATGATCGAGCGGTGAGATCATTCCACCAACACCTTTCACCTACCCATGGGAGAGATTACGGTCACAGTCGAGGATGTGTACCAGATTTTGTGGCTTCCAGTACATGAAGCATACCTGTATGCATGCTCGAGAGAGGCGCACGACATTCATATGGTTACGCTATTTGGAGAGCACGTCACGGAGACGAGCTACCACTCAGCAAGCTTTGCGTATGAGCCTTTGTACACTACAGACGAGGACGCACATCGGCTAGCAGTGCTGATGATGATAGGCATCACAGTATATGTGTTGCCAGATGCAAAGGGCGGCAAGTTTTCGGTCGCTATGACTGGAGTTTTGCTTGAGATAATAAAGCAGCGAACAGTATTTGCCTGGGCACTAGTGTTTTTGGCCCAGGTGTATAGAGAGCTATGGGGTATCAGTCGGCGGCGGCAATACAGTTTGTGCGTAGGCCACCTGCTACATTGCTGGGCCTATGAGCATATAGTGGTTACCTGTCCTCTTGGCCTCCCAGTGGTGATTTTGGCTGGCTTCAAGGTTGGATTTAGGCGGTGGCACGAGGTGATGGCGCAGACGCGGGTAGACGGAGTGATCAGAGACATTGACCACTACATAGGGGTACTGGAGGCCCTGATTCCTGCAGACATTATCTGGAGACCATACTTGGTTTATCCAGCATTCAGAGACCAGGGAGAGCAACTGGTTGGAGTTCAGAGCCTGAGATGGGTCAGGGGCAGGCAAGCCGGTGAGCTTGAGAGAGTGCCAGTAGAGAGAGTGCGGCGCTAGTACGGGCTACTACAAGACGTACCTCCCGTGTTCCCACTGTACAGATGGGATGACATTGAGGCACCGCTCCCACTACCAGAGGAGACAGAGGGCCCAGATTTTGAGGAGTTGCCGGCAGGACCTGGGGTGGTTGACCCAAATTTTACAGAGGCCTACACGGCGTGGTGGGGAGGGTAGTACACAGGTCTACAGGTAGGGCCATAGCCAGATCCACAAGCCATTACTCAGGAGCGGGATATAGCCCACGAGGAGAGGGACACTGCGCGGTAGGAGAGAGACACGGCTTAGGCCCAGGTCACAGTTTTGCAGGGACAACTGGTAGGGGTTACAGGGCAGCTGACGGAGATGACGAGTAGAGTGATAGTGTTGACAGATCAGGTCACACTGCTACAGGGACAACTCACCATAGCCCAAGCACAGGCAGTGGTAGGACAGGTTTTGAGAGGTCAGGGTTCGATGCAGCAGCCCTCATAGCAGCCGACATTTTCACAAGGGCTAGGACAGTTGGCATCGGTGCAGCTAGGTCAGCCACAGCCACATGGGTCAGTACAGGGCACAACATCAGGGTAGATGGGTCCACCGCAGACTGTATCTCTAGTTAGATACAGTGATGCGTTGGATGAGATCACTTATTATGAGAGAGCCATCAGGGGGTTCCCTTAGATACAACGATACTCGGAGATGAGGGCAGAGCAGAGCCGACAGAGGTCTATGTCACGAGCGATGGCTTTTGGGTCTCGAAAATGGCACCGATCAGAGGGGGGAGAGGATACAGCATCTTTTCGGCCATCGCCACCACCACCACAGCCACAGCCTTGAGGGCAGCCCTTGAGATTTATTTTTGATGTATATACTAGCCTGCGAGCCATTGAGGCGAGATGTATGAGAGAGAGACAGAGGCACAGATTTGTGCGATTGTATAAACTATTTTGATATATATATGATGATGGTTTTGAATCATTGATGTGTTATGGATGTTGTTTAATGTTTAATGTATTGAGCACTTTTGATTATGATGATGATGCATGTTTTGATATTATGTTTATGATTACAATGTTATGATGATTAAATGTGATGATGATAGTGTTATGGTCAATGATTATAATGATGATGATTAATATAATGATGCGTTGTGATAATGTTAATGATGAGAATGGTCATGACTTTTAGACTAGATGATGATGCATAAGGATTATGTGATAATGATAGTTATGTTATGACTTGCAGACTATATGATGTGAATGCTTAATTGTGTGATGATGATAATGTATTTGTGATTAATGATTATGATGTAAATGATGAAAATGATTATGCTAAAGATTATGAAAATATGTGATTGGTTGTGATGTGATTGACAGGTGACGAGAGAAGGAGATGGAAAAAAGTGATGAAGAGAATGGCCGAGCTAACCCTAGAAGACCCCATGTCAACTGAGTGCTGCCTACATAGCCCCTGTCGTTAGGGCCTCAGGCCGATGTAGTTCTCCCAAGAAGAGAGGAAAAAAAAAGATCGAAGTGGTTGAGTTTGGTCATGATAAGGATATAACATTTCTCATATGTCTGAGGGTACATGCTTGAAATGACAAGGAGGAGATGATGCTACAACCTTTTCCAAATAGTGTAAGCTGTAACATTGGTCGGGATTTTTCATCCATAGCAACTATCCATATTCGTGATGGATGTTTGCTAAAAATGAATTGTAGGTCGATTTATGTTTCAGCAAGTAATGGTTTATGCTTGACATAAATTGTGTGGTTTTGAAAAGAGTTGGATTGAATAGTTTTGACAAATGATGTGGTTAATCGTGACTAAAGTGTAAGCAAAAAGTAAAAGGCATGAGCACCCTTTTATTGACAAGAACCAAAATGACAACATAGATAGGGGTTGTTAGAACGAAGAGCCCCATTCATGCATTGCATCGTTGACCATGAGTTATGTTAGAGCGGTAATCGAATCACTTTTGACATTAAAGTGAGCTCGAAGTCCCTTGAGTAGGTGATATGCTAGGAGAAAAGGGTAACCCATTTTAGAGTATGGATAACTTTGCCCCTTTTTATAAGAGACCTTGAGACAACTACAAGTCAAGTCCATGACCCATTTTTTTTTTTTTAGAGCGGACTGATCAATGCGGGAAGTCCATATAGAGATGTCACTTGTTTGGTGGTCATTTGTGAAGTTGATCGATGCGGGAAGCTTCTAAGAGAGTGCTATTTGTAGCAATATTTAGTCATAGCCATCCTTCGAGGGAGTGGTCTATACTTTGCTTTATAGATTTTGAATAGCTGTCCTTCGAGGGAGCAGTCTATTAGTTACAGCAATGATAGTACAACTGTCCTTCGAGGGAGCAGTCTGCTTTTTGATTTGATTTTGTGACCTTGAATATTTTGACATCTTGATTTAGTTTTGACAGAATATTGAGTCATGGACAGGACTTATAGAAGGTCAAGGGCTCCCTTTTATTAGGACGAAGCATCCATATGTCATAAAAGGGTTGTAGAGGATTTTATTAAGGAAAGAGGGTGGAATGGATTGAGGATTAAAAGGACAAGGATTGCTCAAGGGACGAGCTCAAGTTAAATGTCAAGTGGATGAGTACTCGACTAACAGTAGAATGGTCGTAGATGCAAAGCATTAAGGGTTTCAGGTTCTGGTCGGCCTTCAAGAGAAGACAGACGATAAGTCCCTGATCCATACTTGTGCGTGATGATATAAGGTCCAAACCAATTAAGAGCAAATTTGCCTCGTTTACTCCATTCCATATTGGTCACATGTTGGTTCTCTTTGAGGACGAGGTCACCGATATTGAAATCTCGTTCTCTCAGAGTTTTATTATAGGCGCGTTTGAGGTGATTTTGATAGACATGGAGATGATCGAGGGCAGCAAGACGACGTTCGTCGAGTAACTCAAGTTGAGCTAATCGATCTTGATGAAAGTCAGCATTAGAAAGAATGTCATGGAGTGAAATGTGAAGAGACGGGATCTGTACTTCAAGAGGTAAAACAGCCTCTGTTCCGTACACTAGAGAGAAAGGGGTAGCACCCGTAGAGGTTCGGATGCTAGTGTGGTAGGCACACAAAGTGAAGGGTATTTGAACATGCCAATCCCTTCCAGTGTCGTTGACCACTTTCATGAGAATTTTAGTTAAGATTTTGTTAGAATCCTCGGCCTGCCCATTTTTTTGTGGGTAGTAAGGTGAAGAAAAGCCGAGTTTAATGCCAAAGGAGTCACAAAGTTTTTGGACGGTCTTGTTTTTAAAGGACTTTCCATTGTCGGTGATGATTTTGTGAGGTACACCGAAATGATAGATGATGTGGGTGTTGATGAAGTTGACAATCTTGTCAGATTTTGTGGAGACAAGAGGAATAGCTTCCACCCATTTAGTGAAATATTCGGTGGCAGTGATGATGGATTGATGACGAAGAGACGAATGAGGGTTAATCTCGCCGATGAGATCTAAGCCCCATTGTGAAAAAGGCCAGAAATCCTGAGCGACTTGTAAGGCGTGACTAGGGAGATGAAGCAAGTTAGCATGCTACTGACAGTTGATGCAACACCGAACATAATCGCTACAGTCTTGATGAAGAGTGGACCAATAATAACCTAGGCGAAGGATGTGCTTGGCAACCGAGTTACCACTGAAGTGTCCACCACAAATCCTGTCATGGGCTTGTTTAACAGCATGAAAAGCTTCAGTGGAGTTTAAACTACGAAGAAGAAGGCCGTCAAAACCTCTTTTATAGAGAAGGCCCCCTAGCATGGTATAGCGAGCGGTGCGCTTGATGAAAGCCCGCCGTGCATTGCTAGAGAGGTTGGGAGGAATGAGAGAATGAGCCAAGTAGTCCTCAAGTTGTTTATACCATACATCTTATGAACTAGAGTCTATAGTGTGGACGAGATTGATGTCAATGGAAATGTATGAAGGCAATGGCACACGATGTACCATGACATAAATTCTTGACGAGGATGATGAAGAAGAAGGAATATGCGAGGCGAGGGAAGCCATGGTGTCAGCAAACTTATTCGTCAATCGAGGAACAGTCTACAATAAGTGATGGTCGAAAGATGCTAGAAGAGTGTCAACACAGTGCTTGTACCTTTGTAAAATTTCATTTTTACAAAGATATGAACCATTGATTTGATTGATGACAAGTTTTGAATCACCGAAGATGTTGATGGACTTGATGTTTAAAGAAAGGGCAGTTTGAAGTCCCAAAATTAAGGCTTCGGTATCGGCCATATTATTGGTACATTCAAAGTCGAGTTTGAAAGACAGGGGCATGGGTTCACCTTCATGTGGAATGAGGATGACCCCCGCACCCCCACCGAGTTGACATTTAGAGCCGTCGAAGAACATCGTCATTTGGTGGAATGTGTCATCAGCCGCGAGAGTGGTGATAGATTCATTGGGAAACTCGCACTGAGAAGGTTGATTGTCGGGAAGAGGGGCATCCGCTAGTTGGTCAGCGATTGTTTGCCCTTTTATAGATTTTTGATGGACAAATTCTAAGTCAAATTCAGCAAGAAGCATGAGCCAACGAGCCATACGCTAGTTTTGATATGGTTTAGAATGCATGTATTTGAGGGGATCAGTGTGGGTGACGACAAAAGTTTTGTGATTGAGAAGATAGTGACGAAGTTTGGTACTGGCAAAGACTAATGCCAAACAGAGTTTCTCGGTATGAGTATACCGAGTTTCATAGTCGACAAGTGTTCAGCTTATGTAATAAATGGCTTGCTCACGGTGTTGCTCGTCTCGATGCGCGATCATGGCACCTAACGAATGATTGGTTGCTGAGATGTAGAGGTAGAAGGGTTGGTCATCTTTTGGTGGAATAAGGACTGGTGGAGAAACTAAATAGCGTTTGAGGGTGTTAAAAGCCTCTTGGTAATCTTTATCCCATTTAAAGGAGACGTCCTTCTTGAGGAGGTGATGAAAGGGTTGGCAATGGTCAGAAAGCTACGAAATGAAGCGGTGAATGGATTGGAGCTTCCCTTGTAGACTGCGAAGTTGCTTGAGATTAGTTGGAGGTGGCATTTCGAGGATAGCGCAGATTTTGGCAGGATCTATCTCGATGCCATGAAGAGAGACAATGAATCCCAGGAGCTTTCCTGAGAGGACCCCAAAGACGCATTTCTTAGGGTTAAGACAGACCTAATACTGAAGAAGGCGAGAGAAGATGATTTTGAGGATAGTCAAATGGTCGTGACGAAGCTTAGACTTGCCAAGCAGGTCATCTACATAGTCCTCCATGATTTTATGGAGAAGATCGTGAAAGATGTAAGTCATGGCATGCTGATATGTGGCGCCTACGTTTTTAAGACCAAAAGGCATGACCCGATAGCAGAAAGTTCCCCATGGTGTAATGAAGGTGGTTTTGTGCTGATCTTTTGGTGCAATCAGGATTTGGTTATATCCTGAAAATTCATCCATGAGTGATAACATCTCATGACCAGCTATAAGATCAACAAGTTGGTCAATGTTTGGAAGAGGAAAGTCATCCTTGGGACAAGCTAAGTTAAGGTCGCGATAGTCTGTGCAGATTCGAATCCCCCCAGTCGCCTTGGTGACAGGAATGATGTTAGAGACCCACTGCGGATAATCGATGGGTTGGATGAAGGAGACAGAAAGAAGGCGCTGAAGCTCTTCTTGGACACCACGAGAGGGAGAGACTTGAGAACCCCATTGAGCTGATAGGTTAGGGGTTCTAAGCAGATGGTGTTTATGCAAAAAGAAACTAGGAGGGATGGAAACCACCGATTCCGTAGGTGAGGATGGAAGAATAGGCGAGTCTGGAAGAGATTGGCCGATGGTTGGTTCAGGGCAAAGGTTTGTGGAAGTCTCAGTGGGTTCTTGGAAACCCAGTCCATACCATTTCTTAGCATTATCATCATTAGGTGGTTCGATAGGCCGATGGGAGCCTTGTTCGTAGCGCCCAAAGCCAAAACTCTTCCATGCACACCTATAAAGGTAGGTATGTGCAAAGGTGGGGTTGCCAAGAAAGGAGAAATCAGATGTGAATATTTGAGGTGAAGAGGAGGGATTTGATTCAGTAGGAGCATGATCCAGCCCCTCATAGATGAGATTGGTTCGAAGGCAGGAGGACCATAAGGAATGACCATTCCGATCTGACAGTCATAGCTTGGGTTTTGATGAAGCTGTCCATACTCTTGAGGAGTCTGGAACATGTCTAGAGTAAGTAGGCGATATTCACCCAGTGAAAGTCTTTGGAAGATATCGTCCATGGGGTCCTTGGTTATTAATTGAGAAGATGATGTGGTGGCAACCGCTGTTTGTGTACTAGTTGACACTTCTGCAGATGGAGACGATGTTTGGGTTGATGCCTTGAGCGGGATAAGAACGTCGTTTGGGCGATAGGTTGTGTTACAAGTCTTAAAAGGGGATGGGTCGGCAGGAATGACATGGACTTGTTTGTCATGTTCAAATTTGACACAACGGTGAAGTGTTGAAGGGACACAAGCCATAGCGTGGATCCAGGGTCGCCCTAATAGCATGTTATATTGGAATTCTCCCTCAATGATGTAGAAGAGCTCCGGCATTATACGTGGACCAATGTAGATATGGAGGACAACAGTGTCAATAGTGTTAGCGGTGGTGTCATTAAAGGATCTAAAGATTGCGTCAGTTTTTGATATGCAATTCTTGGGAAGAGCCAATTGATCAAAGGCGTGGGTGGAAATGATATTAATGCTGGCACCCCCGTTGATCATAACTCATTTAATATGGGTTCGATCAATGTAGGCTGTGATGAAAAGGGCAGCGTCCTGATCTTCTAAGGTAGAGGTAGGAATTTCAAAATCACTGAAAGTGATGGAGGCGATGGGGGATAAAGAGTGGACTAGGGCAGCTAGTGGTTGAGGGTCTTCAGGTTGGACCTCTGTTGCCTGTAGGGCTTTGATTAGAGCCTGGTGATGCTGGGGGGAGCTTTGGATAAGGTCATATAGGGTCATCTTCACAGGCGTTTGGTGAAGTTGTTTTATCATAGAATCTTTGATTGCCTCTAAAGAAGGGGGTTGAAATCTTGGGTTTCGGTGGTTGAGGTGCTTGGAAAAAAGGATAGGTCCAAGGAATAGCAACTTTTTCTTTCACCTTGTCCTTTTGTGACCTAGTGGTTATATGGATAGCATTGATTTCAAAGATAGGAGGCGAAGAAGGGGTCATGGCCTGTTGGTGAGACGTTGATGTGGTTGAAGAGGTTGGATGGGGAGGTGTCGAGGGTCGGTCAAGAGTGTCCTCAAGGAGAAGAGTGTCTTTCTCCATATAATGGCGAACGACTGCCTTGAGGGCACAGCAAGTCTCGATATCGTGTCCTGGCGTACGATGGTATAAACAAATCTTCGTGTCGTCGAACCAGGAAGGTTTTGATCTGAGGGGTTGGAATGACTTGGTAGAAGGAAGGGTAATGCTAGAAGTCTACAAAAGTTGGCATAATATCAAAGCATATGAACCTAATAAGGGGTCCGTGCTTGTTGATGCATGACGCGCTGGTGACTTTTGCTTGGGGGATGTTGAAGAAGGTTTCTGTACCACCTTTTGGTTCGATGGTGCGGTGACAGGTGGAGATAGTACTTTCTTCGTGAGAGGTACCGCCTTCTTAGGAGAGGGTAGGCTGGAGGTAGGTAAAGGAAGCAAAGGAGGCAACTGGTTTTGATTGGAGGTTAGAGTGGGAAGGATTTTGGTCAAAGTCGAAGGATGGGGGCCCAAAATGGAAGGCAACGGTGATGGAGGAAGAGGCATTCGTCTTTGTGGTCTAGCAGTCTTCTTCGACTTGGTTGGAAGACTGCTTTTGGTCGAGGTCTGGTCTAAGTCCACCCTCACTTGCGGGTGAGTGAGGGTAGAGACAGGGCAAATGCCGAGTGACTTGATCGGTTTAGATTGGGTAGATGCGGGTTTAGAAGTGGGAGTCTGGTCTTTGTTGAGAGTCTTGGGAGATTCTTCCTTAGGAGGATTGGTAGCATGAGACGAGAGGGCACGGGAATGTTGAAGAGCTTTAAGACACTCCCACAATCCCTGATGCTCCACTTTCCTTGAAGGGAGAAGTTATAATTTCTCCACTAGTCGGGAAAATGGTTGAGAAGATGTTGAATGAGGTTGGGATCCTTGAGAGGATGTGTTAGGTGTGGCAGTAGTCTCAGACCCAAGGTGTGTGGGAGTTATAATTGGATTGTCATTGGTCGAAGAAGATGGAGAGTCAGGTTCTTCTCTTGGTGGAGAAGGAACTAGAGAGTGTGGCTCCTCAAGTGGGTAAAGGGCAGGGATTATGGTGCCCTCCACTTGCGGTCAAGGAGTGGGTAAGGTCGGGTCCTCCATAGGCAGAAGAAAGGAGGATGGTGAGACCGGTGGTGCTGGTAAGGTTGAGGCATCCTCCAAGATGATAGAAGTTGACAGAGAACTAACCGGAGAAAGAGGTTCATCTACACGTGATGGACTGGTAGATGGATTAACCTCTTGAGGTTGGGTGGGGATGAAGGGCGAGACTGTATTGACTGTTCGAATGTCATGTTCATGAGTGTTGTCAATCAAGGTCTGGACATTATTTTGGGTCGGTGGATGATTGGGGAATGGTTGCTTGAAGATGTCGATGCCCTGGTTAGGAGGTGCATTGGGATTATCTAGAACGAGCTCACCTTTTTCAAGCATGTCTTGGATTATGTTTTTAAAGGTTTTACAGTTTCCCGTGTCATGACCTTTGACACGGTGGTAATTGCATAAGTCATTTTCCCTATACCACACAGGGATGGCGCATGAGGGATCAAATTGTGGCGATGGTTGAATCTGGGGGAGGTTGAGAATCCCCTGTTTAACAAGTTTTTCTAGTATAGACGCGTAAGATTCTCCAAGAGGAGTATACTGTTGTTGTACGTATCTCTGCTGGAATTGACGGGTGGCGCTCTGAGATGTGGATGGCTCAAGTTGATTGGTTGAAGAGGACGAAGGTCTAACGACTACAGCGTTAGCTGAAGCTTTAGACTTAGGATTGGATGATGAAGGTTTAGAAGAAGAGGAGTCATTGGTCTTAGAGTTGAGATTCTTGCTTCGCAACTTGACTTTATTCTCCTCGATGGCACATAATTCAAGTTTACGGGCCATCGTGAAGGCTTCATCGAAGGTGCAGAAGGTCTGAACCCGTAAGGTGGAAGAAATATGTTTGGCGCAATCTCAGGAGAATAGTTCAATAAGTTCAGGTTGAGGTAAGGAAAAGGAGAGTTGATTGATGAGGCCTCTCCAGTGAGCAACGAAGTCAGCTATAGATTCATCCTCGAATTGGCGGATAGTGTAAAGGTCTGTGATCGAGACCTTCTTGGTGATGTTAATGGAGAAGTGATCAAGAAAGAGTTGGGCTAGCTGTGTAAAGGTGAAGAGGGAATGGCTGGCAATAGAGCTATACCAGTCAAGCGCAGCGCCAGAAAGGGACATAGAAAATGTACGCAAGAGCAATGCATCGTCATGGGCAATAAGGTAACATGCATGTCTGAATGCCCGTAAGTGCTGCTGTGGGTCTTCCTTGCTTTGAAAGTGAGAAAATTTGGGAAGCTCCCACTGGTTGGGGTATGGTCTAATCAAAATGGAAGGATGAATGGGCTCATTACAAATTTGCTCGTATGAGAGAGCATTGCGTGAGCCAAAAATGGAGGTCTCTAGGCTAGACATCTTGTCCATCAGCATTTTGATGATATCTGCTGACGGATTGGCAGGTGGAGCGCCCCCTAGATTATAAGGCGCTTGAAAGATATTGGGAGGGGCGTATGACGTGGTTGGTTGCGTAGATGCAACATATGGGTAGCTGGTTATGGGAGCAAAAGTTGGAGCCAAGGGAACTTGTGTTATGGGGTTGGTAGGCACAAGTTGGATAGGGGACGTCAAGGATGGTTGAGGAGTAGCCACGCTTGTTGACGGGTAAATGATTACTCTTGTGTTGATAGGTGCAAGAGTAGGGGGGATAGAGACTAGTAGGTTTTGGAAAGATGTGGGGTTTGGTTGAGTGATTTGAGGTTGAGGGAGTACTGAAACCCCCATAGAGGTAGGTTTAGATGGAGTGGCTACATTTTGAAGGTAAGATACGGTTGGGTTATTGGTGGAGGTGCTGACTAGATTGTCTAGTGGCTGAATTATAGGTGCTGTTGATGTGATTCTTGTTTCAACTAAGGAAGTCAGCATCCCATAGATTGGGTTGCCTAGGGAGTCTCACGTTTGGCTATGCGCGAGATAGTGTTGTAAGGCTTTGATGTTAAGGTCCAAGAATCGTGCGAAATCTTGGTCCCCTTCTGGGACAATAGGAGTCTGAGGCGGGGTTGGGCGAGTAGGAGTTCTTTCAGTCTCCGAGTGGAACTCCATTATAGGACTGGTTATAGACAGTGAAGGTGGAAGTGGTTGTTGACTAGCGTGGTCAAGAAGGGCCTTGGTTTGACTGCGTGTCAAAACCATTCAAGGCAAGAAAGGGTCAGGTTTCAAAAAATTGTGTTTTTTCAGTCTCAAAAAACCAGAATAAATGTTTAGACAGCCAGAAAGTTGGATTTTAAGCTTGCTATTTTTGAAAAAAAGAAAATGGACAGTAATCGACGTCGGTATAAAAACCGATGTCGGTTAAGAAGACTGCCGATGCCGGTGCAGAAAAGTTGCCGACGTCAGTTACAAGATCGATGTCGGTTACTGTGTTTTCCAGAAACTCAAAAAAAAAGTTTTTGGAAATGAAGAAGACGTCCTTACCAGCTCTAAAAAAAATAGATAAAAATAGAAAATATGATGAGAACAGGCAGATCCTAGTGTTAAATCTCTAGAAATAATTTTATTAGGATCATGTGGCTTATGCCTTAATGTGATGTTTGAGGAGGTTGGCTGTTAGAAGGGTCCTAGAATAGGTAATCTAAAGATGGTTTCAGGTATGTTTAGGTGCTCAAAAGTTTATATTAGGTTTCGTACAGGCCTGGTGCTAAGGAGCAAGCTCCCCTCACTTCACGATTCCAGTGGTTAGCTGGTCTCGCTTAGCCAAAATATACTTTCTCTATAGTTTAGACTCTGCCAGAGAACAGAGTGGGCTTTCCCCTTGGTGGTGAAATCCA
The DNA here is from genome assembly GCA_037957365.1 of Torreya grandis. Lineage (NCBI taxonomy): Eukaryota > Viridiplantae > Streptophyta > Pinopsida > Cupressales > Taxaceae > Torreya > Torreya grandis. The sequence goes on from JARHVA010001639.1 coordinate 1,290,083, forward strand.
AGTAGGATCGCTGGGATAGGTAAGGTATCCGCTGGGTGATGAAATCTCAGTCGGGCCTTGTCTCAAGTGAGTTTGATGTTTAATTTAGTGCACGTGGTCTGGTTGTGTAACATCAACTGATCTACGATTTATTCAATATGCGATTTACTAATTACTAAGTGTGGACTAAGAAATGCAAGAAAGCAGGAAATGGAATGCAGTATATTTTAAAGCCCCAAATTGAAATGTTAAGCTGGAATGAAAACAAGTTTGAGAAAGGGTTGAAGAAAATGATTTTTTGACTAGTCTAGAAATGCAAGAAAAAGAAAGAAAAAGTTCTTTTTATTCCTGCTTATGATGTCTTTTAGAAAAGAAGAAAGAGGTGAAGAGGAAGAAACCTAATGCACCTAAATGAACAAAGAAGGAAAGGAACCCAAGGAAGGCCCTAAGGTCCCACCGAGCGTGCCAGAATGTTTCTATTCAAATTTTGCTTTCACATTCAAAGGAGAGAAAATGAGAAACTAAAAGGAATGGTCAAGGCTTGTATGTACCTGGATATAGTCTACGCACCGTAATCCAGACGTTGTGAGAACTCCTCTTTTGCTGTGGAGGAATGACACCTGAAAGAGATAAACACTAAAACACGAAGAATGTTAGTTGATAAGAGGGTGGATTGCCAAGCAAAAGCTTGGTCCTAGAAGCGCTAAGGCTTCTTGGAGGATGACAATCCACTGTTTAAGACAAAATATGATAGAAACAAAAAAGAAAAATAATGAAAAGATGTGAAAAGAAAGAACCAAAAGCAAATGCGTACCTGATAAGCTGTAATCTGCTAAACACAGTCACCAACGTCGGTGATATTGTCGGCGTCGGTTAGAGAAGTCGCCGACGACGGTTATACTGCCGGCATCGGTAGGGGAAGTGGACAAGGTCGGTCAGGGTAATTGGCTAGGGACAGGTTACAGGTCTAGTTTCTGGTCTGCAGAATGGATTTGGTCTCGTCTGAGGGTCTGAGGGTCTATGAGGGATTCAGAGGAAGTGTTTAGGATCTAAGGGACTGAGAATCTTGCCAGGAAAAGGGGTGAGAAACAGGAAAAAGGTCTTTCAACATTTTCGTAAAGCAATTTAGTCAGGTTGATTAGATAGGTCTTCAGATGGTTTGTAGGTCTTTGATAACTTATGCTGAGTTGATTGGACAGAGGGTGTTGCCTAGAGAGAGATTAAGGGAGTGTCAGAAGCAAAGACAAGGGAATAAGGGGTGAGAGAAGGCTTTTCAGCCTCTCCGAGAAGAACAGGGAAGGTTGGGTCAAGGATGCTTGGAATAGACAGAAGACAGAATACTAATATATTTGAAATGATATTATAATGAAAAAAGTACAAATACTTAGCTATGATATGAAGTGGAAAAGGTGCAGAAGCTATGTTTTAGTTGTCGTTGGTGATGGAGATGTTGTGCAATCCCTGTGTAGAATGTCTGATGCAAGACCTTACTACCTAAAAAGTGCTGCCAAGAATGCTGATCCCTGCAAGAACACCAAGAAGCCCAGAACACTGAAAAGCAAAAGCACGAGAACCTTGTTTCACCGGAAGAAGACTGGAGAGATGTGATTAGCTTCAAAAATTAGTCGATTTGTGATTGGGGTCGTCAAAGGGTCAAAAAATTTGGTTAAGTATAACCGACGTCGGTGATTCCACCGGCGTCGGCCGACATTTGACCGACATCGACGGGTGTAGAATGGGCAAAAAGAGCCACCAAGCCTGTTTTTCATCCGCCAAGTGCACTATCCATTGGAGAATGTCAAAGGTTGGGCTAAATACGCACGAGAGTTGGTTAGGTGGTTAGAGAGAAGTAAGAATAGGTCTTGGGTGAGTCATAGGATGGGAATTAGTCCAAGGCGAGGTGTCATGGGTGATGTGTCCAAGGAGGGGGGTTAATTCAAAATAAGTTTATTATTTTAAATTAGTAATTTCTAGGAATGGGTTAGGAATGGACCAAGGGGGAAGGTGACCAAGGGTTAGACACTATTTAGGTGTCTACACAAAGCTTCATCCATTCATCAATATTTAGTTGTTATTCGATTTTGATGCTTGAGGAAGAGTTGAGGCAAGTACAAGGAGGGTTTTTTTAATAAAAGTGGGTATGTTAAAAATAATTATATATAATTTCATTGTTGTTTTATAGAGGAAATTGTTGATATGGGCATTGATTTTGGTTTACATTTTTGTACCAAATTGCAAAGCTCTAAGTACTGCCTTAGTACATGTACTATCATTTGAAGAACCATATCTTTATGTTGGCATTAGGAAGACCATTCCTCATACATGCAACCAACAGTTTTACTTGTTTGTCACCTTCATCTAAATTTGGCTGCCAGTATTCATTAACAACAACATTCCATCCATCTTTATCCATTGGTTACAAAAGAGGCGATTTATTCTTGGTCCAATCTGGGGTGGAAGAAGTTGAGGAAACCTATCTGTGTCAACAATGTATATTTGAGATCAAACTTTATAATTCTATAGTGTAGCTTTGGGTACTCTAAGCTTGATATTGATGTACAAAATACCCACACAAGCTATCACTTCACTGGTGGAAGCTTACAAAAAAATTCTTTTCAATTTAGAACAAGTTATAATTTTTATTTTTCTACAAAAATTACAATTTATATTTGACAAAATTTGAAGAGCTAATAGACTTTTAACATACATCCAAATTTCTTCCTAAACAAAAACTCGATCAAATAGACAAACCATTTGATAAAGGAACAATAAAATAAAATATGCTAAATACTTGCACTTTGTTCACATATACTACATAAACTAGAATAAATAACAATTTTAACCATCACATTAAATACAAGTAGTTTTTATCCATCAAGAACTACCTAAAATAAGCCTTTCTATGATCTAAACAAGAGACCTAGATCACAGACAATGTATTCTTCCATTCTCTAGGAGAGAATCTAAAACACCCAACGTGTAAATCACATCTATGTTGGGTGTGTGATGTCAATATTTATTTCCTATCAACCATGGTCAGGGGAAATTAATAATGCAAAAATAATATTGCATTATGTCTCCAAATCACACATGTATTTTGGTTTTGCCAAGTCTACTACTATTAATGGGGGATTAACTTTAAAAAAACAAGCGTGCATTCTATCCTTCAAATCATATGCATTTTGGCATTGTCAATTTTGTGACAAATTTTATCACACTAAATTGTACCCCTAAGAAGGTTGTTCAGACCTTCTTACTTAGGTAAGTAATAGCATGAAAACACATCTAGGCTATGGATGGCCTAATAGTTGAGGTGAATCTTTAGATTAGGGATAGCTCCTTTGATGAATCACCTTAAAACTGCTACTAAACTTATTGCTTGCAAGTGGAAAGGGAAGAAATAACTAATAATTAGTAAATGGGAGGTGATGCGCCAAACTTAACACCCTCCACTTGCCTATACTACACTAAGAGCATGAATTTTGACTGAAACCTATTACACTAACTCAATATGAATCTCCAAGCATCAACATTTCAATATGAAGGTTATGATTAAGACACTAACTAAGAGGGGATGATCAATAGGTCTCATAGGAGACTATTTAAATAGTTTTTCATTCACTCCTTTATAAAATTAACTGCTAAAACTCAAATAAAAATATAGGTTTTAAAGTGTACCTATGATTTAGAAGATTGTGCACCATTGATCCACTAATAGACCAATCCCAGGAAGTAATGAACTTCCTAACAAGGATGTCAGTGCACTTATTTAAGCAATTAAGCAAATAAAAATGGTAAAAGAAATTACAAGATGCATACAATGATATAGATATGATATTGAATTATTTTAAATTAATTTACATCCATTTCATTAAGGTTAGTAAAGCAATCATACCAATAAGCTTCAACAAAATCTTTATCTTCTTGTATGATTTATAATTGATCAATGATATCTTCTAGAGTAGGGGAAAACACAATGTTGCAGATCCCTAACTTAAAGGTGATATCTCTTTGATCAACAAAGAAAAGATAAGGGATAATTGGTAAATCATGAATGGTAACAACTTCATGCAAGGCTCCAAGAAGTGTCATCTATAGATAAAATCTATGGCTCAAGGAACAGATAATCAAAATCATTTTAGATGTGCTAAAAAATAGGTCTTAGATTTAAAATAGATAAGATTTAGATAGGGATCGATGCTTAACCTACAAGATCAATGTCGATTATATGAATTAACATCGATTCTGACAGAAAAGACTAATTTAGAAACAAAGGGCTAAAGGTTGGTTTAGTGAGGTTTAGGATAGTCTAAGGATAATAAATATACTTAACAAAAACATAAAATAAAATATATAAAGATAAAATTGTTGTAAATAATGAAATATACTTACCTTAATAGGGCTCTAAGTCTGTGATAGTCTTGAGGTTGATATGCTGATTTTGGGCCATTTGATGGATGATGAGGGGCTAACATGGTAATGTGTACTTACAAAAGGGGGGTGAGCAATCTCTGTTAGTCATCTCAGAGGAATTCTTTCAGCCTTCAGGATCAAAATCACAGCCCTTTGCTCAAGGCAAGTCTGGGAATAAATTGACATCCATTCAACCGAATCGATGTTGATCGTGGGGATCATTATTGATTCCATTCATTTTTACCAAAATTTTATTCTGATTATTTCAACCATGGGTTAAACTGAGCTCTAAGCTATTATACATTTTTTGAATTGTGAGAGAGGTTGTTAGGGAGTTTAAACCATTTGACTTTTACTGTATTTTGGTAGATTTTGCTATATTTAGTGGTTGGTAATTAGTTAAAACTAATTATTAGGGGATAAAATGGTAATTAGTGAAGGCTAATTATGTGGGGTAAAATAGTAATTAGTGAAACTAATTACATGGGGTAAAATGGTAATTAGTGAAACTAATTATGAGGGGTAAAATAGTAATTAGTGAAGCTAATTATGTGGGGTAAAAAGGTAATCAATGAAACTAATTACATGGGATGGGATAAAAAAATAGAGAGGAGCCTAAGACATACATTAGCATAAATATATATTGTGTGAAATCCTAGTGCCTACATTTATCCCTTTTTGTTGAGTGGTTTTTAATAACCTACCATGAGATAAAAACTAAGATAATTCTAATCCCTTAGGTTTATGTGAGGAGGTATCCCCCCTCAAACCCAGGAGCTGACATAGGACGACAAATCGATGATGGGTTTAAAATGATGTGGTAATGGATAAGATAGGGATAGGATATAACAAATGAGCACCAAAACTATGAGGGTAACAATGGATTACAAATTTTGCACAAACAAAAATTCCCCAGGGCAAATAAGTAATGGATTGCCACAACTATGAATAGGTGGGCTCAAACGAAGGCAAGTAAGAGAACAAAGCCTAGGATGGGCCAACTAAAACATCTATTTTACTTGGGATCTATGTGTTGCCTATATAAAATTTTCCTCAAGATGAGGTACACTCTTAGGTTCCATAGGGGATATGTTCCTAAGGAAGTGTAGGCTCTTAAAGGTTATGGGAATAACACGAGGTCTATGTCCACTAGTTGGTAATATAATGTAACAAATAATGGGATAGTTGTAGCAAAGATAACTTATGTGACCTTGGGTCAAGACTATAAGAATGCAAAAGATTTACAAGTAGTGAAATAAATATGCCAAATAGAGAAAATTGACATTGATCTATATGGATCAACATTGATTAAACATAATCGATATCGATCCCCATAGAATCAATGTCAATCTTGAGAGGTTATATATAGTAAGTCTAACATGTTAGGTGCTCATTTTCAATTGATGATGTGTACGCATGTGTAAAAATTTGGCATTAATTTACACATTTATACTATTTATGGATGGAAGATAGCGGGAGTGTGCATAGGAGAAGGTGGAGGTTACATGACAAGGTAGGTTTTGAATTTTGTTGAGTTTTTTTTTTTTTACATTTTTTATGTTTAATTAAGGATTTTGGTAATGGTAATGTAATCTATAGGGATCATGTTGATCGATAATGAATCAATGATGATCCTCTAAGATCGACGTTGACTGATATTGAATTGATGGTGATCCTTAAGGATCAATATTGATTCCTTGGTAGTTAATGTGGATTTAGTTAGGGATGATTAAAAGTTATTTAAGCTATAAGTATAGGAAATTAAAGTATGATGGGGGACCTATTATTGTAGGCACAAACCTTACTAATGATGCATGAATAGGTACCACCCTTACTAGAGTGATTATACGACTAGATGAGCAATGAAGATTGGAAGCATATGGATGTTGTCATGTTCAGAGGGCTACATCACTATCACCGTATGAACAAGGATTTGGGTTTATTGGTGGCTTTATTAGAGTGATGGGATGTGGTGACAGGGACCTTTTGGTTACTAACTCGAGAGATTATAACAACTGTAGAGGATATCTATAATATATTATGGATACTAGTATAAGGAGTAGTGATTATACTAGTGGATGAGAGGGGACGTGCAGTAACACTGACATGACTATACGAGGATGATGTGATGGATATTAATTTTATGGCTAGATGATTTATTTTTGATATATTATACAAGGAGGATGTAGAGGGAAGGTTAGTGATTACTATGATTATGCTTTTTATTTCTTTCTAGATTTAGGGGGAGGTTAATTTCCCTAAAGCTTGATAGGTATTATGGTTGACATGCTAGATCATCACACTATGTTCATATGGGCCCCGACCCTTTTAGCACAGGTATACATGGAGATGTGGGGGTAGAGGACACAATAGATATTTGAACTAGATGTGACCTTTGTATTACAGTGTTGGGTTTATGAGCATATTAGAGTGGTTCACCCACTTGGCACTCCATGGGCATGATGGGATCAGGTAGCTTTTAGTATGGGATTCCTTTGATGGAAGGAAGACATTATGAGGCTATTTACTAATGGGGTAGTATGTGATGTATCCTATTATCGATGAGTTTTTGGGGAGATACATGATGGATATGTAATCTTGAGGCTATATGTGAGGTTTATGGCATGGCCTAAGATAGAGGGAAATTTAGCTGCGAGACAGTGAGACAGGGGGTTGCAAGGGAGGAGAGTAGAGCACTTAGAGTTATTTCAGTTTGAGAGAGTTAGGAGATAATTTAGCCTAATACATATTATTTCAGATGTACCATAGTTATACAATCAGGATAATACTAAGACCAAGCTATCAGAGGCTTGTTATGTTGATCTATAGTTGAGGCTTAAGCAGGAGCCAACTACTATAGATGTGAATGATGTTGGATTCACCCTAGCATAGTCATTATGGTGGGGAGACCAGCTAAGGGAGAGAGAGGAGAAGGTGGTGCATCCTCACTAGGAGGGAGTTGATGTGGAGATGGAGGAGGTATATGATGAGGAGCCTACTAATATATAGGCCATTATTTTAGAGTGGGATGCAATGAGAGCATAATATACCACATTATAGGGACATGTGACTACATTATAGGGGACATTGATGATGGTATACTCTAACCATGATACTTTACAGACCCATTTAGATGCACAATAAGAGAGCCACTATTAGGCAATGTGAGATCAAAATAGGCATCAGGCTAAGTGGGATAGATTTCAAGGAGGTAGTATGGTGGTTGCAAGGTAGCTAGGGACAGGATGGGTAAGGTCAAATATAAGGCAGGTAGGGATGGTGAGCTTGGATAAGTATTAGGATATTATTACAAATTTGTGATACTATGAGTAAATTGTACTAGATCAGCTTCTGAAGGTACCTTGATATGCCAATTATGTAGCTAAATAGGGCAAGTCATCATGACAGACTCAGGGTACATCAACTATTATGGGGAGTGTGGCATGAGGCAAAGATGGAGGGGTAAATAGGGGAGGAGATGGAGGTAGGGGTGGAGGCAGTGGGAGCATCCATCTGAGTCATATCCAGCTTACTAAGTAGTTATATTTTTCTTATTGTACTAGCCAGAGAGCCACTTTGTATATTTTTATATTATAAGACTTTAGATGATGTGCATTTATAATATATATATACACACACACAAATCTATGATTTTTTATTATGAGTTATGATTTTGGATTTAGATTGTTAGATTATGTGATGATGCCATGTGTTTTATGGATTTAGATTTATGTGATGTATTTTACTTTTTGACAATGGATGATAATTTATATTATCTGATTAAATGGCTTGACTTTTATGGGATTTGTGGATAAATAGTGATATTAAATTATGGATAATTTAATTAAATTTATTTAGTTTATTAATAATTATGATAAATAATAAAGGAGGTTTCATGACCCCTCATTGGCTTGGACCCAAACTAGAAATAAACAACTTGTATTTTCACATGCATCCTTTATCCACTGTTAATAAGTAATTTTAACAATCTTATGTCAACTAAGCTCATGACCCCTTAGTTTAGGAAGGAAATTGATACGGATCTGATTTTCACATGATGTAGGTTAAATCTTATGTTTTTAAGAATATATGTCTCATCTTGTGTTCTAGATCTTTAAGGCTAACCTTAAGACCTTCATGTAGACTGATCAATATGGAAAGTCTACGACTTTTAAGAAAGTTGATCAATGCAGGAAGCTTTCTTGGAATACTTTCATTTTTAGGAATTTTTAGAAGCATGTTTATACAAAACTAATCAATATGGGAATTTTTCTCATGTATTTGTTTATTTAGATATCCATCCTTCAAGGGTGTGGTCTATGATTGAAGATGTATTCTTGAATAGTTGTCCTTCAAGGGAGTAGTCTATGATTTATGACTTTTTGTGAATAGTTATCCTTTGAGGGAGAAGTCTGTGATGTTGACCTTTACTTGATTTTTATCCTAGATTACTTGATTTGGATTAAGGCAACTTAGGCTAATTCTTCTAGACAAGGCTATTGGACAAAATGATATTTCTATACCCAAAATAAACTTTTTAGGTGAGATATTTCAAGAAATAATGATTTGGGAATCCTTCCTATCATATGCAGAACTTGTCCATTTAGAACATGTTATGAATAGATCCAGGGTGTTTACATTTAAGTTTAAGATAGGTATGTTTCCATATGATCATATGATTCTTTATCATTATTAGGTATTTTTAAATGATAGGGGGTATGATTTTAGTTTGTTTTTAAACCAAAGGAGGAGAACCTATGCTGACTATAATTTATTAAATATTATTAACATTAGAAAGGGTGCAGATGTAAAGTGTTAAGAGGCTCACATTTTGGTTTTCCTTCAAGAAAGGCTAAAATATATGCCTCAGATCCATATTTATGAGTAATAATGTATGGTCCAAGCCAATTTGGAGCAAATTTTCCTCATTTACTTCTTTTCATATTTGTGACATGTTGATTTTATTTAAGGACAAGGTCACCATTATTAAACTTTCATTATTTTAAATGTTGATTATATGTGTATTTTATTCTTTCTTGATATACATGGAGAAGATTGATGGCTGCAGATTAATGCTCATCTAAGAGTTCAAGTTGTGTTAATCACTCTTGACAATAATCCTCCTTAGAAATGATGTCTTTAAGTCTTTAATATAAATCTAAAGGGAAGGAATTTGGACTTCTAGAGAGAGGAAAACTTTTGTGCCATAGACCAAAGAGAAAGAGGTAGAAACCATAGGGGTTCGATTGCTAGTTTGATAAGCCCATAAGGCAAAAGGAATGAGAAGATGCCAGTTATTTACAGCCTCATTGACTACTTTGGTTAGCATTTTGATAAGATTTTTGTTAGATGCTTTGTCTTGTCCATTGGCTTGTGGATAATATGGTGAAGAAAAACTTAGCTTAATGTTAAAATAGTAATAGAGTTTTTGGACTTGCTTATTTTTAAAATATTCTATATTATCTATAATGATCTTATGAGGAACACTAAAGTGACAAATAATATGATGGTTAATGAAATAAAAAATCTTGTCTACTTTGGTCGAAATAAGAGGAATATCTCCACCCACTTAGTGAAATATTTGGTTGCGGTAATGATAAAACCGTGCCAATGAGAAGATTTCGGATTAATCTATAACATAAGGTTTATCCCACATTGAGAAAATGGATAAAAGTCTTTGGATAGTTGTAATGCATGACTAGGTACATGAAATAGGTTAACATGTTATTGACATTTTAAGAATTTGTTGATATATTCAAAATAGTCCCAATTCAGAGTGGCCCAAAAATAACCTATTCATATAATTTTCTTGGCAACAACTAAGCTGCTAAAGTGTCTACCACATAACCCATCATTTTTTCTTTGATTGTGAGGGTAGCCTCAGACTTTTGGAGATAATGAAGGAGAAGACCATCAAATTCTTGCTCATAGAGAACACCTCCCAGTATAACATAATGGGTGGTTCGTTGCTGAAAAGTATGTTTACCATTTTGACATAGATCCAAAGGGATAATGCCTTTAGAAAAATAATTAAATATCTACATGTACCATAGATCTAATTGGTTTTCTTCTACATTGTGGATAGAAGGAAGATCATTTTTAGTATAAGAGGGTTGGTTGACCTTGTGGACGAGACAAAAAATTTAGATTTTTGAGAGGAGGATGGGATAAAATAATCTAGGGAGTCCATGGTATCTATGAAATTATTGGTTGAATGGGGAGTGGATTGAATGATATAGTGATCGAAGGTGGCCAATAAATTTTCTGCTCATGTTTTGTATTTTTTGAGGGTGTCATTCTTGCACTAATATGTATCATTTATTTGATTGACTACAAGTTATGAATCCCCATAAATATTAAGTGACTTAACTTTTAGGGTTAAGCAATTTGGATACCCGTTATTAAGGTTTCATATTCTGACAAATTATTAGTGTAGTTGAAAATGATTTTTAAAGATAAAGGTATATGAGTTCCCTCCAAAGGTATTAAAATTATTCCAACTCCCCCTCCACTCTCACATTTGGATCCATCAAAGAATAAAGTCATCTGATATGTAGGATCTCTCTAGGATGTGGTAGTGATAAATTCATTAGGGAATTCAAAACTATATGTTGACCACCTACAAAAGGCACTTCAACTAACTGATCAACAATGATATGGCCTTCACCTTCTTGTGTTGCTGGGAAATCTCATCCCAGACTTTCACCTTCTTGGTGGCCTAAGGGTTCCTTTGAACATAATTTTGACAAACAACCTCTGGAAGCAACTTCAGATTCCGAGACTGAGAACGAGGAAAGTTCGCAATCTAAACTGGAAGATGAAGAGGAGTCATTGGTGAATCATTCTAATGAAGCCCCTGCGGTGGCTGTGGTTAGTAATACTATTGAGCCAGAGGAGGAGGTGGTGGTATCTTCCCCTATTCTGGAGGATCTCTCAAAGAGCCAGACTGTGTTTAATTCTCATAAGGATTTTATGCCCTTTGGAACCCATAGATCATTGTCTTCTGAGGCATGGGTTGCTGAGGCAGCCAAGATGGAGGATGGATGGACAGAAGTAAGGAGAAAGAAGTCTAAGCCTTCGATCCCTCCTCTTGATATGAATCTTCGTTCATGTTAAAAAAAAAATCTAAACTTAAAAGATTCATCTAAAGTTCCCTTTTGCTGACTGGTTTTTTTGGGGCCAGTAAACTGGTTGGGTTTACTGGTTACTAGACTGGAAGGTTGTTCAACTAGCTGTTCCAGTTGGTTAACTTTTAGTTTAGTGTTTGACAGCTACTTTTTATGGTCATATTTGTTGGTTACAGGTCCATGTAAAACCTGATATTGGTTCTGTTATGTATTCAGGTTCTTTTGTTAACCTGGTTGTGCTTTAAGGTTTATCTTCCCCCTTGTGTAGGGTTTTGGGGTCCCTTCAAAACCTATTTTTACCTTAATCTAAAACAATGATATGGCCTTTAATTTAATTTTGATGGAGAAACTCTATGTCAAACTCAATTAAAAGCATGAGCCATATATCCATTTGCTAATTTTGATAAGGCTTTGAATGTATAAATTTAAGGGGATTGGGGCTCATGATTAGGTAGGTTTTGTTATTAAGTAGGCAATGGCAAATTTTATAAGCCAAAAATACCAAAGTAGAGCATAATTTCTATGTATGTGTATAGTATATTTCATACTCAATGAGAGTGAAATGTATGTAGTAAATTGCATGTTCTCTATGTTACTCATCACAATGGGCAAACATAACACCCAAAGCATGATTTGTGACTGAGATGTATATGAAGAAAGTTTGCCTTTCATTAGGAGTAATAAGAACTAGAGGGGAAAGGAGATAAATTTTGAGAGAACCAAATGCCTCTTGATAATTATAATCCCAAATGAACCAGGTATCCTTTCTTAAGAGGTGATGGAATGGTTGACATTGATCGGATAGCTGAGAAATGAAATGATAAATAGACTAAAACTTTTCTTGTAGGATATGAAGTTGATTAAGGTTGGATGGGGGTGTCATATCTATAATATCCCTAATTTTTGTGGGAACAATTTATTTCCCATGAATGGAGATGATGAAACCCAGGAGCTTACCAATTAAGACTCAAAAAGCACACTTTTTTGAATTGAGATGAACACAGAAATGTATTAAGTGATTAAAGATTATTTTAAGAATAAAGAAATGGTATTTTTAAAGATTTGAATTTATAATAAGGTCATCCACATAATCTTTGACAATTTTGTGGATTATATCATGAAAAATATAAGTCATAGCTCTTCGATAAGTTATTCCTGCATTCTTTAGGCCAAAAGGCATAACCTTATATCAAAAAGTCCCCCAAGGGGTAATAAAGTAAGTCTTATGTTGGTCTTTTGGGGTGATAAATATTTGATTATATCTAGAGAATCCATCCATAAGCAACAACATTTCATGGCCAGCCATCAGGTCTGCTAGTTGATCAATGTTAGGTAGAGTAATATTGTCATTAGGACAAGCAAGTTTGAGGTCTCAAAAATTAGTATAGATGTGGAGTCCCCCTATGGGCTTCATGATAGACAAAATATTGGACACATTATTGAGGATAATCTATTGGCTAGATGAAATTAATAGATAAGAGACATTACAATTATTCTTTAACTAAGAGGGCAACATGAGGTTGTATTTCATGCAATTTTTACTTCACTAGTTTGGCTTCAAGGATGGTAACAATATTATGAATGATGATAGCGAGGTCGATACGTCTCATGTAACTATATGAGAAAGAAAAATCCTTGCTATGGTCTAATAGGAATGTGGTGAAGTCTTGATTCTTTAAGGGTCTAAATATTTTCTAACCTTAATAATGTGTGGGATCTAATGAGACCCTATGTTAATGTCTATAGTGGCGTCATTCAGAAGGCTAGACATTTTAACCAGAAGATAATTATGTATGTGTGATTTTTTTATGCCTAAATAAGTAAAGATAAAATAATCATATTGACACTAAAGAATGGGGATGGTAGAATAATCATTTTCTATCATATTAGGGTAGGTAAGGGGAATGGATTTAGTTTCCCCATAGATGTGATACGTGAGTAGTTCTAGGTTGACAATATTAACTAAAAAATGTTGGGGGGGAATGGAAATGACATCATCCATCTTAGAGGGAATGTTAAATGGTAATGTTGACTTTCTAAGTCACCCCTCAATCTGTGCAAATCCTTCCAAGGCTTACATAAGATTCACACACCTATGAGGTCCCAAGCATTTTAAGAAAAAAATGCATAGATTCTTCCCATCTATGCCCATGCCCAAGATAGAGATGTAAGTCTTCATAGCAAGGTAGTGAGGATTTATGCTTGCATAAATTTCTCAATGCACATTTGTGTACAGGACTCTAAAACACATGATTCAAAAGGTACACGAACTCCAAAATGCACTTCCCTGGGTTCCCAATGGTTAAGTAAAGGGAGAGCATAGGAGGCAGATATGAATCATGGAGGTGAGACTAGGATTTTCTATATTTGTATGCACCCTTTTCTGAGGCCTTCCTTACACCTAGCTAATGCAGTTCTGCACCTGTATGTAGGATCCTACATTTGTGCCCTTGAACTACATAGCATACAACCCTCTTTCTGCCACTACTATGTGACATCCCAACACTTTCTTGACACAAAGAAATTATTGATCCACCTAGGAGAAGTGCCATCTATCCATGTGGTAGTCTGGTGCTCATCTAAAGTTGACCCCTTTTGATAGAATTTCAAGAAGCACCATTATTTGGTGAAGAAGGGAAAGGGGGAACCACCAAATAGCCATAGCAAAGAAGTGGTGCCCACATGTCATATTCATGTTTTTCCTATCCAATAATATAAAGGACTCCTCCTAAATCCTATCAAGATGCCACATGATGGGTGGTTGTTGGATATAAAGAAAGTAATTGGAGGTAGTTGAGAGGAGATTGAGGCATTACTAAAATAATTAAATGCAGAATCAGCTATCAAACTTTGGGATTTAAATTCATGCCACCCTCTGACCTTGTCATATAAATATTTGATTCCCCTATGTACATGTATCTAGAAGTAATCTTGTCACCAACTTCAGATCCAATCACTAGACAGACTTCAAGAAGCATGGTTGTAGTACCGCAAAAGAATTTAATGCTACATTTACCACCCCCAAGTGGCACATTTATTGTAAAATAGGCTTGATCACTATAAAATCCTAGTTCTTTCACTATAAAAGGGTCAACACATTTTTAGTAGCCTCACGCTGTTGAAATTTACCCTCCATGAGCACTTATATTAGCTAAATATACAGATCAATGAGAATTAATATCACCTCTTTCCATTCTTCTGATTTTCTATGTCTTATTTGTGTTTATTGATCCTTGACTATGGGTAATGTTCACCCCTCTCATCATTGTCCATTCCCTGTACCTCCACATTGAACTTTAAACTCACTTGTAAGTCACATCTTATGTGCACCTAGGTCTATGTTGATGATGTTTGTGGAATATTTATCATCCCTCTTAGTGTTGTGTTGAATTCCCACACCTATATGCAAAATACTTATGCATTTAGAGTGGCTTGGTGGAAACCATGTGATATTATCTTATTCTCAAGAGTCTATATTATGTTTATGGTAGTAGGAGTGCTCGATCTATTTTGGGTGCATCACCTTTTTATTTTTATCATCTCTTATATTTTACCTCCCTTTTCCTCTCAAAGATCCTAGGTTTAAATTAGCATTAGTTTACTTTTCTACTCTTTAGGATTGCATCATGGTCTTAAACTAGGTGCACTTAGAATAGAAGGAATCTAGCCTACTTCGAAGGCTCATCCCAAGGAGAGTAAGGGTCCCATGCCTTGGGGATATTCCCATCATTGTAATTAGATAATTGATGCTTGTGCATGTAGCTGAGCGATAATACTTCTACACCTAGTGCCTCAGACTCTTGCACCCTATGCAAGACCTTCACACTTAGCACCCCAAAGCTAAAACTCCTCCATGTCATAGAGCATCCATGGGTGAATGTTTTAAATGACAACAAACATTTAGTAAGAGCACCTAGTGACTTCAAACATATCTGGTCCATAAATACCAGCCCCTTACCTACATGTCAAGAAGAACAAGATCATCTACAAGAGGCATTTATTTCCATTTCACTAAGCTTCTAGTGCCATCTAGAGGATGGAGAGTAAGAGCATCTTTATCCCCCATCAAAAGGCATAATGTAATCTAGTCTCCACCTAGAGCCTAGTCTACACCTTTATTCTTAAAGTGCTATGCTAGGTGAGGTCTATACCCCATTTCATTCATAATTTTGTCAAGGAATTAGGTGTTTGTGCCCTTTAATGGAGGTAGTCCATTGGTTCTTTATAGAATGATGACATTCTAGTGGTAGCTCTCAAAATTTTATCCTATTTCATAGGCAAAAAATTCATCTTCCCCTATGGAACATATCCAAGACATCACAAATATCTACTCAGTGCATTATGTGACTCAAGATAATGTCATAATCAAATTGCTTGCTTCCTCATTCAAAGGAAAATCCCTTCAATGGTATTGAGGCTTAAGACTAAATTCTATTCACAATTGGTATGAACTCAATGAAGAATTATGCGAGTAGTTTGAATACTGAAGTGATCACTTGTCCCTAATAGAACAACTCATGACTATAAAGTGAGCACCACATGAAATGATGGTCGATTTCAACTTCAGATTCCAAAAGGTTTGGGATAGAATCCTAGCTTTATGTAAGTCGTATCCTAACACTACATTCTTATATTTTATATAATCTCTTAACAATAATATAGTAGTAATGACTCAGTCCACGGGAGGCACGATCTTCCATGACACCTAAAAAGTTATGGTGCATGCATAGAATTGTTTGATTCAAGTAGGCAAGATCATGCCCAGACCCCCTATGCCTATATTCACAAAACCTCTTCCTAACCAAGAAGCTACACAACCTATGCTAATGCTTATCCCTACTATAGTGAGCCCACCTACTTCATCCACTACTTTTCCTAGTGAATTATATGAGGTAAAAATTTTATTTTAAAGTTTTGGGAATGAACTAGTTGCCCTTAAAAGGTAGCAAGCATAGTATCCTAGACATCATCAGCCTTTCACTCAGTAATACCAATCAAATAGACCTCCATACTAAGGCAACATGCAAATGCAAAATCATCTCACATATAATAGAATGCCTTATGTGCAGAAGGTTGATGTTGCTAACACCTCTAAAGCCCTTGTTCTAGTATAGAACAATCTAGCATAGGATTATGAGTGGTTCTTCCCATGTAACCAACCACATAATTAAGATACCTGCATAAAAGAAATTATGAACTAGGTGCTTATGGTGAAAAACTTACCTCAGTTGTAAGGATAAGCAAGTAGCATAGCTCAGCATGAGGAAGGATTCTAGGTGCCAGTTCAGCCACAAGATGGGTCTGATTTTGTTAATTGGCAAAAGGAGGATTTTAACTATGTAAATCAAGGTAGTGCACCTAGTGGAGGAAGTACCCCAATTTCTTTCAACATAAGATTCAAAATAAGAGCTATGGAAGAATCCATACTAGTTGTAGTGCCCCTACCATCAACACCCCAATTAAATCACATAGGTATACAAGCTAAGGTGCCTACACAACCATTGCACCCAAAAAAGCTTCACCAAAGGGAGGACCATCTCAAGTTGTTGCATCAACACCAGTAAAGGCCACTACCCTAAAGCTATAGTTAAAGGGATCTCAATTTCATTTCAATATAGTTGAGTAGATGAAGAGGAAAAGCATTAATGTCATAATGTGGGATGCGCTTACTATTCCATCCCAATATAACTTCCAAGATGCATTAAAATGTTTTTAGGAGTGTAAGGCTCCCCAACTGCTGCCATCTACTTCCACAAGTCTATGCCAACTAAAAGTAGAGGAAATGTAGGTGCATAATAATTTGCCTCCATTATGTGTCTCTTTAATTATTGGACAACACCTATTACATAATTGCATGATCTACTCCGGTATGAGTAGCACAATAATGCAAAAGAAGATCATGGATATACTAGGAATTGTGTACACCCCTATTTCAAAATGAGTAGTCCATCTTAATGACACTATAGTCAAGGTTGTAGGTATAATCAAGGATTTAAATCTAATGTTTCATGCATGCCCAAGCCTTTCCATTGCATAGGATATCATAGTCATCAACTTACCCCCTTACTTTACCATCTACCTCTCTTGAGACTTCACAACAAAGGTGGGTAGATATTTGTTTTCAAAATTGATCACATATTCTATCAAGAACTAGGTACAGGACTAAAGTGACTATCAAGGAAAGACCTATCTTCAAAAGTCAAGTTGAGCCATACTCGCCTTACCCAATTGAGAAAAATTGTGTGATGTTTGACCAAGAGGAGAATTCAATTCTCCATGAGGTCACAACACTATTAGAGGAAACCCCAGACAATCTACTAGATGAATGAGCGTGTGATCATTTTGAGTGTGATCCATATGACAATTTTGAGATAGGGTTGGGCACATAATGCATCATGGAATAATATGCCATGCTACCTGCGCTTATGAAATCATGTAAGGACCCTAAAGGTATGTGGTAGTTATAATTTGATGGCTCCTAAGTAAGAATGGCATAGGAGTTGGTGTCACATTGGTCTCTCCCTAAAAGGAAAAATACTTCCATGTCTTTAGACTATAGTTTTCTTGCATGAAAAATGATGTCAAGTACGAGGTATTAATTTAAGGCCTCCAACTCATGTAGAATAAAGGGATCAAGGTATTGCAAGCACTAAGTGATAGTGATCTAGTTGTCAACCAAGTTAGAGCACATAGCATGACTAAAAGTGGATTGATGAAAGCCTACAAGCATAGAGTATGGGATATGATATAAGGATTTGATGTATTTAACATCATTTCCTTACTAAGAGCATAGAATTTTAATGCAGATAGGCTTAAAACTATAGGTGGGTAGTATGATAATCCATGTAACATAATAAAAGATTCCAAACAACTCATCAAGCTCATGGTTAGACTGACAGTGCTTGACAACACAAAAATTTGGAAAGTGTTCAAAAGCGATGATAAAATCATCAACTTCCTACAAGATGAGCAAGAGTTTTTCACCATGAACTAGGCATAGCTGCAAGCTCAATATGAGGATCAAGTTGTCCAATTGAAGGGGAATAATTTTCCAAGAGGGCTAGTCACCCTAAAAAATATATTCAATTATGATGACCAAATCAAAGGAGAAAGGCACATCATGATGGCTAAGGATGATATCTATGCTCCTATAGTCATTTCAAAAGGTAAGGCTCTTAAAGATGGAAAGGTATGTTCCCCACCAAAAATTGAAAGCTTCATTCAAATCAACAGGAGATATGATGACATCTTCATATGGAGTTATAAAGATATTAGATACTTTGATCTTAGCTTAGTGTAGCACACAATTGAGCTCCATCCCAAGGTGCAACCCATATGCTAGAAGTAGAGACATGTTAATCCAAAGCTGGATCCATTGATGCACAAGATCTCCAAGATCATTAAGGCCAGTATAATATTTTTAGATAAAACATTCCTCATGGGTAACCAACTTGCTACCGATGTGAAATAAGAACAAGGAGATGCATCTCTATGTGAACTTTAGAGACCTGAACAAGGCATCCCCAAAGACCACTACCCTCTCCCACTAATGGAACAAATCTTACAAATGGTCATAGGTGAGAAATATTTTCATTATTGGATGGTTACTCAAGATATAACCAGATCCTTGCACAAGAGTATGACCATTATAAGACCATGTTCACTACAAGTGGGGAACCTTTACATATCAGCACATGTTATTTAGTTTGATAAACATAAGTATGACCTTCTAGAGAGCAATGGATATTGGATTCAAAGAGATCATCAATAAGGTCATCTTGGTTTACCTTGATGACATAATTGTTTTATCCAAATGCACTGAGGATCATTTGGGTCACCTAGAGCAGGTCTTTTAGAAGTGTTAAGAATTCAAAATTTATCTAAACCCTAAAAAATGCATCTTCATAGTCCATGAAGGTACCCTCCAATGGGCACATTATTTCAAAAGAGGGACTTGAAATTGATCTAGAGTGAGTCAAGGCTATCTCGTCTCTCCCTCTTCCAATCCATAATAAAAGTCTCCATAACTTCTTAGGGAGAATTAACTTTATGAAAAGGTTTGTGTTTGGTTTTAATATCCTAGTCCCCTCACTACGATGTTAAATAATATCATTGCATTCAGTTGGATGCATGATGGAAAGGAAAGTTTTTAGGCCATTAAGCACAAAATTATGCAAGCACCCACTTTGATCAACCTAGACTATAGCAAGGAGTTTATCCTTTATGCATTTGGTGGAGCTGATGACATCTCAGCCACCCTGATGTATAAAAATAAACAGTAACTATAGTAGCCAATTACCTTCTTGAGATAGGTGTTAAAGGATTATGAGTTGTACTATAGCTTTTTTGAAAAGCATGCCCTCATAATTGTGAGAGTGCTAAATAAATTTAGGCATATGCTCTCCAAAAAAAAAATACAACTCATGGTGACACATGTAATCATTAAGGAGTTCCTAATCAGCAAAGACATTAGTGAAAAAATCATTTGCTATGGATCACCAAGGTGATGGAAAATGAAGTAGAGATATAGGTCACCAAGTTAATGCAAAGAAAAAGACTTTGTGAGCATTTGGATAAAGTAGCAAAACCTAAGGATGGTGCAGTCTTAGTTTCATATGAAGGATAGTGCACAAATAAAGAAACCATGATCAACTAGGCATAGGAGATGAAGACCTTCCTTTATCATAACATATATCTTCCTAGCCTTGACAAATCTAAGCGTAGGCATTTTAGACTGCAATCCATTCTTTTGTGTTCATTAAAGGCACTATTTTTCAAAAATACCTCAATGGATTCCTCCTAAGGTGCATAAAACTAGAGAAAACAAGTAAAATTATTCAATAATTCCATGATGGCCCCTCAAGAGGCCATTATTTTCCTAAGACCACTACCATAAAGATCATGTGAGCTGGGTATTATTGGCCAACTTTGTTTAAATATGTGCATGCATATGTGAAAAATTGTAATAAATGCACCTTATTAATAGGTAAACAAAGGCTTTCATCCTTACCACTATACCCAATTCAAGTTGATCAACCTTTCATGTAGTGGGGTCTAGATTTCATAGGCATGATTAACCCACCATCAAGCGATGGGCATAAATGGATTCTCACAACCACTGACTATTTCACAAGGTGGAAAAAATTGGTTTCACTTAAAAAGGATAATGATACATCCATCTTGAGCTTATATGAGGACATTGTAATGAGGTTTGGCATCCCCACCACCATTATCTCAAATAATGTGTTAGCTTACCTTGGAACTAGAATTATAAACTGGGCTATCAAGCACAATATCTATCTGAGTGCCTCATCAAATTATTACCCTCAAGGTAATGATCTATCTGAGTCCACCAACAAGAACCTGATTTGCATCATAAAAAGGACTCTGGAGGATAACCATCGAGATTGGCATACTAAGCTTAAAAATACTCTTTAGGTTAATCATATCATGCCTAAGAGAGTGCTGATAAATTTTCCTTTCATGTTAGTTTATGGAAGGGAAGCTAGATTACCAACATCCCTCAATTTGCCTTCATTATAACTCACACATTAGTTGGAGCTACTCAAGAGTGATCCCCTAGAGGTAATATTAGCCAAGATAATGGAACTTGAAGAAACTAGAGTGCAAGCTACATGCACTATGGATCTTAATATTTATAGACCAAGAGGATATTTGATAAGAAGGTTGGTGATATGAGTTTCCAAGATGGAGATTTAGTGCTCAAATGGGATGCAGATAGAGAGAAAGATGGAAGGCACACTAAGTTTGATGCAATATGGATTGGTCCATATACCATCACTAGTTTTAATCCATCTAATGTCTTATAACTTACTAGAATGAATAGATAAGAGCTACCAATCCTAGTCAATGGGATTCATCTTAAGTTCTATCTCCATTAATATTATGTTTAAATTGTATATAAGTAGAGTAGATGCTCTTCATTTCCCTAAAGCGTGCTTTATGTGCCCTTTTTTTAAGTAGTTTCAATTCCTCTAAGTACTTGTGTAGAATGTTTCTTAGCTTAAGTATTTTCCTCCAAGTGCCTCTGGCATAGTTCTTATCTTGTCAAGTGAATCTCAATTCATTTCAGATCTAAAGGTGTACAGTTGGTTAATTCACAAGAGAAAGAACCAAAAGTTATAAATACCCCATGCCCAATAGATTGCTCAAAGGCTACTAGGTTCCCACTTAGTAGGCAAGTGGCATGTAAATGTCACCATAAGTGTTGAATTTATAGGTCACCCCTCAGTTTATGCAAGGCCTCCTAGAGCTTATAGAAGATTCACGTACCTATGAGGTCTCAGGCATTTCAAGCAGAAAGTGCATAGATGCTTTTTATCTATGCCCAAGCCCAAGATAGAAATGCAAGTCTACAAAAAAAAGTATTGAGGATTCATGTTTGAATAAATTTATCAATGTAGGTCCATGAACAGGACTCTGAATCACATAATTTAAAAGGTGCACAAACTCTAGAATGCAGTTCCCTAGGTTCCCAATGGTTAAATAAAGGAAGAGTATAAGAGGTAGATATGAATTATGGAAGTGCACCTAGGATTTTTTTTATCATTGTATGCACCCTTATTTTAGGCCTTCCGTACACCTAACCAATATAATTCTACACCTATATATAGGATCCTACATCCACACCCTTGAACTACATAGTGTCTAACCATACTTCTTCCCACTACCACGTGATATCCTAGTGATTTCTTAGCTATTCTTGATTTACCTAGGATAAGTGCCATCTATCCACATGGTAGCATGGTGCTCATCTAAATTTGGCACCTTTTAGAAAAATTTCAAGTAGAGCCATTAGTTGGTGAAGAAGGGAAAGGGAGACCCACCAAATAGCCATAGAAAATAAGTGGCACCCATGTGTCACATCTACACTATTATTTCCCAATAATATAAAGGACTCCTCCTAGATCCTGTCAAGACACCACATGTCGAGTCGATGCCAGATATAAAGGAAGTAATTGGAGGAAATTGAGAGGAGATCAAGGCATTGATAAAATAATTAAATGCATAAGTGGCTATTGACTTTAGGATTTGAATTCATGCCACCCTCTGACCTTGTCAGATAAATCTTTCATTCTCCTATGCACATGTATCCATAAGTAATCTTATCACCAATTTTAGATCCAATCATTAGACAGACTTCAAGAAACATGGCTGTAGTGTCAAAAAATAATTTAATGCTATATCCACCACCCCCCAAGTGGTGTATTTATTTTAAAATAGGCTTGGTCACTATAAAATCTTGGTTCTTTCACTATAAAAAAGGGTTGACACATTTTTAGTAACCTCATGCTACTGGAATTTTCCCTCCATGAGCATTTGCATTGGTTAAATCTTGAAGATCAATAGCATTAAGTTTACCTCTTTCTATTCTTCTAATCTTCTATGTGTTTTTTGTGTTTGTTGATCCTTGATTATGGGTAACGTTCTCCCCTCTCATCATTGTCCATTCCCTGCACCTCCACATTAAACTTGAAACTCACTTTTATGTCACATCTTATATGCACCTGAGTCTATGTTAATTTTATTTTTGGACTGTTTGTTATCCCTCTCAATGTTTTGATGCATTCCCATGCCTCTATGTTAAATACTTATGCATTTAGAGTGGCTTGGTGTAAACTATGTGATATTATCTTGTTCTCAAGAGTCTGTATTATGTTTATGGTAGAAGGAGCATCACTCTATTATGAATGCATCACCCTTTTATTTTTAGCATCTCTTACCTTTCCCCTCCCTTTTCCTCTCAAAGATATTAGGTTTAAATTAGTGGTAGTTTATCTTTCCACTCTTTAAGCCTATACATTGGTATTAAACTAGGTACACTTAGAATATAATGAATCTGGCTTACTCCAAAGGCTCATCCCAAGGAGTGCAAAGCTCTCACACCTTGGGGGCATTCCAATTATTGTGATGAGACAACGAATGCTTATGCACATATTTGAGCGATAATACTTCTATGCCTAGAGCCTCAGACTCTTGTAACCTGTGAAAGACCTTCACACTTAGCACCCCACATCTAAAAAATCCTCCACACTACAGAGCATCCATGGGTGCATGTTTTGAATGACAATAGGTAACAACATGATATTTTATTTGGGATTGGATAGAGGATTGTCTTCAAGAGCAATTTTAGGAGTTTTATTGAACCCATGGCCATGTTTTTTATGGGGTTTACTAAAATCTCCTTGCATGATACTATGAGGTGCTTGCTCATAACATCTTATGCCAAAGCATTTCCAATCACATCATTATATGTACATATGAGAAAAATGTGGTTTGCTTAGTAATGATAAATTTGAAGAGAATGGTTTGGTATGAGATTGGATATCAAGATATGAGGAGTATTGATTGATTCCCCCATAAACCAAATGAGTATGAAGGAAAGGAGGATTGAAGGGGATTACATCTCCAAGGTTAGGATGATAGGTCAAATTTTTATTAGGGTGTCCATACTATTTAGGATTAGGAAGGGTATTAAGTATTAATAACTAATATTCTCCTATCGAGAGTTGTTGGAATATAGAGTCAATGGAATCCTTATCATGGATTTACGATGAAGGGATTGTTGAACTAGTCGATGCTTTGTTAGATGATGGTGATGGGCTTGTAATTTTTAGAGCGAGTAACACATCATTAGGTCAAAAGGTTAGGTTTCAATTTTTGAATGGATGATTATCAGCTAGGATGATATGGACTTGGCCTTCAAGCTCATATTTGATGCATCGATGCAAGGTAGATGGAACACAACACATAGTGCAGATCTAAAGACTTCCTTGGAAGATATTATTAAAAATCATCTTTTATAACATAAAATAACTCATGAAGGATATGATAACCTATGTAAATATGGAGGACAATACATCCTATAGTAGGAGCTACTATATAGTTGAAATCCCACAAGATGGCTAGAAATTGGGCAATAATTATTTATGGAAGTTGGAATTACTTAAACATGTGTGAGGAGATAATGTTAATTATAGCCCCATTATCAATGATAACTCTTTTGATTCAAGTTTTATTAATTTGGGTAGTGACAAATAGGGGCAGATCCTGGTCTTTTGATGGTAATGGGACTATTTACGAATCACTAAAGCTAACAGATGAAGCCATCTATAAAGTTCCAATAAATGTTGTTAGAGGTTGGAATTCATTGGGTTGAACTGAAATGGCCTAAAGTGCTTCTATCATGGCTTGATGATGTTGTGGGGATCTCTCAATGAGTTAATATAAGGACATATTGATTGGGGTTTATTGGATTTCTTTTAGAACTAATATATGTATTAGTTATAAGGAATTATTCTTCTGTGCTTTCCTTAGAATGTAGATTTTTGGTTTTGGAATGGAGGGTTTGGAGGTTTCTGTGGTTGAGGTAGGAACCTTTACAATGGAAAATTTGACCTTATTTAGATTTTAGGTTTTGGGGGTTTGTGTTTAAGACTATGTGGCTATGTTTATTATATCAATTTGAAATAGTGGAGGGCTTGTCAAAGTTCTAGAGTTATCTATGCTTGAGGCCCTAAGGGGATGTTGGAAAGGGGTTGATAAAAGATGGAGCCAAGGATATTAATCATGTTTTTTAATGCTTTTTTTGATCTTTATTTCAAAGGATTTAAGGTATTTATTATTTTAGTCTCAAGGATGGTTATGGTTTTAGTGTTCGGGTTGAAGAGAGGATCAAGACAAGGTTATTCAATTAAGAGGTCATATTCATCCAATATATTTTGGATTATGGATTTTAGAGCATTATAAATCTTGATATAATGTCCAGGTATCCTATGGTAAGCAAACATCTTGTTCTCCCTATACGATGCTAGTTTTTGGATATGTGGATCAACCAATTTGATAGGTGGTAACATGATAAGGGAAGTCTACAGAGTTTGATCGAGGATCGTAGAATAAGATCCTTGTAAGGGATCTTGGTATGATTTTGTCATATTTTTAGGGTATCAATTTTTGGACCATGTTTAATTTTACACTCTCATTTTTTATGTTGATTGTATGAATAGTTTTAATGGGTGGTAGAGGTATCATAGATAAATTTTGGGGGTAATAAAAATTTGAAGGATTAATATGAGGTATTGATGTTGGTAATATTGGTGGAGGATTTTTAGTTATCTTTGGTCCTTTGAGAGATTATTCTATAATCATGATATTTATTATTAAGGAAGAACAAAGGCCTAATATGGATGGCTTAGTCTATGCTTGGGGCATAGTTATTTTCCCTTTTTGAGCATGGTTAGAGGTTGTTAGAGTACATTTATGAGGGTCCTCATTTTTGGTCCTTTTGGAAGGATCAAGTTTAAAATTATTATTTCGTAACTTAATCTTTCCTTGTTTTAAGACTTATATTTCTAGTTTATGAGGCATGGTAAAGGATTCCTCAAAGGGTTTTAATGATTTAACTTGGAGTGTGGATGAGATATAATTTGCACATGACCTCATGAATAACTCAATTAATTCAGTCTAAAGAAGGGAAAATGTGAATTTATTTTTGAAGCCTCACCACATGGCCATGAATCTGTAATGGACTCATCTTCAAATTTTCTAATGGCGTACAAGTTGGTGATGGTTACTTCCCTAATGATATTAATCAAGAAATGATCTAATAAAATATAAGATAATTGTTTGAAGGAAAATAGAGAATATTGAGGGATAGAGTTGTACCAATCTAAAGTTGTTACAACTAACAACATGAGGAAAGTCCTCAAAATGAAGGCATCATCATGGGATATGAGGTAACATGCATGACTAAATGCCCTAATGTGTTTTTTTAGGTCTTATTTATTTTTAAATTTTGTAAACTTGTGAAGTTACACTGTGTTAGATATGACCTAATTGGAATGACGGGTTTATAGGTTTATTACAATTTTTTCATATGTGAGTATATTATTTTTCTTGAAGGTAGAAGCTTCTAAGTTTTCCATCCTATCAATGAGGATATGAATGAGGTTAGTCTAGTCATTATATTAAGGCATACCCCATATAACATTTTTATACAAATGTTGATAAGGGGGAAGCAAAGTAGGGAATGGATGTGAAGGGGATAACCAATATAAGTGGCAATGGTTGGTTGAAATGTATTTGCATATTATAGGAATAAGAGGGGTGGGATTTATTATTGAGATGGGTTAAGATAGGATTTTGGGAGGGGTTGTGATGGAATCATGTATTTGAAGAGTTTGACTCAGGGTGATTTTTTGTGTGGATTGTAGTGGTTGAGTGGTGTGTCAGGGATTCAAGGTTACGTGTGTCTAGATTGGTGGGAAAGTTTTAAGGATGGAGACTAATAAAATATATAGCATGAGAGAGGGAGGTTAATTGGATGTGAGTTGTGGTATTGTAACATTATGGTTTTGGGTAACAGTTGCAGATGGGTTACTAGATACTAATGGTGGTTGAGTATCTATAGGTTGTGTTACGTTGGTATTAGAACCCGTAGGTGGTAGTGGGTTGACAAAAGAGGAAACCATGGATATCATGTACCCTATAATGTTTCTAGTGGCATGCCATATAAAAACTAAGAGATTTGACTTGATGGGAAACAGGAATTTGAATGGATCACGTAGTAAGGTAATGACTTGGGGAAATTAGATTGTTATCCAATATATTGGTAAATTCAAGATCTCCCTATGGGTAAAATTGATGAATGCCATCCCCAATGGATTTAAGAGAGGTAGGAGGGCTTGGTGAATTTTCCATTGAGGAATATGAAGGTGGTGACTTTGTTTTTCTCTATGATTATTATCGTGTTATAACCATGTAGTACTAAAATAACAAAACAAAGAATAAATGCAAAAGCACACAAAACTTGTTTTTTTATCTCATTTTAATGAGGATAAAGCACACAAACTTAAACATACTTAGTTATTTTTACTTTTCTTAAGAAAAACATTTTAGAATGTGATGGGGTGTTGTCTTAATAAAGGTCATAAGAAGAGGTAAGTTAAGTCTAGTTTTAAGTCCATTTAAAGATGGTATCTTTGATATACATGAAAGTATAATGAGGCATGAATATGTGTTGGTGGATATACATGTCTCAGTATTGGGGCCTACAACCTCACTTAATTATCCCATAACAATAAGGGTGTCAATAACTTAGCCTTTATACTACCAACCAATTATTTATACTCAGCTAGAACACCAATTTGGCTTCCCCATTGGTGGTGAAATCCAAGTGGGTTCACTCGGGTAATATTTTTTTGATTGTTTATTTTGAAATTATTGTGGTTTGATAGTGTGTAAAAAATGAGTATGACTAAAATGATGAATTAATCCTCCTAACTACACTAGGTGTGATAAATAATTAAACTAATAAATACAATTTATTTCAAAAAGAAAGCAATATATATTTTTTGATTTTATTTATTTGATGAAAATGAATAATTTTTTTTACTAAAACATAATGAAAAAAAAGAACTGGAATGAGAAAATAATAATAATGAGTCCCAAAAAGGATCCCATTGAACATGTCAGAATGTTTAACTAGTTTTTCATTTATTCCTTTATAAAATTGACTACTAAAACTCAAATAGAAAAGTAGAGTTTAAAGTGTACCTATGATTTATAATATTACACACCATTGATCTAGTGATAGTTGGAGGTCCTTTTTGGCTAGGAAGGACTACCTACACATGTGATAAAACTTGGAAAAGATTTGATTAATAGGATAGGATAGTGGGATGCCTAGTACTAGACATATGCCAGGAAGTAATTAAATTCCTAACAAGGATGCCAACCCACTTATTTAAGCAATTAAGCTGATAAAAATGGTAAAATAAATTACAATATGCATACAATGATATACATATGATATTGAAATATTTTAAACTAATTTACACCCATTTCATTAAGGTTAGCAAAGTGATCATGCTAATAGGATTTAGTGGAATCTTCATCTTCTTGTATGATTTCTAATTGATTAGTGATAACTTCTACATTAGGGGAAAACATAATGGTGTTGAGCCCTAACTCAAAGGCAACGTCATCCTAATCGACAAAGAAAGGTTGAGGGATAAATAGTAAATCATGAATGGTAATAACGTCATGAAAGGCTCTATAAAGTGTCATATATAGATAAAATCCATGGTTTAGGGAACAAAGAATCAGAATCAATTTAGATGTGCTAAAAATTAGGACTCAAATTTAAAATAGAGAATATTTAGATAGGAATTGATGATGATCATGTAACATTGATGTTGATTCTATGAATCGATGTTGATTCTAATAGAAAAGACAATAATTTGGAAACAAGGGGTTGAAATAGTTCAAAACACTCTTCAACTAAGATCTCTCCAACATGCCATTACCACATCTATGAATGCTTCAGTATACACACAAATAACAAAACCAATTGTTATTTAGAAAAAGCATATGAAAAAGCATGTATAATACAATAGAGAATCCTTGCTTAAATAGGAAATGAGAAATAGTACTCAAGCCTAACTAGCCAATGTGGGATAAATCTTCACATAGGAAAACTAGCAAAAGGATGAAAATCCTAGCTAAAACCTAGCAAACATGAGCATTGTACTCTAACAACCCCCCTCAAGTAAAGCTAGGGGATAATAATAGAGGATGTAATGTGAAGCCACATGTGCCTATGGACACCAATCCATCTTGTTAGAGTACATGGATGCCGAGTCATTGTAACTACCAAGTGAAATTAGGAATGGTGTTGAATACGAGGATCACTGAACATAAACATTATTCTCTAGAATACTAGGTAGAATGATAAAACTAAAGAATCATTAATTGAACACCCTCCAAAAAGATGGTGAGAAGTGAACATAGATATTGGTGGGGCTACCACACTAGTGTCACTAGTGGGGATACCACACTGGTGTCACTGGTGGGGATGCCACACTGTGTCACTATAAGAATCACCAAGAAGGCCATGGAGTTAAGTAAAAAATTATCCTAACAACTAAAGTGCTTGAATCAGTTACCCATGTATAAAGGAGGAATTCATACCACACTCAAAAAGTGTGTCACTGGTGGGGATACCACATTGGTGTCACTATAAGAATCACCAAGAAGGCCATGGAGTTAAGTAAAAAATTCTCATATGGGTTATAATAAACAAAGTGCTTGAATAAGTTACCCATGTATAAAGGAGGAATTCATAAAACACTCAAAAAGTGCAATATATATATATATATATATATATCTTAAATTGAATAAAAAGGAGAAAACCCATAGGAAAAAAATCCTCCCAAAAGAGAGAAAAGAAGAAGAAAGAGATATAAAGACCCCCAAAGATGATGTTGAAGTAGTCTACACTCCAAGTACTCTCAAGTCATGAAGGAACTCAATCTACATGAGTGATCTAAATCCACTACTCGATCACAAAAATAACTGACACTAGGCTTCACCAAAATAGCTTCAATTAAGAAGACTCTCAGTGGTGATGAAAGTATAAAAAAGTATTGCATGTGAAAGGAGTGCTCAACACTTAAGAAGCATAATGTATACCACATGACCCCATACTATTGACTAGGTGGAGTGATGAAAAAAGGTTTGCATGAGTGAGCCAAAACCACTAATAAAACATTGAATAATATGATGTTGTATACACTAGAATAGATCCATATCATGTTGAAAGAGATAGTCAAACTATCAAATAAGATAAGATGACACTAGGATTCACCAAAATAACTACACTTCAAGCTGTGGGATACTATCAACTATTGAAAAAGTGGTGTCAAAAATACAAATAAAATATCTCTAAGATGATGGGCCATGGTGGTGATGGAAGAGACAAACAACTGAAAAAGTGAAAAGGTGCCTACAATAGAGCACTCTAATGCATGAATTTAGATAAGGTTGAATCAGTAAAAACTCCATGACACTTTATAAATCAGTTTGATTATAATATATCCCATACAAAAAAATACCGAATGGAAATAAATAAGACATTGGGCTTCACCAGAATAGCTTCAAATAAGGAGACTATCAACCTGTCAAAAAAGCCATCACAAATCATGAGAGATGCTTTGAAAATAAGGGAGAGGAAAAGTATCTCCATATAAGAAGGAAATGTGATAATAAATGGTTCTTGAGGAGACATGACACAAACTACAAGTGTGTCAAAGTGCCAATGCACAAACTAGCATGTTGTGGACTAATAAAAGAGTATGGAAAATGGCAAAAAGAGCCATCATATATGCAAAAACACACCAAAAAGGATCATTAGTAAAAAACAACCTAAAATGCACATTCAAAAGGATGTCAAGCTCAACCAAAAATATGTTCAAGATAGTGCATATGTGAAGTACAATGCAAAAAGTAGTAAGGCCTATAGCACAGGCAACCCCCTAGAATATGGCACTTTATAACTTTAGTGAATTTACAATAAAAATAGGATTGATGGAATGGGATTGAAAAATAATGCACTTTTACAAAAAATGGAACTCAAATCTAAGTTAGCGAGAAAAAGTTATGGCATAATCAATTTCCCATCATTAATGGCCTATTTTAATTAAGTTTGCATAAGAAGTTAAATGCACAACCAAATAAGGGGTAAGGAAGCCTTTTATCCATTCATTAGAATTGGAATAGAGTGTAGAATACAATGGTTTAGATTTTGAGGGGGAATTATCCTCCTACCAATCCAAACCTCACCCTTCGTCTTCAATAGGAAAAAATATTAGGATTAAAAACCACTTAATTTCTCCTTTACAATATTGTTTTTATTAAAAAAAAGTGCCCCCACTAAATCAAAATCCACCACCATATTTAAAATGCCATAGAAATTTGACAAACTGCCCTCTACTTATACTAGGATGGCTCTCACTTTAAAAATATGTTCACTACTCATTAAGGTTATTTTACCTTTAATAGAGATTTCTAAAAAAAAAATCAACTTAATAAAATGGCCCCACCTTTTCAAAATTGAGAAAGTCCAAAAAAAATGTCTTAACCAATACCACAACTTGGTATTTGCAAAACATGTGTTTGGTGAAACCAACATGCAAAGGTCGTGGGAGTGCCAAAATAACATGCAAGTAGCTGGGCAACGATGGAAGATGGATCAAATATGATCCTAAGCAATAATAAGTCATGTGAGTCTCATGGTCATCCTAATTTTTAATGATCAAAATCCTCAAAAATAAATAAGGTGACTTCTACTGGACCATTTGTGAACACCTTGACCATTATATCATATGGATTATAATTGACATTGTATACAATTACACCATAGCATTTGTAGTCACCCCACTTTAGGTTTTAATCTTTACATTGATTCATACACTGAGGAGGAGTAATCAAATAATGTGTAAAATATAGGAGCATAGGCCAACAAAGAAGGAAATGGATGGTCGTAGAGTATGAAGACTAGCATTGAACATGCAGACTTTGACACATTTGTGGCCAATCTGATTGCATAGAGCACCCTTGAGGAGGTACAAGAGGCCATGACCTTTGTCTAGATCTTGGAATGCTATACAGTAGATTCTAAAATATACAGTCTTGATTAATCTTCTTATTTGGATAATCTATTTATGTTCCATTCCATTCTTACTACCATCAGATCAGCAAAGAATGGCAGCTTGGCTAGGGAAAATAGAGATCTACTTCATGCAGATCCACTGTAATATTAATTGATACATAATGAAAACCTAGTTTCAAACCTTCAATGCATTCAAACAACTAGATCTATGCAAAAAAGTTCATTCCTCTTTGAGTTGTCCTTTAGCTCACCAAAAGCTCACAAGTGTCTTACAATAGCAACAATGGATTCTTTAAAAGAATTTCATATCTACAAATAATTCCTTACATGGAAAATATAAAATCATGCAATGGAAGCCATGAATAACATGTTGAGTTGGATATGAGTGTTTCTATCACTAATTCACTTTCTACATTCAAAAGATGAATAAAGAAACTAAGGAAATGGACAAGGCTAGAAGTACCTGGATATAGACTGCGCACCGTAATCCAGACGCTTGTGAGCACCCCTCTTTGGCTATGGAGGAATGACACCTGCAAAGAAAAGGAACTTGGACAAGAAAATGTTAGATGGATAGGCGGTGGGTTGCCAAGCGAAAGCTTGTTCCCGAAAGTGTGAAAACTTCCTCAAGGGAGGTCAACCCACTGATAACAGACAGATAAAAGACCAAGGAAATACAAAATGCCAGAATATAGAAGTGATAAATAAATTAGAAAGGAAAGAAAAGACAGATGATTACCTGAAAAGAGCTGTCGGGCTGATAACAGTTGCCGAGGTCGAAAATGTTGCCGGCGTCGGTTATCTGATCTGCCGACGTCGGTTATCCTGCCGATGTCGGTTGGGGAAGTGACCGGCGTTGGTCGGGGTTGTGGCCTGTGGTTGGGTCTGGTTTGGTTTTTGGACTGTGGACGGGTCCGGTCAGTGGACGGGTCTGAGACAGAGTTTATGGACGTGCTTGAATGGTTTGGAGAATGGTCTAGGTCTGGTTGGGTGCTCTGTGCAGGGTCTTTTGTTGGCAGGAGGGATGAAGAAGTTGTCTGGGACTAGATTAAAAGGGGGATAGGAAAGAGGAAGATAGACAGGGGACAGGTTCTGAAAAGGCTTTTCAGCCTCTCAGGGGAAGGACACAGCAAGTAGAAGACAGTAGATAGGATAGATAATTGAGACTCAATGAGAGAATGAAATAAAATAATGAAATTGCTTACCTTTTGGCTTGCTGACTGAAGAATGGAGGAGTTGTTGTTGGAGCCACAGAAGACTTGTTGCAAGAGGAAATCCCTGATCTAGAGTCCCTGCCTCTGTTGCTGCTGTTGCACGAGGTCCAGAGAGAAGAGAGTCGAATGCCAAAGCATCGAGAGGATTCTGTTTATGAGCTCAAGGGTCTAGGGGCTGCAACGGATGCAGAAAGGGGTCTTGAAGGCTGCCGATGCTGGTAGTTTTGTCGACGTTGGCTGAAGGGTCACTGACGTCGGCAGTGTCAGAATGGGGACAGAGACTAAAAATAGCCTCTGCCCATTCTTGCACGCCGCCGGGCGAGGGGTTATGGGAAGAACAGTTATGAAGATGCTTAAATGGGCATGGGGGGAAGATAATGAGGAGATTTGGCATAATAAATGCTAGGGGGAAGGTGGAGGGATTCAAGGGAGGATCCAAGGTGGCAAGGGTGAGGTGGAAAGGGGGCCACTTAATTAAAATATTTAAGTTATTTTAATCAAATGAATGGAGGGGACTAAGGCCAAGGGTTAGGATAGGGGTTTGAGGTGGACAAGGGGGAGAACCAAGGTGTAGACACATTTGTGGTGTCTACATTTGCCCCTTTTTGTCTTGTTGGTTGTTCTTGACGAACTGCAAGACAAAAACAGGAGTTGGTTGCCCCAGGAAAAGGATGAGGTGTTCCCCCCTCAAAGCAATAGTCGAGAGAAGGGAACTGGAGATCGAGTGTCGATTTGACAGAGAGCTAGATAGAAGAGAGTGAGTGAAAACGCTGTAATAGTCGTGATTGCGCATAGACCACTTCACAGGAGGGTCAGGTCAAATTGTTGCATGTCGAGGGTCAAGGAGTGCCAAAATTGAAGTAACCGGGCCCCAACATTTAGTCGTCTGCTAATCGAGTCACTCAATCTAAGCTGAAACTCCAAATGGTCATCGTGTTCCAGGTATTCTAGGCTCAAGAAGTGCTCCCAGAGACACGAAAAAGCCACAAGTAGTAGGGATCAACTGGCTCGCGATCCTATACTTGCGAAGGGTCAAAAATAGTCTGTGGACAATTCTGCTAACCAGCCATGAGGTAGCATAAAGGCAAAAAACAACCAAGGCAAACGCTGTCTTGGAAGTGGTCGCGGTTTAGGAGATGGGCATGATCTCCAATGGTTAGGTGGTCGATGGATAGATGCAAAAAGTAATCTAAATATGCCCCAGGGGGCCAAAATGACATGGTCTGAAGGACTTGACTTGATTAGGGACATGATTTTGGTCATTTGGAAGGGGGATAAAAGGTTTGAAGGCCATCGACGTCAGCTATGTAACCGGTGTCGGTGTCTAAAAGAGACCGATGTCGGCAAAAATCGGCCGATGTTGGCAGACTAGGGCACGCCGATGCCGTCATCGGCGGCCTGCCAAATCCGACAAAACTGGATTGGCGGCCCACCAAAAGTCATTTGCTATTTGATTGGAAGAGAAAAAGGAGCTCTGGAAGTTTGTTGAGTCAAAGCGACCTAGAGCTGACCAAGGAGTGGTGCGAGGTGGCAGAAGAGCATTGGTGGAGAAAAGGAGTTGATTGGGCAGAGCAGGGACGCATGTGGACCAAGTGAAGAGTACAGAGCCACGAGGACAAAAATGATGGCAGAGGGGAGTAGAGGACCGGTGGGAGGTCCACCACCAGTGGCACCTATCGTGCCACCACGCCGGCGTCGACGGGATGAGGTAGGAAGGTCTCTGAACCCTATTTGATTCATTTTGGTTTTGAATTCATTTTGGAAATGTTTGTTATTTTAGGCAAGAATTGAGGGGGGAGGGTAGCTAGGAAGGTGGGTAGGTTGGCTAGGAGGGTTTAGGAGCAATTTAGAGGGTGTTTTGGGTAGTTTAGGAGATGAAATGGGGAAGTCCTAAAAATTAGGGCTCGCCCCGTTCGGCCCTAGGGTCGAACCAGTCACCGACGTCGGCCAACCAGCG
Source organism: Torreya grandis (assembly GCA_037957365.1). NCBI lineage: Eukaryota > Viridiplantae > Streptophyta > Pinopsida > Cupressales > Taxaceae > Torreya > Torreya grandis. The sequence continues at coordinate 1,325,243 of JARHVA010001639.1, forward strand.
ACTGGCATCGGTTACGAACCCACCGACGTCGATCAGTAAGTGACTGACATTGATTAGGATAGTGCCATTGTCGGCACGCTAACTGATGTCGGTGGCTGCCTGGTCAGAAAGAGTAATGAAAAATGCTTAAGTCGAGGGGTTGAAGTTAGGTCAAGGGCTTCTCAGGTGTCGGGGTAGGCTTAGATAGTCAAATAGGTTGGTAAAATAGGAAAAGTAGGAATAATGTTAACGTGTCTATGGATGGATGTAGGCGAGGCAGACTCTGATGCTACGAGATCACCTCCTGACTTTGCTGACGTGGATGCATGGAGGCGTGTCCGTCGAGGAGTGGGCGTAGATGAGCACTGTTGGACTAGGCAGGCTGAGACGCTATTGCAGAGTAGCGAGGGATGTGATCCTCATGGTGGCGTTGATCGAGTGGTGGGACCATGCCACCAACACCTTCCACCTGCCCACGGGTGAGATGACAGTCACGATGGAGGACGTCTATCAGATTTTGTGGTTACCAGTGCACGGGGCAGACTTGTATGCGTGCTCGAGAGAGGCGCATGACATTCATATGGTGACACTATTCAGAGAGCATGCTGCGGATACTAGCTACCACTTAGCGAGTTTTGCCTATGAGCCATTGTACGCGGTGGATGAGGATGCCCATCGGCTGGCAATTTTGATGATGATTGGCATCACAGTGTATGCGTTGCCAGATGCAGAGGGAGGCAGGTTCCCGGTGGTCCTGACTAGAGTTTTAGTGGAGATGATAGAGCAGAGGACAGTGTTCACCTGGGTGCCCATCTTTTTGGCTTAGGTGTACAGAGAGCTATGGGGCATCAGCAGACGGTGGCGGTACAGCTTGTGTGTAGGCCACCTCCTTCACTGCTGGGCCTACGAGCACATAGTGGTCACACGACCTCTCAGCCTCCCAGTGGTGATCTAGGCTGGCTTCAGGGTTAGATTCAGGTGATGGCGCGAGGTTATGGCGCAGACACGGGTGGATGGAGTGGTTAGGGACGTTGATCACTACAGGGGAGTGCTGGAGGGCTTGATCCCAGTGGACATCATCTGGAGACCATACCTGGGGTATCCAGCTTTCAGGGACCAGACAGAGCAGCTAGTTGGTTTGTAGAGCAGGCGATGAATTAGGGGCAGGTGAGCTAGTGAGCTCGAGAGGATCCCTACAGAGAGAGTGCAGTGCCAGTACGGGCTATTATAGGATGTGCCTCCTGCCTTCCCACAGTATAGGCGGGATGACATAAAGGCACCGCTCCCACTCCCAGAGGAGACAGAGGAGCCCAATTTTGAGGAGCTGTCGGCAGGACCTGGGATAGTCGACCCAAGGTGTATAGAGGCTTACACGGCATGGTGGGTAGGGTAGTACAGAGGGGTACAGGTCAGGCAGCAGCCAGATCTACAGGCCATCACCAGGGAGTGGGATACAACCCATGAGGAGAGGGACACGGCTCAGGCCCAGGTCTTAGTTTTGCAGGGTCAACTAGCAGGGGTGACTGGGCAGCTTGTGGTGATGACAGGGCAGGTGGCAGCATTGACAGTGCAGGTCACTATGTTACAGGGACAGCTGGCTATAGCTCAGACACAGGCAGGTGCAGGGCAGAGTTTTGGAGAGCAGGGCCCACTACAGCAGCCATCATTTTCATAGGGGGCAGGACCATCAGCATTGGTACAGCTAGGTCAGCCAGAGCCACAGGGGTCAGGACAGGGCAGATGGGCAGGGTAGATGGGTCCATCGTAGACTGTATTTATGGTTAGATACAATGATGCACTGGATGAGATCGCGTACTATGAGAGGGCCATCAGGGGGATCCCTCATATACAGCGATACTCAGAGATGAGGGCGGAGCAGAGCAGACAGAGGTTGATGTCACGAGCGATGGCTTTAGGGTCATGTAGACGGCAGAGATCAGAGGGAGGAGGGGATACAGCCTCTTCTTGACCACCGCCACCACCCCCACAACCACAGCCTTGAGGGCAGCCCCAGAGTTGTACCATGTTTTTGATGTATATACCGGCCTGCGAGCTGAAGACGAGAGATGTATTTGATTTTTGAGAGCGAGAGACAGATGCAGATTGTGTCTGCTTTGTATAAAACTGATTTTTGATATATAGATGATGAGATTTTGGCTATTGATGTGTTATGGAAATGTTATAGATGTTAGTGTGTTTCATGATGCATGTTTTGATATGATATGTATGATGATTATGAGGATAATGATTAGGTTATGTTTAATGATTATATAGTGATTTGCGATGATTAGATGATGATAGGTGTGATATGGAATGTTTAACTTGTGGATTATGTAAATGTTTAATGAGTTATGATGGATGAAATTTATGACTAATGACTTATGATGTTATAATGAAAATGAGAGTAGATTAATGATTATGTGAATGTATTATTGACTGTGATGTGATTGACAGGTGACGAGAGCAGGAGATGGAAGAAAGTGACGAAGAAAGTGTCCGAGCTAACCCCAGAAGACCCCATGTCAACTGAGTGCTGCCTACATAGCCCCTGTCGTTAGGGGCCTCAGGCCTATGTAGTTCTCCCTAAAAGGGAGGAAGGGTCAAAGAGATTGATTGGTCTTGGTCAAAGTCGTAGAAGAGAAGGTTTGTCCATCAAAGAGACGAACAAACGGGGGTGGTCGAGCTAACCTCAGAGGACGTGGTATCTGAGTGCTGCCTACATAGCCCTGGTCATAGGGCCTCAGACCAATGTAGTTCGGGCGAAAGGCCTGATTGATTAATGATTGGATGTGGTCAAGTGTCAAAATGATAAGGGTAAGATGATGCTACAGATGTCACATTGGTCGAGAGGCTTTCATCCCTAGCAAGTTTCCATAGTCGTGATGGATGTATGCTAAAAATGAATGGAAGTCTATTTATGCTTCAGCAAGTATTGGTTTATGCTTAACATAAATTGGGTCTGGTCGGTAGTTTCCATGTGTATTGGTGTCCATAGAAACTATGTGAAATGGACTAGGATGATGTCAGCTGAAAATGATGAAAATGGCTTGGTTAAAGATGAGTCAACAATTGATGTGGTTAAATGTGACCAAAGTGTAGAAAAGATGAAAGGCAAATTTCTCTTTCATTGACAAGGACTAGAAAGGAAGCATAGATAGGGGTTATTAGAACCAAAGCCCCGTTCATGCATTACGTCGTTGACCAGTGTGGTGTTAGAATGGTAATCGAATCACTTTGACATTAAAGTGAGCTCGAAGTCCCCTGAGCAGGTAATAGGAGGTGGATAGGGTAACCCAGTTTAAGAGCAGGAATAACCTTGCCCCTTTTTATAGGAGACCCTGAGACAACTACAAGCCAAGTCCATGACCCATTTTTTTTTTTTTTTTGGGTGCAGGCTGATCGATGCGGGAAGCCTACAGAGAGATGTCTTTTAATGTAGTGGTCATGTTGCGAAGCTGATCAACGTGGGAAGCTTCTAAGAAAAGTTGCTATTTGATAGCCATCCTTCGAGGGAGTGGTCTATATTTTTGCTTTATAATGTTTGAATAGCTGTCCTTCGAGGGATCAGTCTATTAGCTACAACAATGATAGTATAGCTGTCCTTCGAGGGAGCAATCTGTCTTTTTGAATTGATTTTGTGACCTTGGATATGTTTTGACATCTTGATTTTGATTTTGATTTTTTTTTTTTGATTTTTTTTTTGATTAGAGTCACGGACAAGGCTGTAGAAGTTCAAGGACTCCCTTTTATTAGGATAAAGCATGCATGTGTCATAAAGGGGTTGTAGAGGACTTGTTAAAGGGGAATAGGGTTGAAAGGGATGAGGATTGCTCAGGGGACGAGCTCAAGTTACGTGTCAAGTAGACTAGTACTCGACTAATAGAAGAATGGTCGAAGATGCAACGCATTAAGAGGCTCAGGTTCTGGCTGTCCATCGAGGGAGGACAGACGATAAGTCCCTGACCCATACTTGTGCGTGATGATAAAAGGTCTAAGCCAATTGGGGGCGAATTTGCCTCATTTACTTTGCTCCATATTGGTCACGTGTTGATTCTCTTTGAGGACGAGGTCTCTGATGTTGAAATCTCGTTCTCACAAATTTTTGTCGTAGGCCCGCTTTATGTGACTTTGGTAAACATGGAGATGATTGAGGGCAGTAAGACGGCGCTCGTCGAGTAACTCAAGTTGAGCTAAGCGATCTTGACAAAAGTCGTTGTTGGAGAGAATTTCATGTAGGGAGATGTGGAGAGACGGGATCTGTACTTCGAGAGGTAAGACAGCCTCTGTTCCGTACACGAGGGAGAAGGGAGTAGCACCCATAGAGGTTCAGATGCTGGTGCAGTAGGCCCACAAAGCGAAGGGAATATGAATGTGCCAATCCCTTCTTATATCGTTGACCACCTTCATGAGAATTTTGGTGAGAATTTTGTTGGAAGCCTCAGCCTACCCATTTGCTTGTGGGTAGTAAGGCGAAGAAAAGCTAAGTTTGATGCCAAATGAGTCGCATAGTTTCTGGACGGTCTTGTTTTTGAAGGATTTGCCGTTGTCGGTGATGATTTTGTGAGGGACACCGAAACGACAGATGATGTGGCTGCTGATGAAGTTGACAATTTTGTCAGCTTTTGTGGAGACAAGAGGAATCACTTCCACCCACTTGGTGAAATACTCAGTGGCAGTGATGATGGACTGATGACGAAGGGATGAGTGAGGGTTGATCTCACCAATGAGATCTAAGCCCCACTGAGAGAAAGGCCAAAAATCCTGAGCGACTTGCAAGGCATGGCTGGGGAGATGAAGCAGGTTAGAGTGTTGCTGACACTTGATGCAACGTCGAACATAGTCGCTACAGTCTTGATGAAGGGTGGGCCAATAATAACCCAGGCGAAGGATGTGCTTGGCAACCGAGTTTCCACTGAAGTGTCCACCACAAATCCCGTCGTGGACTTGTTTTATGGCTTGAGAAGCTTCAGTGGAGGTGAGACAGCGAAGAAGGAGGCTGTTGAAGCCTCGCTTATAAAGAAGACCCCCTAGCATGGTATAGCGAGCTGTGCACTTGATGAAAGCTCGCTGCGCATTGCTAGAGAGGTTGGGAGGAGTGACAGAATGAGACAAGTAGTCCACAAGTTGCTTATACCAGTCATCTCGTGGGCTAGAATTGATAGTGTTGATATGGTTGATGTGAGGAGAGATGTATGAAGGCAAAGGTACACGATGCACTGTGACAAAAAGGCGAGATGACGATGATGAAGATGGGATATGCGAAGCAAGAGAAGCCATGGTGTCGACAAACTTGTTCATAGAGCGTGGAACAGTCTGCAAGAGGTAATGGTCAAAAGATGCCAAAAGAAGGTCAGCACGATTCTTATACCTCTGTAAAACTTTGTTTTTACAGAGATATGAACCATTAACTTGATTAACGACGAGCTGCGAGTCACCGAAGATGTTGATAGACTTGATGTGGAGGGAAAGGGCAGTCTGAAGTCCCAAAATTAAGGCCTCGTATTCGGCCATATTATTGGTACAATCAAAGTCAAGTTTAAAAGATAGAGGCATGGGCTCCCCTTCGAGTGGGATGAGGATGACCCCTGCACCCCCATCGAGTTGACATTTGGAGCCGTCAAAGAACATGGTCATTTGGTAGACAGTGTCATCGGTGGAAAGTGTAGCGATGGATTCGTTAGGGAACTCAAACTATGAAGGTTGATTGTCGGGAAGAGGGGCATCTGCTAGTTGGTCAGCGATGGTTTGCCCCTTGATAGATTTCTGCTGGATGAATTCGAGGTCAAACTCAGTAAGCAGCATGAGCCACCGAGCCATACGTTGATTCTGATATGGCTTGGAGTGCATGTACTTGAGAGGGTCGGTGTGAGTGACGACAAAGGTTTTGTGGTTGAGAAGATAGTGGCAGAGCTTGATGGCAGAAAAGACTAATGCCAAACAGAGTTTCTCAATATGAGTATACCGAGTTTCATAGTCGACCAGTGTTCGGTTGATGTAGTAAACCGCTTGCTCACGATGATGCTCATCTTGGTGTGCGATCATGGCACCTAACGAATGGTTGGTAGCAGAGATATAAAGGTAGAAGGGTTGGTCGTCTTTAGGTGGAATGAGGACTAGTGGAGAGACCAGATAGCTTTTGAGGGCTTCAAAAGCCTCTTGACAGTCCTCATCCCATTTAAAGGAGATGTCCTTCTTAAGGAGGTGATGAAAAGGTTGGCAGCGGTCTGAAAGCTGCGAGATGAAACGGTGAATGGACTGGAGCTTCCCTTGTAGACTGTGAAGCTGCTTGAGATTGGTCAGGGGTGGCATTTCGAGGATAGCGCGGATCTTGGCGGGATCTATCTCGATACCACGGAAGGAAACGATGAAGCTGAGAAGCTTGCCTGAGAGGACCCCAAAGACACACTTCTTGGGGTTAAGGTGGACATTGTATTGCAGAAGGTGAGAGAAGATGATTGTGAGAATGGTCAAGTGGTCGCGGCGAAGTTTGGACTTGCCGAGAAGGTCATCCACATAGTCCTCCATGATTTTGTGGAGGAGATCGTGGAAAATGTAGGTCATGGCGCGCTGATATGTGGCACCAACATTTTTCAAGCAGAAAGGCATGACTCGATAGCAAAAAGTCCCCCATGGGGTGATAAAGGTAGTCTTGTGCTGATCTTCTGGTGCGATCAGGATTTGATTGTATCCTGAAAACCCATCCATGAGAGATAGCATTTCATGGCCGATCGTGAGATCAACAAGCTGGTCAATGTTAGGAAGAGGGAAGTCATCTTTGGGACAGGCTAGGTTAAGGTCGCGATAGTCCATGCAGATCCGAATCCCCCCAGTTGCTTTAGTAACTGGGACGATGTTAGAGATCCACTGTGGATAATTGATGGGTTGGATGAAGGAGACAGAAAGAAGGCGCTGAAGCTCCTCTTTAACAAGAAGCGCAATGCGAGGATGCATATTTCGAAGCTTTTGCCTAACAGGCTTAGCCTCTGGTTTGGTGACAATGTTATGGGTAGCAATGGTGGGGTCGATACCAGGCATGTCGCTGTAAGTCTAGGCAAAGGCCTTGCTATGGTTGGAAAGGAACTGGGCATAGTCAAGCTGCTCCTGAGCATCTAAAGATTGGCCAATCTTTAAGACATGAGGAACATCAGAAGAAGAAGGGAGGTTGATGTCAATGGTGGATTCATTTAACATAACCTGGGTCTCAAAAGGGAGGAAATGCTGGATAAAAGAGTCATCGGCACCCATGTAGGAAAGGATGGCATCATCGTCAACGCAGTGGACAGTGTGAATGGTTGCCGACTCATCCTCTACCATGCTAGGAGAAATGAGAGGGAGAGACCTGGACACCCCATTGAGCTGATAGGTCAGGGGTTCCAGGCGAATGGTGTTTATGGAAAAAAAAACTAGGAGGGATGGAAACCACCGACTCTGTAGGTGACAAAGGAGAAATGGGTGAGTTTGGAGGAGATTGGTCAATGGTTGGTTCGGGACAAAGGTTGGAAGGAGCCTGAGTGGGGTCATGATATCCCAGGCCATACCGTTTCTTGGCATCGTGATCATTGAGCGGCTTGATGGCCTGATGGGAGCCCTGCTCATAACGTCTGAAACCGAAACCCTTCCATGCACACCTGTGAAGGTAAGTGTGTGCAAAGGCGGGGTTACCAAGAAATGAGAAATCAGATGTGAAAGGTTGGGGTGAAGAGAGGGAATTGCCGTTGGTAGGAGCTTGATTGAGCCCCCCATAGACAAAGTTGGTTCAGAAGTGAGGAGGACCATAAGGCACGACCATCCCGATCCGATGGTCATAATTGGGACTGAGGTGAAGGCGTCCATACTCTTGCAGAGTTTGAAACATGTCTAGGGTCAACAAGCGATATTCCCCAAGTGATAGTCGTTGGAAGATGTCTTCCATGGGGTCTTTAGTCGGCGCTTGAAGAGGGGGGGTGAGGGCGACCGTCGATTGCGAACTGGTCGAAGCTTCCGCAGATGGAGGCAGTGCTGGAGTTGTTGGCTTGATGGGAATGAGAACATCGTTGGGACGGTAGGTTGTGTTGCAAGTCTTGAAGGGTGAAGGGTCAGTGGGAATGGTGTGGACTTGCCCGTCATGCTCAAACTTCACACAACGGTGTAGGGTGGAGGGTATACAGGCCATGGCACGGATCCAAGGTCGGCCCAGTAGAATGTTGTATTGAAACTCTCTTTCGATGATATAGAAGAGCTCCAGGACTGTGTGTGGACCAATGCGAATGTGAAGGATGACTGTGCCAATGGTCGTGGTGGTAGTGTTGTTGAAAGAGCATAAGATTGCGTCAGTTTTGGAGACGTAATTCTTGGGAAGAGCCAGCTGATCAAAGGCATGGGTGGAGATTATGTTGATGCTAGCGCCGCCGTTGATCATAACGCATTTAATGCATGTCCGATCAACATAGGCAGTGATGAAGAGGGCGGCGTCTTGATCCTCCGTGTTAGATGTGGGAATCTCAGAATCGCTGAATGTGATGGAGGTGACAGGAGATAAAGAATGGACGAGGGCAGCGAGTGGTTAGGGGTCCTCGGGTTGGACCTCCGCTGCCTGCAAGGCTTGGATGAGGGCTTGTCGGTGCTGAGGCGAGGTTTGGATAAGGTCATAAAGAGACATCTTTACAGGTATTTGGTGAAGCTACTTCAGCATGGAGTCGCGAATTGGCCCAGAAGAGGAAGAGGAAGATGAAGAAGGCTGGGATGTGCCAAGGATAGAAATTTTAGGCTTGGGTGCGAGAGGTGGCTTGACGAAGGGATAGGTCCAAAGAATGGTAGCTTTTTCTTTTGCCTTGTCCTTTTGCGACCTAGTGGTTATACGAATGGCATTGATTTCGAAAATAGGAGGTGAAGAAGGGGTCATGTCTCGCTGGTGAGATGTTGAGGTGGTTGAAGAGGTTGGATGGGAAGGAGTCAGGGTCTGGTCAAGAGTGTCCTCAAGGAGAAGAGTGTCCTTCTCCATATAGCGGCGGATGACGGCTTTGAGGGCACAACAAGTCTCGGTGTCGTGTCCTAGTGTACGATGATATAAGCAAATTTTCATGTCATCGAACCAGGAGGGCTTGGACCCGAGAGGTTGGAAAGGCTTGATGGGTGGAAGGGTTATGTTGGAGGTCTACAGAAGTTGGCGCAATATCAATGAGTATGAGCCCACTAAAGGGTCCGTGCTAGTTGATATGCGCGAGGTTGGTGACTTTTGCTTAGGCGAGGTTAGAAGAGGTTTTCATACCACCTTATGGGTTGATGGTGCGGTGACAGACGGAGACGGCTCTTTCTTGGTGATTGGTACCACCTTTTTGGGAGAAGGACGGCTGGAGGTAGGCAGAGGAAGCAAAGGAGGCAACGAGTTTTGATTGGAGGCCGGAGTGGGAAGGATGCTAGCCAAGGTCGAAGGATGGGGGCCCAAAATGGATGGCAATGGTGACGGGGAAGGAGGCGTTCGCTTCTGTGGTCTGGCAGTCTTCTTTGACTTGGTTGGAAGACTACCACTGGTCGAGGTCTGGCATAGGTCCACCTTCACTTGCGGGTGAGTGAGGGTGGAGACAGGACGAACGCCAAATGGTTTGATGGGCTTAGACGAGATAGATGTAGGCTTTAGTTTTGACAGGTTTGGTTGAGGTTTGAGAGTCTGGTCTTTGTCAAGAGTCTGACGAGATTCTGCCTTAGGAGGATTAGCAGCATGTGATGAGAGGGCATGGGTATGTTGAAGGGCTTTAAGACGCTCCCACAACACCTGAGGCGTCACTTTCCTCAGAGGGAGAAGCTCAATTTTCTCCACTAACCAGGAAAATGGCTGAGAAGAAGATGTTGATGGTTGTGAGGTTGAAGACGAGATGGGTGTAGTGGTCTTAGATGCATGGTATGGTGAAGACAAGACAGATTTAGATGAAGATGAAGGGGAGACAGGTTCTTCCCTGGGTGGAGAAGAAATCGGGGAGCGAGGCTCCTCCAGCGGGTAAAGGGCAGGGATGATGGTGCCCTCCACTTGCGGCTGAGGAGTAGGAAGGGTCGGGTCCTCCATAGGCAGCAGAAAGGAGGATGGCGAGACTGATGGTGCTGGTAAAGCTGAGGCATCCTCCAAGATGAGAGAGGTCGACGGAGAACTAGCCAGGGAAAGAGGTTCGTCCACATGTGACGGACTGATTGATGGCCTAACCTCTTGAGGTTGATTGGGGACGAAGGGAGAGACCGTATTGACTGTTTGAATATTATGTTTATGATTGTCGTCAATTAAGGTCTGGACATTGTTCTGAGTTGGCGGATGATTGGGGAAAGGTTGTTTGAAGATGTCAATGGCCTGATTAGGAGGTGCATTCGGATTGTCTAAGATGAGATCCCCCTTTTCAAGCATATCTTGGATTATGTTCTTAAAAGTTTTGCAGTTTTCTGTGTCATGGCCCTTAACATGGTGGAAGCTGCAGAAGTCTTGCTCCCTATACCACGCAGGGATGGCGCGTGAGGGATCGAATTGTGGAGGAGGTCGAGCTTGAGGGAGATTGAGGGCCCCCTGTTTAACAAGCTTTTCCAGCACAGACGCATATGATTCTCTGAGAGGAGTATATCATCGTTGTACGTATCTTTGCTGGAATTGGCAAGTGGCGCTCTGAGATGTGGATGGCTCAGGCTGATTGGTCGAAGGTGAGGAGGATGAAGGCCTAACGACCACAGCATTGGCTGAAGCCTTGGATTTAGAATTGGATGATGATGGCTTAGCAGAAGAAGAGTCATTGGTCTTAGAGCTGGGATTCTTGCTCCGTAACTTGACTTTATTCTCCTCGATGGCACGCAACTCAAGTTTGTGAGCCATTGTGAAGGCCTTGTCAAAAGTGCAGAAGGTTTGAACCCTCAGGGTGGAAGAAATGTGTCTGGCGCAGGCTTGGGAAAAGAGTTCAATAAGCTCGGCCTGGGGTAAGGAAAAGGAGAGTTGATTGATGAGGCCTCTCCATTGAGCAACGAAGTCGGCTATGGACTCGTCCTCGAATTGCCAGATAGAATAGAGGTCCGTGATCGAGACCTTCTTGGTTATGTTGATGGAAAAGTGATCGAGGAAGAGCTGGGCCAATTGTGTGAATGAGAAGAGAGAATGGCTGGGAAGGGAGCTATACCAGTTGAGCGCAGCACCCGAGAGAGACATAGAAAACGTGCGTAAGAGTAACGCATCGTCATGGGCAATGAGGTAACAGGCATGTCTGAATGCCCACAAGTGTTGCTGTGGGTCTTCCTTGCTTTGAAAGTGAGAAAACTTCGGAAGCTCCCACTGGCTAGGATATGGTTTGATTGAGACAGAAGGATGAATGGGCTCGTTGCAGATCTGCTCGTATGAGAGAGCGTTGTGCGAGCTGGAAACAGAGGTCTCTAGACTGGTCATCTTGTCTATCAGCATTTTGATGATGTCTGCCGACGGATTGATGGGTGGCGCACCCCCTAAGTTGTAGGGCACTTGGAAGAGGCTAGGGGAGGCATATGATGTAGTCGGTTGCCCCTCTAAAGGCGCAACATAGGGGTAACTAGTCGTAGGGATAGATGAAGAGGCTAAAGGTGGTTGGGTAGAAGGCATAGCTAAGCCCGATGTTGCTACGAGAGGTTGGACTGTGGTAACGGGGGCCAATGGATAAGAAGCCATCCTGGTGTTGATAGGGCCCAGGGTAGGCAGAATAGAGACGATAAGGTTCTGAAAAGGAGTGGATAGCGGTTGAGTGGGTTGAGGTTGACAGGGGGCCGAAACCCCGGTGGAAGTGGGCCCAATGATAGAGGGAGAGGCCACACCTGGAGGATTGGTCAAAGTCTGGTCAGCGGTTAAAGCGATGGCTTGAGTGTCTGAAGGTTAAACTACGGATGCTGTCGATACAGCTGTAGTTGCGGTAAGGGAGGTTGGCATTCCGTAGATTGGATTGCCCAAGGAGTCTCGTGTTTGGCTATGCGCGAGATAGTGTTGCAAGGCCTTGACATTGAGGTCCAAGAATCGTTCAAAATCTTGGTCCCCTTCTTGGACAATAGGAGTCTGCGGCGGGGTTGGACGGGTAGGAGTTCTTTCGGTCTCCGAGTTGAACTCCATTGTAGGCTTGGTCACAGACGGGGTAGACGAAAGTGGTTGGCAGCTGGCGTGGTTGACAAGAGCCTTGGCTTGGCTACGAGTCAAAACCATGCAAGGCAAAGAAGGTTCAGGTTTCAGGAACTGTGTTGTTTAGTTTCAGAAAACCAGGATGGAGTCTTTGACAGAGAAGGGATAGGTTTTAGGCTGCTGGTTTTTAAAAAAAAGGACAGTGACAGAGACCGACGTCGATTAAAAAACCGATGTTGGTAAGAAATATGGCCGACATCGGTCAGATAACCGATGCTGGTAATAGAGGAAAGCCGACGTTGGTGATAGAACCGATGCCGGTGACAGGGGAAAGCCGACGTCGGTGGAAGAACCGATGCCGGTGACTGTGTTTTCCAGAGAACCAAAAGATTTGAAGATTCTTGGAAAAACAATGAAGAAAGCATCCTCACTCACTCAAACAAACAGATGAGAAGAGGAAAACAGAGAGAGACAGACAAGCCTAAGCGATAAATCCTAGGAATTAACTTTAGAAGCTATGGCTTATGCCTTAGATGAATGTTTGGGGAGATTGGCTGTCAAGAAGGTCCTAGAAGAAGCAGTCTAGAGCTGGTTTTGGGTCTTGTTTTAGGTGCTCAAAAATTTGTGTTAGGGTCTGGTACGTGGCCTGGTGCTAAGGAGCAAGCTCCCCTCACTTCACGATTACAGTGGTTAGTTGGTCTCACTTAGCCAAGATATACCTTGCCTAGAGTTTATCCTCCGCCAGAGAACGGAGTGGGCTTCCCCCTTGGTGATGAAATCCAAGTAGGGTCACCGGGACGGGTAAGGTATCCGCTGGGGGATGAAATCCCAGTCGGGCCTTGTCTTAAGTAAGTTTTATGTTCGTTTTAGTGCATGTGGTTTGGTAGTGTAACATCAAGTGTCTATGATTTATTCAATATGCGTCTAAGTTACTAGATGTGGACTAAGAAGATGCAAGCACAAGCAGAAATGAATGCAAAGTGTTTTAATGCCCAAGTTGAAATGTGATGTTTGTTATGAAGAAAAGTTTGAAAAAGGGTTGAGAGTATGACGTTGGACTAGTCTAGAATGTGCAAGAAAGAAAAGAATGATTCTTTTTAAATTCCTGCTTATAGTGTCATTGAGAAGAAAAGAAGGAGGAGAAAGGTAAGAACCTAATGCTCCTAAATGAATGAAGAAGAAAAGGAACCCAGGAGGAACCTAGGGTCCCACCGGGCGTGCCAGAATGTTTCTATCGCTAATTCGCTTTCTACATTCAAAAGATGAATAAAGAAACTAAGGAAATGGACAAGGCTAGAAGTACCTGGATATAGACTGTGCACCGTAATCCAGACGCTTGTGAGCACCCCTCTTTGGCTATGGAGGAATGACACCTGCAAAGAAAAGGAACTTGGACAAGAAAATGTTAGATGGATAGGCAGTGGGTTGCCAAGTGAAAGCTTGTTCCCAGAAGTGTGAAAACTTCCTCAAGGGAGGTCAACCCACTGATAACAGACAGATAAAAGACCAAGGAAATACAGAATGCTAGAATACAGAAGTGATAAACAAATTAGAAAGGAAAGAAAAGACAGATGATTACCTGAAAGGAGCTGTCAGGCTAATGACAGTCGCCGAGGTTGGAAATGTTGCCGGCGTCGATTATCTGATCTGTCGACGTCGGTTATCCTGCCGACGTCGGTTGGGGAAGTGACCGGCATTAGTCAGGGTTGTGGCCTGTGGTCGGGTCTAGTTTGGTTTCTGGACTGTGGACGGGTCCGGTTAGTGGACGGGTCTGAGACAAAGTTTATGGACGTGCTTGAATGGTTTGGAGAATGGTCTAGGTCTGGTTGGGTGCCCTGTGCAGGGTCTTTTGTTGGCAGGAGGGACGAAGAAGTTGTCTGGGACTAGATTAAAAGGGGGATAGGAAAGAGGAAGATGGACAGGGGACAGGTTCTGAAAAGGCTTTTCAGCCTCTCAGGGGAAGGACACAGCAAGTAGAAGACAGTAGATAGGATAGATAACTGAGACTCAATGAGAGAATGAAATAAAATAATGAAATTGCTTACCTTTTGGCTTGCTGACTGAAGAACGGAGGAGCTGTTGTTGGAGCCATGGAAGACTTGTTGCAAGAGGAAATCCCTGATCTAGAGTCCCTGCCTCTGTTGTTGCTGTTGCACGAGGTCCAGAGAGAAGAGAGTCGAATGCCAAAGCACCGAGAGGATTCTGTTTGTGAGCTCAAGGGTCTAGGGGCTGCAACGGATGTAGAAAGGGGTCTTGAAGGCTACCGACGCTGGCAGTTTCACCGACGTCGGCCGAAGGGTCGCCAATGTCGGCATTGTCAGAATGGGGACAAAGACTAAAAATAGCCTCTGCCCATTCTTGCACGCCGCCGGGCGAGGGGTTGTGGGAAGAACGGTTATGAAGATGCTTAAATGGGCGTGGGGGGAAGATAATGAGGAGATTTGGCATAATAAATGCTAGGGGGAAGGTGGAGGGATTCAAGGGAGGATCCAAGGTGGCAAGGGTGAGGTGGAAAGGGGGCCACTTAATTAAAATATTTAAGTTATTTTAATCAAATGAATGGAGGGGACTAAGGCCAAGGGTTAGGATAGGGGTTTGAGGTGGACAAGGGGGGAGAACCAAGGTGTAGACACATTTGTGGTGTCTACAATGAGATTGAGTAGTAAAATAAAATAACATATAAAGTAGGCATAACAAAGGCAAATCAAGACTTTCTAAGGACAAAATCTAGGATCAATGTGACATAGTTAATGTCCAAACAAATACATATCCAAAACACATTGTAAGGAAAAATAATGCAATGAATCAAGTTGAGTAATAGCTATTAGAGATGCTCTAATACCATGAAAGAGTTCACAACACTCTTCAACCAAGATCTCTCCGACACACCATTACCACATCATGAATGCTTCAACACACACACAAAGAACAAAACCAATTGTTATTCAAAAAAATCATATGAAAAAACATGTATAATATAATATAGATCCCTCACTTAAATAGGCAAGGAAAAATCAGACTCAAGCCTAACTAGCTAATGTGGGATAAATCCTCACATAGGACAAAACTAGAAAAAAGACTAAAATCCTAGCTAAAACCTAGCAAACATGAGAAATAAATTCTAAAAGGGGCTAAAGGTTGGTTTATGAGTTTTAGGATAGTCTAGGGATGATAAACATTCTTAACATAAACATAAAATAGAATAGAAAAATCTAAAGCTATTGTAAATAATGAAATATACATGACTTAATAATGCTCTAATTATGTGATGATCATGAGGTTGATATGCTAATTTTTGGCCTTTTGACAGATGTTGAGGGGTTAACATGGTAACGTGTTTTTCCAATAGGGAAGAGACTAATCATCTACTAGTCATCTTAGAGGAATTCTTTTAGCATTTGGGAGAAAAATCATAGTCCTTTGCTCAATGTAAGTCTGAGAATAAATCAACATCGATTCTATCGTATCGACATCGATAATGGGGATCATTATCAATCCTTTCCATTTTTACCAAAAGTTGATTATTTCAACCATGGGTTAAACTAAGATCTAAACTATTATATGGGTTTTGGACTGCGGTTGTTAGGGAGTTTAAACCATTTGGATTTTATTGTATTTTGGTATATCTAGTTAGATTTAGTGGTTGGTAATTATTTAAAACTAATTTCTTGGGGGATAAAATGGTAATTAGTGAAAAATAATTATGTGGGATAAAATATTAGTTAGTGAAACTAATTACGTGGGGTAAAATGGTAATTAGTGAAACTAATTATGTAGGGTAAAATATTAATTAGTGAAATTGATTACGTGGGGTAAATGGTAATTAGTGAAACTAATTACATGGATAAAATGGTGATTAGTGAAACTAATTATGTGGGATGGGATGAGAAAATAAAGAGGGGACTAATACATACATTAACACAAATATATATTATGTGAAATCCTAGTGCCTATAGAGACACTAGTGAAATAATATCCACTCTTAGCCATTTTAGGATCATGTAGCACTCTTCATATGACCTTATATGATGACTAACAACATGTAAACAATGTAATAATATAGGACAAATGAAAGGAAGTTGTAGAGTATCATTAACATTCATCAACCACCATGAGAATACACTAGTTATAGGATTGATAAGGCTATAAATTAGCATGTATTCATTTTAGAGGTAAGTTACAAGTATTTACATGAGAAAGGATTCACCATACTTAGGGTAAGGATCCATTAATAGCCTTTCAAGTCATTACATATAGGAGAAATGAGAGAGAGAAGAGAGAGAAGGGACATTGAGAGAGTCCATGACAAGTGTCATCCTTCACAAGTTAGTTATAGGTCCAAGTGGAAGAGGTCAACAAAATTTTTATCATCATATTCAACATGTGTAACCTTAGTTTCATGATGATCTTCTAGAGAGTTTGTGTAAGATAAACTCTTCAACTCCCTGGATAACTCACCATTCCTCTATGAAACTAACGTCTTTATTGATAATAAATGACAATTTGCCTTCTTGATCATATAATTGTCTTCTTGAACTATCATTTGATATTTTTGAAACCTTACATATGTTGGGAGGCCTTCATGTTGATGTTATAAAGTATATCAAACCTTCCAAGATCTTCAACCTCTATCCAATTTCCACTAGGTCCATATGTGTCTTGAAACTATTCATACTCTCTTCTCCGCTCCTTTGCACTTAGGTGGAGTAGTAAAAATTCACCTTGACACCTCATATGAAGGCTTTAGAAACATCATACAATGTCTACCCTCAATTCATAGGTGGTCTCAAATGGTTTATCATGTTTCACTCAATCAATCTCCATGGAAAACCACCACAACCTACAATTTTAGGCCTATTTTGTACCCCTTTTGCTCACACATACCACTATGATTGGTATACAAGGTATTCAATAGAGGTATATTTTTAATTTAGATGATTTTTAGGTCAATTTAATGCATTAGAGGCACTTCAAGGCACTTACATAGTCATTAAGTTCATTTCAAGGTTCTATGAGGGTTTAAACTATCCTACCTTGTTAATGATTGTTCATAAAGTTGAGGCCCTAAACTTATGAAATAATTGCACTAATTTGGATTAAGGTGACCCTATTAACACCTCTAATATCCATTTGAACCCATGAAAATCCATGTCTTCTTGAGCTCCTAGAATGGTTTTAGAGAGGTTTTGAGTGATTTAACTTCTTAGTATTATTCATACTATACTTATTTCATTAAGGATGATTGATGACATCAATTTTAAGTGTGGTAACCTCCTGAACACATCCAAACTCCATTCCTTCCCATGTATCTCTTTAATGGAGTTCTAAGCTTCAAAAAATAACCTCTCAGGCTCAAAACTATGACTTATTATTTGAGATGAGTATTTTTAGCATGAAACAACTCTAAGGACTTGATATTCAATTAGACATGTTCAATTTATATTTTATATAGCTCCTTTTAGTTATATAAAATGTTTACTCCATTCCTATTAAGCTCATCACATTCTAAAACTTGTTTATCCACATATAACGTTTAGGTAGGGTTTTAGGCCTACCTAAGCCTAATGGATTCTTTAACTGTGTTTACTCTTTTCAAAAGGAATTTTATGGGTTTGAGTGTCTATATATGGTACCCTCACATGTCTATGACCACTTTTATTTCATTTAAAAATCTTATCCATTATTGGATCTCTTCATAACCTATCACAGTCCTTTTTTGCCTTGTACAGTCTATAGGGAGGTACTTACAACAAACTGTAGGTGCATACTTTATTGCCATTTCTTCTCAAGTATGACCATGAGTGTCTATAATATTTTTTTATGATCCTAAAGTTTCTTATGTTCCTATCAAGGATTATCTAACCCTCACTTTAGTTGTATGATCTTCAAAGTATGACTTTTACATGCCTCCGAGTCTATTCCTTCTTCCATGTTAAGGCATATAGATGCATGTTTTTAGTTTGATATCATTGTATACACCAATCTATAAAAATATATTAAAGGCATGATAGGTATTTTATAATCAAAATAAATCAATTTAATTATTGTTTTCTTAAATCTAAAATTTCTATATTCATATTGAACCTTGAGGTCTCCAAACAAACTTGTAGGTGCACAATTCTATTTGAGCATGAGGACATAATGGAACTTAAATTTTCTGAAAACCCTTCTGATAAACATTTTCATTCACTTCTAAAACTATAATTAGGTCTCTTTCACCTCAAATGACTTCTTGTAGTATTCATCTCTCATACTCAAATTCAAAACATGCCTCTTTCTACATGTAGGCCTGTAAGTGCATGTTTCCAACTTGATATCATTGTAGACCTACTTGGAGATGGTTAGTGTTGGGATATCAAGAATCCAAATTCTCTATTGAGATATGGAAGATCATTGACAATCATAATAGACCAATTTCATATTGCTTTCTTAAATCTCAAGCTTCCATTTCATGTTTTCCCTCTCTAGTATTTCAACAATCATATAGGTACACAATCCATAACTAGAGCCCATCTCAACTTGATCTTGTAATTCCTTATGTCTTGAAAGTTTTCATAAATTTTGGAATAAAATAATATTATCTTACTAGTTTTATCATATTCCTAAAAGGATAACATACTTATTTTGTTAAGGAATCTCCTAATTTTTCCTTCAAACCTACGTGTTCCATCTGTGTGTATATGAATACTTTGAATTTCACCCTATTTTACTATGAATCATCCTAAAAATATTATGGGGTTTTTTATTGAAGTGTGACCATCAACAAAAACTTATCAAAGTGCATTAAATACCTTATTTTCCTTCAAGTTCTATTGTTTTTCTTTTCACACTTAAGCTTTGTTCAAGCACCTCTTTCTTAATGGGCTTCTTGGACTGCCATTTAAACCTTGTTAACCCCTTAGATAGATCTATGGATTTGGGAAGAATAGGTTTTCATCATAATGAGCTCAAATCCAACCTTACTTATCCTTAGGACCACTTCAACTCTGTTAAAACCCTGACTATCCCACTAAAATAGTGAGAAAGTACCTTTCTCTTATCAAAACAAGTACATAAATGTCTCAGTAGATTGGATTTGATGCTATGGATACCATTAGGCATCTTGGGATCCCTCCTCAACCATAAAATTTTAATCATCCACCTTGAAATGTAATAACAAGGAGAAAACTAGGCTCATTGGATTTTACAAGGGTTTTGGGTACCTTATATATTCATAATTGTTCATAAAGCATGGCCCTACAACCCTCAACTAATGCAAGGAATATTAATGGAATAAGGGAATACACCTACCCCCAAGAGCATTTGACTCAATTCTTCTTGACATACATGAACCAACATTAAGAAAACTACCTTCTGTAGCTTGTGAAGGAGATGTACAAACCCATTGGAGAGATTGAATAGGTTTTGGCCCTTTTTAGGACTTTGTAAGATTTGTATGCATATTTTGATCTTGGGGGAAAGTGAAATAAGCCTTTAAGAGGCTTATAAGACCACATCCAACCTAAATAAATTCTCAAAGAGATCCCCATAGATCTTCTTCCTTCAAGAAACCTGTATATTTTACCACGACCTTATTGTAGCTATAGACACTAAAAAACCACACCACATGGTTCTAGTCATAGTAAAATACCCCCTTAACCCCATTAAGTTAAGATATTTATTAAAATCCTTAAAAGAATCTATTTACCCCATTTTGGATTAATTTAATTAATTAATTAAGTTAAATGAGCCTATTTACACCTCCCTACCTAAACCCACAACTAAGTCATCGACACCTAGCCTTCAGACTATTTCCCACCCACGCATTAATGCCCTAACCTCTTAGACTTATTATTCATGCATACCAATGCTACCTTAAAAAACATCAGACCACTTCCATTAGTCTTAAAATCCAATCTTAAGTGCAAATGACTAATTTTAGCAAACTTGGACTATTTATCCTTGACCAATGTCAGTCACCCCTTGACTGATGTTGGTTTACCAAGACTAATATCGGTTACTTAAGGTAACCTAAAGACCCTACCTTAGGAGGTTGAAATTTTTGAGTGAGAATCATAAATCTCAAGTAAATCTAAGATTCCAAGTGAACCAATAAACTAGACCAAAGATAGTAAAGTATTTTAGCATCTCACTATGAAGGGCTCAAGCATTATTACTCTATCCACATTGTTCCAAGTTCCCAATCAGCTTAAATTTAACTTTATGACTTCTCCAGGCCAAAAAAATCCAAAAGATAAGTATTTTAAACTTGTATTAAGCTCAATTATTTAATTTTTAATAGTTTAGTTCTTGTCTCCACTCCCCATCTCTCTTCATACCATCCCTTTTGTTGGATTTCTACAACTTCAAACACTTCATTTTGCACCAAACACCCCTAGACCATTCCCAGTCACTTAAGTGACAAACCCCTAAGTTTGATACCTTTGATAATCTATTATAACCTTACAACCATTATACAATCCTAAAATAATCCATATAAACCTCTATATAACTCACTCAACATCCATTCTACCCAAAACCAGAACCCATAGTAATCGACATCGGTCACCTTGACCAGTATCGATCATCCCTTGGACTGGTATCGGTTGCCTTAAAAAATATTAGTTGCACCATGATTAGGATTGGTCACTGTGTAATTTATTTTCCCAAAAATAATAGGATAATTCCACTTATCAACTTATTGTCACCAAATCTTACACCCTAGAAGAGGGTGTTCAAGCCTCTTCTAGATTTGGGCAACATGGGAACACTTCCATGTATGTGGGTGTACCTATAGTGGAAGTGAGCCTATATATTTAAGGGCTAGCTCCCTGAATGTATCTTGAAGTGATTTCACCTATGCTAATGCTTGTTTATGAGAAAAGAGTTAGAAGTTTCAAGAAATTAACCTAATCTAAAGGGTGATACACCAAGATGTTTTCCACATGACCATAATACTCCATTCACTAAGAAACAAAGCATACAAAATAGTCTCAAATTTCTATAGGATTCTAACATGATGATTTAACTTATTTGGGAATAATGGAGTTTTATTCCTATTTTAGTTAAGGGTCTGGATTAATAAATTATTATAGAATATAGTAATAAATACAATCCTAATTTGTGCAACTATTTGTCTTTTTCACCTTTCTAAAAATAACAATAAATAAGAAGAAATATAACTTAGCTAGAAAATAGACTAAGATGGTTGATATAGAGGTTAAAAATAGCTATGCAAGATTGGGAAGGTATCATGAACTTGAATCTATATTTCATTGGGTAAAAGGATAGAAGCACCAAAAAGTGGACACTTTAGATGTCTAATGTTGTTGTCCATTCCTACTGATATTGTCCAAACTGATCATAGAGACCTAAAAATTTCTAGGTAGTTATGTTGTGCCTATGTGATCATGCCTATGAAAAATTGAGCACTGGTTATCGAAAAAACTCATTATGGAGCTGATTTTATCTTCAAATCTTAACCCTCCATCATGCTTGATAAAATGATATTTGAGTCATTTGAGAAAGAGGGGGATTAGTGTGTAATATGTATTGAATGTGAAATCCACAACCCTTGTGTGGGCATGCTTCCTACATACCAATACTTTGAAGATGGATCAAGTCATATGTATTTCTCCCACCTAGTGTGTTTTGTGCAATAATGTGATGTAAATGCTAAGTTGATAGTGTTTGAGGTGGCTAGGGACTGGTATGGGGATTTGAGAAGGTTTATAGTTTTGTTGGGTGATTGTGTGCAAAGAATAGGGAAGTTTACCTTAGTGCTTTGCTTGTATTCTTACTTGCTTTATAAGTTTGGTCACCTCCCTTGTAAATGGGCTTTGAGTGGGATTTTATAGGGAACAAGTGGTCATGGGTTAGATGTATTCACTCTAGGCTAACCTAATTAAGGATAATGACTGAATGAAAAAGGCCTTTGGGGCTCAAAGTGTAAATGGTTAGGACCACCAAA
Organism: Torreya grandis; assembly: GCA_037957365.1. NCBI lineage: Eukaryota > Viridiplantae > Streptophyta > Pinopsida > Cupressales > Taxaceae > Torreya > Torreya grandis. Next base: position 1,347,250 of record JARHVA010001639.1, read on the forward strand.
AATTGGACACTTATTTATGGGGTGTTATAGTCCAAATGGGGTGCTCATATCCTATAGGTTCAAAACCTAGAGGAATAGGGTTGGCATGGGGAATACTATCTGGATGACATAGAATAGCCATTCAAAAGGTTTTGGATGATTGGTAATGAGAAAAAAAGTGTCTATAAGGGTCACAAGATCATGTAAAAATGACATTTTATATGACTACATTCCCCCCCTTTATTCTAGTGATGTAGCAAAGTGAAATACTAGGATAAAGTAAAATATAAATCATACCTAAACTTACCTATAAGGGTGAAGCCCATGAAGATGTGTGAAGCTTAGTGTGCATAGAGAGAACACAACTTGAAGCATAAATTTTCAAGAAAAAAAGAGTAGATCATTTTTTACTAGACATGCTATGTCTAAAATAAGAACGTACAAAGGTTGGGTAAAAGAGAGAGGAAGAGAAAGGAATGAATACACCCCATTGGGTACATGAACCAATACAAAACTTGTTATGATGTTGAGTGATGTTGGGTATGTGTTTTAATAAGAGTAATATTTTGAATGGATTTGAGTGCTCAATTCCTTGAAGGTGGATCAAGAATACAAAGGTTGGACCTTTGGCTCCATCATCGCACACTATGTAGTGAAACTATGTGATGATGCATGTATTAATTGATGTTTGGATTATGTGTCTAATCCCTCTGAGTAGGTGGCTCAAGAATACAAAGGATATCTACTCCTTCAACTCCATCATTTCCCACTAAGTGTGAACTATGAACTGATATTTGTATGAATGTGTGTTGTATGAGATGGCTCATGAAGCCCATAAATGCTCTATAATCTGACAATGTGGCATGGATATCCAAATGTGTATTAAGAACTAATCTAATATTGACCACTCTAAAAGGTAGAGATTAGGCTTGTCTGAAATCCACTCCAAAACTGAGAACTAGGCTTATATGAAAGCCACTTTGAAATGATGCCAACCACCTACATATGAAATAAGTCTTAAAACTACTAAGAATTACTAGGTAATATAATGAGCTACAAAGAAAAGAAGGAAAATGTGTTGTGCACATTGCCCCTAATCACTAGTGTCTGTAACATGGATTCTATCTAGAATTTTTACCAACTGCCCAATCTGAAACAAGAAGTGAGAGCCATCATGCCATGCATGATGCCCCCTATATTTGGATAATCTAACTAGAATTATATTTAAATTGCCTAATCTAAACTAGACTCTAGCCGACAAAATTGTAATTGACCTTACCTTTCTATCTATTTTTGAAAATTTTAGGTTTTTATCTATTTGGATGAGAGCACCAAAAGTGGACACTTTACTGTAGGGCATTGTAGTCCAAATGGGGTGCTCTTATCCTTTACTATTTTTTATAACTATTCTATGTTCATCCTTATTTTTTGGTCTGTTCTACATGTTTTGAATTATTATTATTGTTTTAAGTGTTCTAAGAACTAATTTTGGTTGATAAAGGGATTTGATCTCAGTGACAAAACCCTTGTTTATTTCCCCCTCTTCTATGGGTAAGAATGAAGACCCTAAAATGATTTCCCTCAAAATAAATATCTCTACAAGTGTGTTATGCTATAGAATACATGATATATAAATGATGATAAAAAATATGTCTCAAGATATAACATAGTTTATGTTGGAGATTGTTAGATCAATAGGGGTATGCCTAGATAGATGTAATAATGTAATAGCATGTGCACTATACTAAACTAAAAATGGAAATCTAGTTATTTTTCAAGGAGGGATGGAGTATGATGTCTATCATGGCATCCAAGAAGGTAATATAATGCATGATGTGGATCATGAAAATGTAAACAACTAAGAAGCAAACTCACAAACAAGCACACAAGGCAAGAAGCAAGAAGCAAACAAAAGAGACCAAGAGGCCAAGAAAACAAGGGACATGGGCATATGCCAATCAAATTAGGAAAGTAATAATATAAGGAATGTTCAAATGCCCACATACACATATAATTGTAAATAAGCAAGATTGGCATGAGGGCCACAAGAACATATAAGATTACAAGCAAAGGACATTGGTAAATGTCCTAAGGCACATACAAATAACAAAATCGGAACTGAGAAATGAAATCACATCTAGATACTCAAAGCAAGAAAGGAAGGCATGTAAATGCTGAAAATACTATCAAATCTAACTGATCAAAGTAAGAAGTGAAAGTATGTAAAACATGTAGTACAAGACTAGGTAGATGCGAAGAAATACACGAGTGTTATATACTAGTGAGTGTTGATAGAATAATTTATGTAAGCTAGTAAGTAATGTACATCAACATGATAACTAGAGTGTATGGTGTAGTAAAGACATAACTTGGATGTTGTAATCATGTAGAATATGCCCCTAGTGGGTAAATATGTCGATGTATGTCTCGAATGTAAAAGTAAGATTCCCCCTCAATGGGTAGATATGTCAATGTATGTCTTGAATGTATAAGTAGGATGCCCCCTCAATGGGTATAGTGAGGAAATAAAGGATATGGATGTCACTACACACACTCATATAAGATCAAGTGAAGCATGGTAATGTAGATAAATTGATAAACAATAGCATAGAATAGCAAAATGTAAGTCTATCATGGTAGTAGAAATGTAAAGCATGCATAATGCATAAAGTATAAAGTTGAATTTTTTTTGGTGTTTTGATTTATTTGAATATTTTTATATTTTGACATGTTAGAGTTTTTTTTTAATTTTTAAATATTGCATTATTTTTGGTATTTTGAAATAATCTATGTACAAGTAAGTAAAAAGACATTATGTACAAGAAAGTAAAAAGAAATTATGTACAATAAAGTGAAAAGAAACTATGTATAAGTAAGATAAAAAATTATGTACAAGAAATATTGAGAAGAAATGATACTAACTGATGAGTCTCATAAGAGACTCCCTATCATGGTGTCGTGTATCAAGGAGAGGGATCATGCATGATTGTGAAGCATGATGGAAGGGCTAAGACTGTGACTTTAAAAGATATGTATGTTGTAAGTGCTCTGAAATGTCTATAGTGTAAATCAACTGTGGGGTTACCCTATAAATCTGAGAATTGGATGCAACTTTGGGGTTCTTAGGGACCCATATGACAGTATAATAAGCTCTCTAAAAATATGATCTATGTGTAGAGGCATGATAATTTAATGATACTTCCCTGGGTGTGAATATTGTGGTTGGAAACTATCTAGAGTCTTAAAAATGTCATTAATGTAGTGGTCACTCTAAGAGAGGCCTCCATGGAAGTGTATGAACTCTTTGTGCTAGAGAGGGAGGCCTCAACTGTGTCTAAATATCAACTAGAGGAAGGATTATAACTGGTGAAGGAGCTAAAACTAGTGACTATAGAGTAGGAGATGGATTTGAAGTGGGGAGTGGTAATTCATACAAAATTTCACTAACTATAACAACTTTATTGACGTGAATGTATTTCATGCATCTATGAACTATAGAAGGTACTACAAAAAGTTTCTAGATCCATGGTCAACCAAGAAACATGTCATAGACACCTACACTAGGAATAATGGTAAATGGTGTGGTGATATGTGCTAAAGCAATCTATAGAGGAAGTATAATCTCACATAACGAACTCTGTATGTGTCTAATGAATCCACTAATAACTATGTCCATCGAGATGATAACCTACTCTAAATATCCTAAATGCTGAAGTAATGTCATAGTACACATGTTCACATTGGATCCATTGTCTACGAGAACATTATGAATGGGATGGTGATCAATGTAGGCTCTAACAATAGTGCATAGTAATCTAAATCATCCTCAACTATCTCCTACTCTGAGGATATTGAAGGCCTAGCTAAAAATGTATAATTATACACACTAATCATGTTACTCAAAGGATGTGACTCAATTGATGATGCATGGTATGTATTTGGTGGAGGGTGTGCATGATATGCATGGTGAACACCTAATGTGCCCTTATATCCTATTTAGAATGATATGGGAAAAGGATTAGAGAAACTTTTTAGAGCCTTCTCTTATGTTTTTTTTCCTAAGGAGGCTCAACTAAAGTGCCAAGATCAATAAGGTTACCATCTATCAAGTCTTATATCTTGTGTCACAAACTAATGTATCTATTCATTGTGTGTCCTGATGCCCTATGCAAATCATAGGATGCATTCTAATCATATCCACATGGAAGAGGCTTTGTTGTATCAACTTCTCAAATAGGATGGAGAAATAGGGTATTGCATTCCAATAAATATTGTAAGACTCTATTTGGAGATACTGGTAGATTGGTAAAGGCTCATCGAAGAGGTGATAATAAAACCACTTACTAAGGGGGTTGTGAAACCACATTAATGGTAGGTTGATTTTGAATTTTTCTATCATTAACCTTTACTTTGTATGTGAATTTATTATTACTCTTGTTTGTTATTTTTGATATGCTTGTGTACTTGAGTTTTCCCACTAAAATTAATTTTACTACCATTTCCTTTAGTGTATGAAGAGATCTTGTAATTCTTGATTGGCTATGGGGCTAGTTATTTTAGCCAAGATAGTCTTATATCTAATAACATAATCTATGAGATGTTCATTTGACCTTTGTTTCTATTATGCAACTTGGGAATAAGAAACTTTGTCACATATGTTAATGTTGAAATGAGCTAGGAACATATCAGCTCAAGGATTGAATACTTTGACTGAATGATTTGATTTACTATAAAACCACTATAGATCATAATATTTTAATCTCCATGGAAATAACTTGGTTAGTAACTATTCATTTGGCACATAGTCTAATCATGATGCATGAAAATCTCTAAAGTGTGTTTCTAGATCACCCTTGCCATCATATAGAGTGAGCTTGGGTAATCAAAACCTAGTGGCAAGGGTGTAGAATGAATATGGCATGCCAATGGTGTATGAAGTAAAGCAAAAGAGTCCAAAGATTATGTTGGTCTAGAGGTACCTTTTTCAAGATGTAGCACCTTAGATTGAAGATATTTAATCTCTTACATAAGGGCAACCACATCAGGAGGCAAAGATGTACTAGTCGTAATTGGTGGTGCCATATAAGAAGCTTGGGCTACTATAGGGTTTTATTTAGAAATAGTTACCCCCATAGTGTCATTTGGAATTAGTTTTTATTAAGTAATCAAAGACTCAAATTGATTAGCATTTTTAATTTCCATGATAGATTATAAGATAATGTCATGATCTCAAGGTTGTTCCCTAAGTCTCTCTCTAAAACTCTATAGAATCAAATCTTTGTTGATGAAAACATCATCATCAACAATAGGTGAAAGTGGATTAGTAGCCCCATGTGGTGGAGCATGAATATCAATGTGTGTATCATCATTTTTATTCTCATACTGCTCATTGTCAGAATTATCCTCATAAAAATTAGTGTAATCTAGATGTCTAGGATCTATATTAGGAAATTAAGCTAGTTGTTTATCCATGGTATATGGATGGGTTGAAAGAATCTGGGTGAATTCAGGAGGGTTGCCACTAAGTATTTCACTTCATCTCAAATAAATCAATGCAAGGAGCTTAGGTGACATAAGGAAAACAACTTGAAAAATGAAAGAGAAGATTAAATAAATGTAATCTAGGATTTGAAAAATAATGAACTAGAATATGCATAAAAAGGATACGAAGCTCACTAACATATAAGGTGATACCTCCAAAAGCATAAGGACCTAGAATATTCTACTAGGGTTTTAAATGAATGAATTTTTAAAATTAGTATGATGAATTTTAAAAATTAAATGTGAAATTTTGATTTATATATGCCAGAAAAATTAAAAGATCGCTAAAATCAGAAAGGAATTTTCCCTAAGGTTTCTAGGGTTTTTGTGCATAAATGAAGTAAGTCAAGTTCACTAAATGATTTAACTCATTTAGGAATAATGTATTTTTATTCCTATTTTAGTTAAGGGTTTGGATTAATAAATTAGTATAGAATATAACAATAAATACAATCTTAATTTGTGTAATTATTTATCTTTTTCACCTTTCTAAAAATAGTAATAAATAAGAAGAAATATAACTTAGAAAATAGACTGAGACGACTGATACAAAGGTTAAAAATGGTTGTGCAAGACTAGGAAGATGTCGTGAAACTAATTCTAATTTTCATTAGGCAAAAGGATAGGAGCACTAAAAAGTGGATGCTTTGGTGTCTGGTGTTGTCCAATCCTGCCACTGTTGTCCAAACTGATCATAGAGCCCTAAAATTTTTTAGGTAGTTGTGTTGTGCATATGAAAAAATTATTTGAGTCACTTGAGAAAGAAGGGGGTTAGTGTGTAAGATGTTCTAAATGTGCAATCCATGCCCCTTGTGTGGGCATGTTGCCTACATACCAATACTTTGAAGAGGGATCAAGTCATATGTATTTCTCCCACCTAGTGTGTTTTGTGCAATAGTGTGATGTGAATACAAATTCCAAATTGATAGTGTTTGAGGTGGCTAAGAACTAGTATGAGGATTTGAGTAGGTTTGAAATTGTTTTGGGTGATTATGTGCAAATAATAGGTAAGTTTTCCTTAGTGATTTGTTTATATTCTTACTTGCTTTGTAATTTTGGTAACCTCCCCTATAAATGAGCTTTGAGTGGGATTTTATAGGGAACAATTGGTCATGGGTTAAATGTATTCACACTAGGTAGACCTAATTAAGGATAAGGACTAGATGAAAATGGCCATTTATGATCAAAGTGTAAATGGATAGGACCACAAAAGAAGGGACACTTCTCTATGGGACACTATATTCCAAATGACATGCTCCTATCCTACAGGTTTGAGACTTAGGGGAATAGGATTGACATGGGGAATACTATATATTTGAGGTGGAATAACCATTCAAAATATTTTAGATGACTGGTAATGAGAAAAAAAGGAATCTATAAGGGTCACAAGAGCATGTAAAAAGGACCTATGGATGGGGTGTCACAAGCCACAATCAAACTACCAATTTAGACATTTTATATGACTACACATGAGTATTTCAATATAGAAGTGAGATGTGTGAAGAAACATAATGAAAATGAACCAGAGACAAAATTGCACACTCCAAGGAAATCATACACTTGAAAGGAGCTTAACACACTTGAATACACTCTATATAACCTATTAGAATAAGAATTCTTGCAAACAAATGAAAGGATAAGGGAAGACATGATAGAAATTTATCACTTTGCATCACCATACATCACTTCTATAATTATAAAATTATTAATGAACTCAAAAACAAATTTTCATTAATGTTCAAAGGCAAAATATGACATAATTCGAGCAAGGCTTCACCATACATCAAGTGGTATTATATTACAAAGGCCAAAATGGTAGCTACTTATAGAGATTGAGAGAGAAGTGGGAAAAGATAAGTATAAAGTTCACTAGAACACTTGTCATGATAAGAGGAGGAGTTAAATATGTATGATAATGTATTAGGAGAGAAACCATGCAAGATCTGATAGGAAAAATGGCTCTCCAAGTCATGAGACTCATGAAATGTGGCATAAAACTCCTTACTTTACATAATAAAACTACCCTCATCATTCATCCCTTTTGGAACATCCCACAACTAATTAGGGATATGTCTCATGATTTTACTAAGAGGTAGGGGTTGTATACATTCTATACCATGTATTGGTTGCATCCCTAATCATCTAGATTCTTTTAGAAGTGAGCCATCACTTCTTGTAGTCAAAGAAACTCCTCTTATACTCACCCCTCAGACTTAGCCTCAAAATTGGTTCTATTTTTCCATTAAAATATATATAAGGGAGTGAATGACACTTGGAAAGACCCTCCATGGCCTTATATTTCTTAGTTACACCTTAATAAGCTCCCATTTGAAGTTTTTACACTTCTCACTATCTTGCTCACTTTCCCAGTTTGATTAGCTAAGATGAAGGCATATGTAAAAACACTTAGGGTATTTTATGCTACATTAAATGATCATGGTAAGTTATTCCAAGTCCCAATATTTCCCCTAAAGTTGGTTACATCTTTTGAAACTCAATAGAACCTATAAAATGCCATAATCGATCAAGAAAAACTCATTTTCCCTTTGTCCATACAAGTAGTAAATGCCTCAAGTGAATGGAAAGGGTCTTTGGAGAGTCCCCTACAAGTTTAAAACACTTTCATTACCACTCTGATCCATTATGATATCTCTTCTCCTTCATTAAGGAACTCCTTCATCAATTCCTTATTTAGGGTTTATAGGGTTTTTAGAGCATTTCCACCCTTAAGGATTGTTCATGAAGATTTGATGTTGGATAAATGAACTAATGCCAAAAAAATTGTGTTCATGACCTTATTAAACTTATACTTTCCCCTTGAGTCTCCATGCAAAGTATTAATAGAGATATGATCACCCTAAATTTCTTACTCGAGCCTTTCCTTCTATTTACACAGGCCTAATGTGGTCCTAAGCCAAAAGTGGATTTGCTTGTGACTTATTATTTATAAATATAGATTATAAATACTTTATATATCCCTATTTACATTTCCAAATGTATTATAATTCTCATCTCATATTAGAAGTAACATTGACCCCCCATTTGGTCTTTAGGCATAAACCATGTCTAACAGACATGTCTACATACTTGAAAGTCTAGACCATCCTATTGAGCTTCCTCCCTCTATGAATGGTTTATAATTTTTTTTATGTGTGATTCAAATTTCCACATCTATGTACAAGGTCTAATTATCCCCTAGCTAATTCCTCTAGATCCATCTTCAAGATTACAAGGTTTGTGCTTCTAGGGAAGTGCCCTCTATCTGAGATAAAATAGAGGGTGCTTCCCCTATTTCCTTATACATATTTATTATTTGAGGATATTATCCAATTTATTTATATTACATTAAATTTTTTTCTTTCCCTTGGTCATATCATTTGATCCCCAATTCCTTCAATATCTAAAGTAAACCCCTGGGAAGGTAGACTATGTGCAGGGTTTCACCATATGGACTACTGACTGTGTGATTAGAGTCATGTCTCTTAATTATATCCATCATGATAATTTAATGAGACTATAATGATCATGATGAAGGTTTAAAATCTCCATTCATCACTCCAACCTCCCACATACTCCTTTTTAAGTCAAGACTGAGTGTAATTCATGACTATGTTTTTTGTTTTAGAGAGGCACCTCTAGGTGACCCTACATGGATTAGGTTTTAAAAACATTTCATAATCCTATTTTAAGCCTTTAAATATAATTTTTAAATTATTTTGACTCATGAATTTCATACTTATGCAATACCAACACTAATAATCCTAGGTCTGTTGCTCTCTTCCCATCACAATTAGCTACAATTGGTTGTGTAGGATCCAGTAGGTGTAGATAAGCTCAAAAATCTGCATATCATCCTCTTTAAATTAAATTTATATAATAATTTTTATTTTAAACTATCTAGGACCATTAAATCATGGAGGAATTATTCAATATTACAACCTTGGGTGAAGAGGTCTCTTTTGAGCTCAAATCCTGTAGATGTCACTATTTGAATTCAGTGATCAAAAGTGTATATTTGGGCCTTTCAACCACTATCTTCCACCAATCATCAACCCTAAAAATTTTGTATATATTTTATCCCATGTGTAGGATATAAGGTCTAATAATTTATATTCATCAGATCTCTTGGTAACCTTTTCATTTGATCTCAATAAAATGGCTAGGTGCTCTATTTATATCTTTTAAAGAAATGGTCTCTAAATATAGTTATTTCACCTTTGAAGGTAACCCTCAACCTTACCTACCAATATAGAATTATTAATAGGTATGCCATGATCTAATAAACATACTATGACCTTAATAAGGGTTTCACCACTTATTTTAACACTTCTATATGACACCTCAACTCTCTATAGTGACACCTATAGGTGGACATTCCAATGTGCAAGTAGTGGATGAAACTATAGGTAGTATGCATGGTTTTTGGGTTTAAATGAGGTTTTAAACCTTTAAAAGGATAAAAATATACTCTTATATTTATATATAATATTATCCAACTCAAATAATCCTTTACAACATGATTCATTCTCATGAGGGCACCTATAGGCAAACATTTATGGTTGATTGTGCATACATAGACATTGACTACACCATAGTCCTTTTGTGTTATTTTTAAGGGTTAAATTGCTTTATTATACTTAAATTATATGTTCAAGATCTTAAAACTCTTTACATATCCCCCATGTACATTTACAAGACCCCACATGCCATGACTAAAGTTGGAAGTAAGCATAAAGCTGACTATGTTTCTATATATGACTGTGTGTTCTTCATGATGCTGATATTGGAGGGTAATATTGGAAGGAATGATGTTTCCATGACCTTTTAAATGATTTAAACATCATATCACATTATATAGAAAGAGACCTTTTTCAAAAGGTGAAACTTGATTGAGACTTCACATGGTGAGACCTTCCTATAACCTGAGTTATTTGATCAATGAAAACCTTTACAAAAATTAAACCAAGAGTTAGAACATGAGGTTGATATTTCCATGTCATTTTTATTTAATTCCATTAGCTTGATTGTATGGACATATCCCAACAAGAGCAAAACCTATAAGGTGTGAGAAATAGTGAGAAGAAAAACATAGTTAACTTGTTAGAGATGATTCATAAATCTTAATTGACCAATCCTTGAAATATTTTTATGAAAATTAATATATTTAAGTTTAATATTACCCCCTAAAGTCATTTGGTTTGAAACTTCTCTAACTGGTCATACTAAGCACCAACCTATTGACTAGTTCTGCATGTCTAGTAAGGAGATGAAGGAGTAGAATAGTTTTAGCTCAAATTTGGCACTTTCAGAGTATGTCAAGAGTGTAAATGAGTATAAATAAGTTTAATATAAATTACATAACCTTTTCCCATGTGTCACCCTCTTTCATGGGTCGTACAAGTTCCAAACTCTTTCTTTTCAGTTATTTTCTTGATGATCAGTTAGAGAACTTGAAAGTTTTAGATGGACTAACATTCCTAACATAGAATCTGACCTCCTAGACTTTCAAAAGAAAACTAGGACACTTGGACACCTTGAAAACCATGTCACTTTCATACAAGACCCCAAAATAACCCCTAAGTGACTCAAGTTGACATAAGACTTAATTAAACCATGATCAATGCACAAATGGCATAAAATTACATATAATGAACAACAAAACACCCTATGACACTATATTAGACCCATATATAAGTTTTTTACTATAAGGGTTTGGCCCATTTTGACTTGTGGTCAAAATGGCCAACATAATCCTCACCCAAAGTCTGGTTTTTTAATTTTTGTCACATCACAGGGTCTTAAACTATTTTTTGAAAGAGGTTTTAGCATTATTTTTTAACAAGTTAATGATATTTTGATAAAATAACTCATTTATCTTCAAAATCATTTCTTTCATTGAGTTTTAGTACTTTATATTACTTTATGCAAACATCTCTTTTCATTTCCCAAAACTTAACTTGTTTAAAGAATACATTGATAGCCCTCCAAGGAAGTCTAATACTTCTTGGATCTAGCATTTTCTAGGAAATTCACCCATTTATCTTACTAATCAATCCATTTCTAGATTTTTTCTTATTTCAAGTCATCTTCCCAAGCCAAAGAGGAGTTCTCTACATCGATTGGATCACGAGTGTGCATCTAAATCCAAGTTCTTCTAAACCATACCCTTATTTTAAATTTTTTACATGTTTTCTAAAAAGAAAAAGAAAAAAAACACAAAAAATAGTGAAACATTCTAGCACACCTGGTGGGACCCTATAATTTTCTTGGGTCCATAATTTTTTAGGACATTTAATTGCATTAGTGAAAGATTCATCCATTGTAATTCTTTTTTTGAAACTAAAATGTCCTTTCTTTCATTTCTTCATTGGAAATCATTGTTTTCAATTTCTTCTTTTCCAAAACAAGTTTTTATTTTCTTTGCATTCTTAGAAAAGGAAAAAATTTCATTTTCATTCATTCCTAAAAAAAAAAAAAAAACATTCATCCTAGGATTAGGACTTGCATCTTCATTCCGCATTTAGGTGCATCATAATTGTTCTTGTACTCATTGAAAAGAAATCAAAAATTTCCTTTGAGTTTAAAAATAACTTGAATCCATTGCTTGATTTCTTGGTTATACCACATCGTTTAAAAGTAAATGGTGAAATTAATCATACCAAATCACTATTGTCAAACACACAATACTAAATCACTCATATAAATAAAACACCAAACATTGACATAAGGCCCAACTAAGATTTCATCACCTATCGACAAACTTTCACCCTTGGCTATCCCACTTGGACTTCACTACCAAGGGGAGAAACCAAAACTTAGTTCATTTACTTAGTATAAACTCTAGAAATTAGGTATATCTTGGCTAAGCTCCCAACACCATTATCATTATGGTGTGTGAAGTAAGGGGGTAGGCCCTAATAATAAGCCATGTACCAAATTCTAATACAGATTTTGAGAACCTTAAACAACCTAAAACCATCCTTAGATTTATTTTCTAGTTCCCATTATAAAATCTAAGTTGAGTCTCATAAACTTCTTAAATTGAGGCATAAGCCTAAAATTTAGATAAAAAGAATTCTAGGACTTAACGTGTTCTTAGTGTGTGTGTGATTTCCTTGAATCTTTTATTTTTTTTGCTCTCTTTTTGAGTGTGTGAGATAGTTCCCACCCTTCTTCCACCTTTCATTGCATGGTTTTGACAAATCAATAAGTTAAAAACCAAGAAAACCAAAATCCACCTCCCAACCACCCATCTTCTTCTTCCTCATCCATAAAGCACACTACAGATGCAGAAAGTTCCCCCAACCACTTTAGAAGTCCTAATATTCCTTGGTCTTTTAGCTGAGGAGATATGGATTTTACCAACCTTCATGATAACAATCACATGGATCTACAACATTATCTTTCCACCATTACTAACCATACCTTTGCTTTAGTTCCTTCTATTGAACCACCCTATGGCATGTTCTCTTACCTTATGGGTGAGACCTTGGTTGCCCCTATCTCCACCCAACCTATGGTGACCCAAGCTTCTTCCTCCACCAAAAACCCTTTAAACACCACTACCCAAAATTAATACCTTCCACCAACCAATTCCTAAACATATTCTACCCCCACTAACCCTATCATTTAACCCTTACAATCTAGGAATAATTCAACCTAGTAACCTAAACATTATTTACCATTGGGATGCCTTTCACTTGTGTTGATTCTCTACCACTTACCATTAAATCCCCAACATCTTCCACCCCTTTCCAAAATTTATTGGTCTCCATACCATCTACTCTCCCACCCATTAGCACTAAGGTAGTTACACACCTTTAACCCACCAACCCAACCATGCCTCTTACCCAAAAAAAGCCCATTGCACCAAACCTAGGTTCTATCCCAAATCCACAAGGGTATATACATCCTCCATCTTCCCAACCTTCCATGGCCACTTATCAATATGTGGCCTCTTCCCAACCTTCCATGCCCACTTACCAATATGTGGCATCTTCCCAACCCTCTACTAGTTACCAATATGTTGTACCTTCACAACCCCAATAAAACATATGTTACAATTATGGGGGTGTACCACCATAAACTGATTTCATCAAGATGTTGATGGACAAGATGAAAAATCTAGAGTCATCAATTTTTGGTGCCCATAATCTCTTGTCATATGACTAGATTTTTTATGATCCAATCCACCCTTCTATATCAATCCAACCATACCCTGCACAATGAGAACTTCTAAAATTTACTAAATTTCAAATCAAATAAGATCCCTAGAAGCACCTAAGATAATATAGGCATTCATGTTATCTAATTACCTATGATGACACTCTTAACTTTCCCCATGTCCTTAGTTGGACCTACATTAGATTGGTATAGTTCCATCACTAGGCACTCCCTATTCTCTTTTTCTCAACTAACCTAAACCTTCTTAGACCATTTATCTATTAACATTTACAATAAGGTTTCTATCACTGACCTATATTCCATTAGGCAATTTGAGGATGAGTCAATTGTCAACTTTGTTGCTCGTTGGAGAGGGTTGATCAACCAACTCTCTTTTTCCTGACCCCAACCTAAGTTAATTGATATTTTCTCTTAGGCATGTTTCAAACATATCTAAACAACCTTACAAGTTCAGACCTTCTGAACCTTTGCTGAGGCATTTACCATGGCTCAAAATTTGGAGATTAGAGAAATTGATGAGGGAAAGCTTAAATTGAGGAATAAAAATGCTAGTTTTAAATCAAATGAAGCTTATTCCTCCAAACCCACAAACCACACCAACACCAAAGCTAAAGGAATAACAAATGTCAGTGTGCTTAAAATAGCTCCTCCTCTAGTTTTCAACCAACCTAACCCATCCACCTCTTCCAAAAAAATGCTAAATCCTAAAACTGCTATGTATAAAAGTAGTATACTCCACTAAGGGAATCCTACACTTCAATTTTGGAGAAGTTATTGAAGGCATATATAATCCAACTTCCTCTAATCAAACTACCTAAAAAATTTGATTCTTCCCATCCTATACCAAGTTGGTATAAGAAAAATTATATGTGTAGCTTCCACCATATCATTAGACATAATGTTGATAGATGTAATACACTTAGAAACATTATCCAAGACTTGATTGACAAGGGTGAGCTTGTGATGGATAACCTAAATACAAACCCCAATCAAGCACTTGACATTTTTCAATGACCATTCCCAAACCACCCACCTTCCACAAATAATGAACATACTAATTTGGATTCATCCCACAAATATGAGGTTCATAAATCTAATGTTATTATTAAGGAACTTATAGTTAATGAACCCATGGCCCAAACCACTGCTTCTTTTCTACTCACTTTTATAGTAGAGTTACCTACCCCTCCTTTGGAAATAATAACAAAGGATGAAACCACCATCCCTTCTCCACTTATTAAGGTAGTGGAATCACCAATCTCTCCTTTGGAAAGCATAAAAAAGGAGGAAATTGTCACTCTCATGCCTTTTCTTCCATATTATAACTATCTACACTTCCTTTGGAAAGTGTACCTAAGGAAGAGATTGTCTCACCTACCCCTTCCATGGAAGAATCACCTTCTGAATCTTTAAATCCATTTATAGAGGAAAAGGAAAATGTTACCATCCCACCTCCACTTGGTCTATCTTTAGAGTCCACCACTGAGGGAATTAAGACTATCTATAAACCATTCTCAAGGTTGGTTTAAAACTTAGAGTTTCTATCTCAACCAAACCTTGACTGAGCCACATTTTGGCACTGACTTAGAATCCCATACCCAACCAAGAAAGAGTCACCAAACACACCATTGTCCACCCAAACTTCAAACCTCCACAAGTGAAACCACTACTACCCCAATTAAACCAATAAAATCCTCCACCTCATAATCTTTAGATAAACCATCCAACCCAACTCCTTCAAAGATAACCAAATCATCCTCCACTACCCCATTAAATCCCATCAAGAACTTAGGTGTCCTTTGTACTCATAATCTTACCCATCCTCCATTGAAGTTAGATTTGACACTATTAAAACCACCTAATAATCTTGAATCCAAGCCAATAAAGATAATTAAACCATCTAGGATTCAGAAATCCAAAACCACCTTACCTCCCATTTACACTTTACCTTCCATTCTAGGGCCACATCCCTCATCCATCTTAGGAACCCACCCTTCCACCTAGTTAAAAATTCTGAGCCTTCCAAAGAAACCACATGTCTAACCTCCATTTATAACCACACCCCCATCTATTCTTCCTAAACCTTCAACTTCAAAACCATCTACCTTCAAACCATCTACTTTTAAACCATCTACCTCAAAAACATCTACCAAGATAATTCCACCACCCAAAGCTCCATATGTTAAGCCTACCCCTAAAAGGGTATCCACCCCAACCTTAAAAACTAAAACTTCTACAACCTTGTTTCCCTTGATAGAATATTATTCTACTATCTTGCAAAGGTTGCTATAAGATTCCTACTTAGTCTTACCTACCATCAAGCCATTTGATCCTCTCAGTCCAAATCCAACTTGGTTTAATGACAATTTAATTTATTCATACCATAGAACACTTAGACATGACATGGAGAACTGCAAAGCTCTCCAAGACATAATCCAAAAACTATGTGATGCAGATGATTTGTTAATAGAAGAACCTCCCATGATCCCACCTTTGATTCAAAAGTTAAAATCTACCACCCCATGTCAACCTATCCCCAAATTCTCATCTAAGAGTGTGGAGGAGCTGAAGAAATATACTAGTCCACATACCCCCCAAATCCATACCATTCATGTAGTCACTCAATCACAAGCCCAAAAGGATAAAGAGAAAGCTAAGGTGTCTATCACATATACATATCCTTCTTCCACTAAAGTACCCCAAACACCTTCACCCAAACCCAAAATTTATATCTTGGGTATACCCTAATCTAACCCCTTTGGACTAATACATAAGTCAATTCTAAAATAACTTTACCAACCACTGGTGAATATGACTTTGTATGATTTAATTGAAACCTTACCCTGGTATCATAAAACTATGATGGAGGATTTACAATCTATAGAGGTTCAACATAAATATCCATGACTTATAGTACCTTTAGTTGGAGCCCTTCAACTATCTACCCTCATCACCTTATAGGATTTGGAGATACCACCTATTCATTTAGATGATCTAGATCCTCCCCTTTTCATTACCTCCCACATCAACCAAACCCACATCAAGAGGGTTATGATTTATGTGGTATCCAACATTGATATCATTTCCTCCCATGTATATGATCAACTAAAGCTCCCAGAGAACATCATGTCATAAACTACCATTATACTCTGGTCCTTTAATGATACCATGGAAACAACCTTATGGATGGTCATCCTTCATATATGTTTGGGCCCTTGTACTCTTCCTAAGATCTTATACATTGTATAAGGAGAGTTATAATATAATACATTATTTGGATACCCTTGGATAACATGGGTTGTATGCCATCAGCCTTACATTGGTGCATCAAGTTTGAACATGAGTTCAAGTCCATGTCATACCAGTCAATCCTATTCCTTTCAAGTCATTCAATATGAATTACTAACCTAATGATGTTCTCATCCTAATCAAGTATGCATCCCCTTCCTCTTCCATCAACCAAGCTTCCACCATCTCATCCATCCCTTCTTCCCAAATCCCCATGAAATACCCCTTAAAATCCACATTCCAATGTCTCTCACTTGGGGAGTATCACCTATTAACCTTATATGCCCTTCTTACTCCTCAATATTATGGAAATCTTGACCAACATCCTATCTATGATTCCAACCTTGAAACCATCATTCCTTTCAGTCCTCCTAATTGCCAAACCAATATTATATATGGGGTACTTGGTCAACTACTTTCCACTTCCAATGCCCCTCTTCTACTAAATCATTCACCTCCAATTTCTTTCTTAGATAAACTAGAGTTTTCCAAGACATACCTCCATTGATGTGCTTGGAAGGGATTAGATTTAGGATGTTATGAACATGGACCACATGATTTTATACCATGTAAAAGTCAAAAACCTTATGAATGATATGGTCTTAGATTCATCCCACTAGAAGAGCCAACCAACCCACCTCCCATCGCTATCATTGAGGAAGAAATTCCATCCTCACCAACCCCTTCTCCTTTGAAATCTAAGGATCTTGATTCCATTCCCCTTAACTTTATTTTTTATCAATATGATTAGTTTGGGACCTCTAACTTATCAAAAGGATGGGGAAACTAGAACCATTCTTCTAACTCATCTTGAGGTGGTAGAAGATGATTCTCTACCATTAATACTATCTAGTGTCAAGATGACAATTCCCTTCTCACCTAACTTGGTGATAAAGATTATTTAATTCATAAATCCCTTCTTCCTAAGACATAGACCATGTTTAATAAAGATACCATTGACATCAACTTGGGTACTCAAGATAACCCCTGTAGTCAAAATCAACCAATCATTAGATTCCTCAAAGCATCAAGATTTTTATTCCTTTCTACAAGACTGTAGCATAGCATTTACTTGGCCTTATAGTGATATTTTAGGAATCAACCCTTCTATAGTCATCCATAACATCATCACCAACCTTGATGCCAAGCCTGTTAGGTAAAATCTTTGAAGGATGCACCCTCACATTACCCTTCTTATTAAAGAAGAGATCCAATGCCTCTTATCCATTGACTTCATCCAACCCATTGATTATACCCAATGGGTCTCAAATGTTGTTCCTATCACCAAAGTAATAGGGGAAATTCATATTTATGTAGACTTTCATGATATTAACCTTACTTGTCCAAAAGATGGCTTCCCTTTTCCAAGCATTGACTAGTTTATTAATCTTACTATCGGCCATGACATGATATATCTTATGGGTAGATTCTTAGGTTATAATCAGATCTTGATTGCCCAAGAAGATCAACATAAAACTATATTTTTCAACCCATGGGGCAATTTTTGCTAAGAGGTCATGCATTTTGGTCTAAATAATGTTTGGGTAACTTACCAATGTGTTATGACCTACATCTTTCATGACCTTATTCATAAAACTGTGGAGGACTAGATCTTGATTGCTCCAGAGGATCAACATAAAATTGCCTTTTTCAACCCATGGGGGAATTTTTGTCATAGGGTCATACCTTTTGGTCTAAATAATGTTGGGGTAACTTACCAACATGCTATGACCTACATCTTTCATGAACTTATTCATAAAAATATGGAGGACTACGTGGATGATTTCCTTGGAAAGTCTAAATTTCATAAGGATCATTTGGCTATCCTTAAGGTTATCTTTGAATGCCTTATCCACTTCCATATATGCCTTAACCCTAGGAAATGCATCTTTAGGGTCTTTTTAAGTAAACTCTTTGGTTTTATTGCCTTTCTTCATATAATATAAGTTGATCCTAAAAAATTCAAGGCAATCCTCAACATGCCTCCTCAGACTAAACTCAAACAACTTCATAGTCTATAGGGGAAGCTCAAATCCATTCATCACTTCATCTCTTAATTATTTGATAGATGTTAGCCCTTCCATAACCTTATTAAAAAAGATATTTACTTTAAGTGGAATAAAGACTATAAAAAGGCCTTTGACTCACTTAAAAAATACCTTCTTTCCCTACCTATTCTTGTCCCTCCAAAAGAGGACCAACACTTCTACCTCTACATTTATACCATAGACCATTCCTTAGGGGCCAAGCTTGCACATTATGATGATCAACATAAAGACAAAGTAGTATACTATATAATTCAAACACCTGTAGATTATGAGACTCATTATACCCATATCGATAAATTATGCCTCACCTTAGTCTTTGTGGCTTCCAAACTCTGTCATTACCTTCTTAACCATAACAAATTTGTCATAACCAACACTCACCCTCTTAATTACATGCATTCTATGACATATTAAAATTAGGTATGGCTAGATGGCTCATGCTTCTAGCTAAGTTTGATTTTGAGTTCCTCCATTAAAATTCAATCAAAATTAAAATCATTGCCGACTAATTGGCTGAATAAATTTTAGCAGATAACCAACCTCCTCTTCTTAAGTTTCTTGATGAGTCCATCACAACTCTCTCTTAAGAGGACTTTAGTTATCAGATGACCATG
Organism: Torreya grandis; assembly: GCA_037957365.1. Lineage (NCBI taxonomy): Eukaryota > Viridiplantae > Streptophyta > Pinopsida > Cupressales > Taxaceae > Torreya > Torreya grandis. The sequence continues at coordinate 1,366,904 of JARHVA010001639.1, forward strand.
TTATTTGATGGATCAAAGTGTTAACATGGTGGGGGTGTTGGTATCATACTTATCCCCTTTAATGGTGAGCCTCTTCCTTTATCCTTCAAACTTGACTTTGATTGCACCAACAACATCATTGAATATGAGGCCCTATTTATAGGTCTCCAAATAGCTTTATCCTTGGGATTTAAATTGATCAACATATTTGGTGATTCCTAGATTACGGTCAACCAAATCAATAGTTATTACCAATGTAAAAATGATGTTTTACAAAAGTAAATAATAATTGGTATATGTACTCTTGACATCATTTGATCATTACCTTATTCAAGCCACTTTGTGATCTACTAACAAGTTAGTTGATACCATGGATTGTCTTGCTTCCCAAATTTCATATGTACCTTCTGATTCTAAACTCTTTGTCACCATCCATCACCTTAATGAACCTTCTTACTCTAAATTTGACCTCCTTTCCATCTGAAATGTGGAAGAAGCCCACTTTGATATTTGGTATAAACAAATATTTGACTACCTTACCTTAGCCATCATCTCTTTAAATCTATCTATAAATGGTTGAAGAGAATTTATATAGAGTATCTCTTGATATACCATACTAAGAGGAATTATTTACAAGTGAGGCTTTGACAGTCTTCTTTTTAGATGCTTGCATAGTCATGAAATCTCTCACACAATCGAAGAAACACATGATGGGATATTATTAGCTTACTGTTAACCAAAAATATTATGATTATGTAAATAAATGTCTCAATTATCAATAATATACTAATTTACATCACATCCCTAGTTATGGTCTTCAAGTCTTTAAGGATTTATAGTCTTTCTCATAATGGGTATTATATCTCAATGGTGAAATTAACCCTCATTATTCATAGTGACATAATTATATTATCACTATGATAGAATATTTCACAAAGTGGGTAGAGGCTATTCCCCTCATCTCAACCAAATCCAATAAAATTATTGACTTCATTAACCATCATATTATCTATCACTTTGGTGTTTCTCACAAAATCATCACTAAAAATGGAAAATCATTTAAAAATAAAAAAGTAATCAATATTTGAGACATATTTGGAATTAATTTAAGGTTTTCATCCACATATCATCTGTAAGCTAATGGATATGTTGAAGCCTCTAATAAAACACTTAATAAAATTCTAACTAAAATGGTTAATGCATTTGGTCAGGATTGACACTTACACATTCCCTTCACCCTATGGTCATATCAAACTAGCATTAGAACCCCTACAGGTGCTACCCCTTTCTCATTTGTCTTTGGATCATAGTTTGTCTTACCTCTCTAAGTCTAAATTCCCTCTATTCATATATCCCTAAAGGATATCATCTTGGAGGGTGATTATCATCAAGAACATTTAGCCCAACTTGAGCTACTTAATGAGTTTTGTTTGGCTGTGGTTAACCATATTTGTGTCTATCAAGCATGATTATAATAAGAAACTAAGAGAAAAAAAATTTCAATATCAAATACATCATCTTTGATCTATAAACTTGACACTAATTTAGTGCACAAAATTATTTACCTTTGATCCTTTCATCAAATTACTCAATTTCCTAAAACACTCAAGGAAAATGAAATTGAATTTAAAATTTTATCTTATTTTAGATATTTATGCATTCAATAGTGATTAATAATAAATATTAATCAAAATGTGGAAAAAGAATGCACAAATAGAACCAACTCATGACAAGCATTTGATAACGGAGTTTGGCAATGCCTACATCTCTGGGTTCACTTATAGTATGAATCAATCCATTTTCCTAAAAATTAAGTACATGGCCAACCCTAAATTTTTTCAAATACATTATCTAAGACTACATACAAATTGGTAATAGACCTTCATAAAGTCTTGAAACCCACAGATAGACCTTCCACCTTACTGTTGTCACTGCAATCTCGCAATCCTTTGGATTTTTTCCAAAAGTCTCAAAAATATCATTAAAAATGGATTTAATAAAATAATCATAGGTATTTCAACATATTTTTAAAATCATCTCAGTGTTAGGTTATGGAGCTAAAAGCTTCACTGATGCAAACAGGGAAGGAGGTTGCTAGAGGAGTTGCTGAAGTGTCACAGACACCGGTGTCGGTCAGGCCAACCGACGTCGGCAGGATTAGACAGGAAGAGCAACCGACATTAGTCAGGGATCAGCCAGCGTCAGTCACCTCTAGGCAGATAGGGACCGATGTTGGTCGCCTATGCGGTTCAGAACTGCAAGTTTTATGGGCAGTTAGTTAACGAACCAAGTGTTTGCATGTCAAGAGCCAAATTTAGACTAGAAGCTACAGATCTAATTATTGTAATTAGGTGTCTAATTATTGTTTGCATGAGATCTATTTAAGAGACTCATAGGCTATATTGTAAAGTGTGCTAGTTTGAGTTGAGCAAAGTTAGCTCCTTCTGTGTGTGAGGTGAGCAAGGGTGTTCCTCCTAGTTCCACAACAGTGCCAAGTGTGGGTGCTAGTTTTGGAGAATCAGAAGGGTTCTTTAGGTGTGTAGGATCTTGGTTAGTAGGTGTGCATGGCTACGTTTGGAGATCTACATGGTAAGTAAGATCATTAATCTGTAGGTATATGTGTGTGCATGATCCAGGTTTGTAGGTGTGCAGAACCAGATTGATTTGCAGGTGTGCAAGATCAGGGAGGACAGTAGCACAACAAAGAGTAGGATCAGGAGAGATCTACTTGGAGTACAGTGTGTACTCAAAAAGAGAGCAAGAGAGGAAGGCAAGGCAGTTCCTTCCATAAGTGAGATCATTTGGGTTGTAGGTTGTTGCAGTTCAGGGGAGATCTACTTGAAGTACATTTGTGTACTTAGAGTGTGTGGAGCACTTGTGGAGTGCATGGAGCACTGGATTAATAGAAATAGTGGATACTGACTGGCTGGAGGTGAACACCAACTTTGTGTTTGAGTTGTGTGTTGGGACCGTAGGAGAGAGAGCTTTGAGGGAAGATTTACTGTTTATGCCCTAGAGGTGTGGGAGCCCTAGAGGTGTGTAAGGAAGAAGAACTGTGGCAATCTTCTTTGTTGTATTTCCTTCTGAGAGAGTTTTAATACAAGTTGTGTATTGTCTCTCATATTCTGTGTTATTTCTGAATTCTAGTTACTTGTGATTCTGGTTTAATTCTGCATGTAAGTTGCTTGTATTTGGTAATCAATTGTGTGCTTTCGTATTTCCCAACAAGTGGTATCAGAGCTAAGGTTGCAGGGAGCAGGTTTTGTGTTTGATTATAGGTCACTCTCAGGGGTTTCTGATTGAGTGGGAATAGAGCAATGGTAGAAGAAAGTAAGCTAAGAATGGAGGAATTGAAAAGCATGAATGGTCAATTACGGTCTTATGGAAAGAAAGAGTAGGGAAAAGAATATTGTTGGTTGGTAGAAGATCAGCATGAAGGAACTGAAGAAGCAGATGTTGTAGGGGTTGTTGCATAAGATGCTCTAGTATGTTTCTTGGATAAAGTAGAATCTTATTTTATAGATTCTGTTGCCTCTTTCCATGCAGTCTGAAATAGAGTATTTTTCCATGTTAAGGTCTTTGGAGACTTTAGAAAGATTTATTTAGGGGCTAGTGTGCCTTGCCAAAGAATTGGCAAAGAGGAAGTGAAGCTAAAATTGTAGGTGGCTAACACATAGGTGTTGAAGGAGGTCATGTAGGTCCTAGTCTTGAAGATAAGGCTAATTTCTTCAGGGAAGTTGGGTGATGAGAGATGCACAAGAACTCTCACAACGGATGCACTTGAATTAGCTGGTGGTAAGAAAGTAGGTACCCTTTATCTACTTGCTTATATTACTAATTCTTCTTCTGTTGCAGAGACGTGGCTTTGTAGACTTGGTCACATGAGCAAGAAGGAGATGCATGTTCTTAAGAGGAAGTCAGATGTGTTTGACAGGCTTAAGAACTGGAAATCCTTGGTGTTTATGGAGGAGATGGCAGACAGAGATTAGTGGAGAAGGCTGAGTAACTCTAAGCAAAGTAGTTTGTACAGGGATTTGATTCAAAGAAAGCTCATGGGTAAAAATTCATCACTCACAAGAAAACATAGGTACCGACGTTAGTCAGGAGGAACTGGCATCAAACAGATAGGTGCTGATGTCGGTCATGTGCAGACTGAAGCTAGTGATGTCAGGCAGGGTAAGATCAATGTCAGTCAGGAGGACCGATGTCGGCAATAGGTAAGATCGACGTTGGTCAGGAGGATCGACGTCGGCAACAGGGACACCAATGTCGGTAGAGTTGGTAGTCAGGACAGGCTCATGGAAACTGAAGTCAGTTAGATGCAGACTGTGTGGTGACTGAGGTTGGTCACTGTAATAGATTTTGGGCAGACAGCAAGCTGTCAAGGAGTCTTAAACACCCATATGGAGGACTGAAGTGGTAAGTAAGCCTCAGATTTGTTGTTCCTCTTCTTTATACTCATTGCTTACTACAGACCAAGAAGGATCCAGGAAACAGTGGGAGCATGGCAGGAATAAGATGCAAAACCAAATGGGAGATTTGGTAGGGTTGCTAGTGGGTATGAAAAGCACAGAGATGAATGGATTCCTTAGTTGAAGAATAGAGTGAATGGACATGTGAGATGGAAGGCCAGGTCATATGGTCTTGAGGTAGCTGCAGGACAGTAGTACAGGGTTTGACAAGTGGATGATAAAGCAGGGCTTTAGTCAATGTCAGTGTAACCATTGTGTTTGTCTTACCAGGTGGATGATGAGTCGTGACATTATCTTGTTACTGTATGTGGATGGTATGCTAGCTATCAAGTTCAAACATATAGGGTTTTGCTAAGCTAAGGGTAAGGTTAGTTCAGTGGCATGTCATGAGGAATTTGGAGCAGCAAAATTTTTTGGCATGAGAGACATGGAAGATCACAGGTTGATTTTGTCTCTAGTGGGAGCTGATGTGAATCAGGGGTTGGCGAGGTTCAATACGTAGGATGTAGAATCAGAGCACACCAAGGGTTGGATAGTTCAGTGTCCAAAATCACATGAGGTCTGGTATGGACCTGAGTTTTCCTAAGCGGTGGGAGCTGTTAGAGAGTTAGGACCCAATTCGGGGAAGTGGGTTCTCAGGTATTTGAGAGGGACCAGCAATAGGGATTCATGCTATGCAGGGTCAGGACTTCACTACATGGGTTTGTAGGTTCAGATGTGGCAGGTTACTTGGATGACAGGAGGTTCACCATCGGGTTTATGGTGGGTGGTCTTCAAGGTTGAGCTTGAAGAGGGATACAAGCCAAGAAATAGATTAGATGGGGTATAGGTACAGGTACAGTGTAGCTATTTATCTCTAAGTGGGAGATTGTTAGGTTGTGGAGCTAAAAGCTTCACTAATGCAAATAGGGAAGGAGGTTGCTAGAGGAGTTGCTGAAGTGTCATAGACACCAGTGTCGGTCAGGCCAACCGACTTTGGCAGGATTAGACAGGAAGAGCAACTGACGTCGATCAGGGATCAACTAGCGTCAGTCACCTCCAGGTAGACAGGGACTGATGTCAGTCACCTGTGTAGTTTAGAACTGCAAGTTTTATAGGCAGTTAGTTAACGAACCAAGTATTTGCATGTCAAGAGCCAAATTTAGACTAGAAGCTGTGGATCTAATTATTGTAATTAGGTGTCTAATTATTATTTGCATGAGATCTATTTAAGAGACTCATAGGCTGTATTGTAAAGTGTGCTAGTTTGAGTTGAGCAAAGTTAGCTCCTTCTGTGTGTGAGGTGAGCAAGGGTGTTCCTCCTAGTTCCATAATAGTGCCAAGTGTGGGTGCTGGTTTTGGAGAATCAGAAGGGTTATTCAGGTGTGTAGGATCTTGGTTAGCAGGTGTGCATGGCTACGTTTGGAGATCTACATGGTAAGTAAGATCATTAATTTGTAGGTGTATGTGTGTGCACGATCTAGGTTTGCAGGTGTGCAGAACTAGATTGATTTGTAGGTGTGCAAGATCAGGGAGGACAACAACATAATAGGGAGCAGGATCAGGAGAGATCTACTTGAAGTACAGTGTGTACTCAAAAAGAGAGCAAGAGAGGAAGGCAAGGCAGTTCCTTCCATAAGTGAGATCATTTGGGTTATAGGTTGTTGTAGTTCAGGGGAGATCTACTTGAAGTACGTTTGTGTACTTGTAGTGTGTGGAGCATTGGAGTAACTGGCATTAGTGGATACTGACTGGTTGGAGGTGAACACCAACTCTGTGTTTGAGTTGTGTGTTGGGATCGTAGGAGAGAGAGCTTTAAGGGAAGATTTACTGTTTATGCCCTAGAGGTGTGGGAGCCCTAGAGGTGTGTAAGGAAGAAGAACTGTGGCAATATTCTTTGTTGTATTTCCTTCTGAAAGAGTTTTAATACAAGTTGTGTATTGTCTCTCATATTCTGTGTTATTTTTGAATTCTAGTTACTTGTAATTATGGTTTAATTATGCATGTAAGTTTCTTGTATTTGGTAATCAATTGTGTGCTTCCATATTTCCCAACACTCAGAGTCTAGGACAATTCCCTAGTTTACACCGAGAGCTAAAAATCTCTCCAAGTCCCTCAAAACTTGGGATTTCACAAACTAGTCTCTTATGGCCTATACATAGTTTGTTAATTATTTACTTTGAGGCATTAAAAATTACATAAAATGACCTCCAATCAAGACAATAATTATATGTCTATAACTATATTGGATTCTAGAATAAATCTCTTGCTTACTCTAAAGTCTGGAAATGCCTCTAGGTACCTCAAAACTGAGGAAAAATGCAAACTAGTCCTTAAGCCTTAGTTACTCAGTTGAGAACTTATGTTTAAATACAATTTCATGTACTTTATATAGTGATTTGAACCATGGGTTCAATGGTTGGGCCTCTATCCTTTTATTCTATAGGTCATGGGTTTAATTCCCATGGCATAGGATTTTTCTTTCATTGAAATCCAAAATCCCACATTTGGCAAATGGGAATGGTTTTATGTTTTAAATAGTTTTGAAAGACTACTTTTAAAATGCCAATAAGGCATTTATCCCACATTTGGCATGGGATATCTAACATAATTCTTTAAATGGACTCCCTCCTATCATTTAACTTGGTCTTCAGGCCACCTACAGTGTAGGCTATGCCTAAACTTAGGCATACACGAGTCAATGTTGGTAGTGCTAACTATTAGAACATTGCATGAGTGTGGCATGGGTTTCTCAAACATTCAAAATTCTTGAACTTGGTAAGTGAGATCTATGAGTTGGAATCCATGCTGGTAGTTGATTTGGTATTTTGGATTGATACCCCTCTCATCCCTTGGTTGGTTGGGCCATGTAACAATTATTAGATTCTGCCATATGTCACTTGATGGGCTTAGTAATAGTCCATTCACATGGTGAATAAATAATTACATAGGAATATAGCCAAATTTAACTATGAATTATTACAAAGGTAATATACCTAAATTTGACCATTGAAATAAATTAGTGGTGGCAAGCCATGTGGTGGATTGAGGACCCACCACGTGAACCACTCACAATTCGACACTTGTCAACATCTAATCGGATGTACCAAATCTCTATCGGTGGCAGGGTCCCCCTCTGAGACAAAAGTGGAATCCATCGAATATGGTCCCCATAACTAACCTTTTACATCATCTATGTATGCTTGTCAAAGATGAAGTCAAATAAACCCAAAAATTTTACTCAAACTCTCTGCCACATGTCACCTCATAATTTGTCCACTTGGCATGCTTAAATTATACCACTTGTTGCTTTATGACACCTATTTTGCTTGTTGAGTGGGAACTTTGAGAGGCCATATATTTTTACCATGACCTCAATTTTTTATAAACAAGATATTATCAGAAAGATATCAAGATGCTCTACATAGTAGAACTATTTTTGAATCATTCTATGTTGGCAAATTTCTATAGTTTGAATAGTTTTGACCTACTTTGACTAGTTTGATTGGAACTTTGATCAAATGCACAAGGAGCATACAAGCTTCATTTTTTGCATTCCACATATGATTATAAAGATCTCAATGGGCCCTACACAATGGTACAATTTTTGGTATGATTCAATACCTTATTTGAATTATCCTTTGGATCAATCCTCCCCATTAAGAAGGCTTTTTATCCTCAAAACATTGGTACTAGACCTGGTACTTCAGGTGATGATCTTTACATGGCTCTAGCTATTGGCTCTGACTCTAATGATCCCTTGGATGCTAGTTAGTTTTGAAGATACTTTGATAGGTTTTATTGGTCTATTCAAGTTATGCAACTACACCTACAATGCTTGGAATGACTGATTAATCATATATTCTACAAACCCTCTATTATTGTACAACTACAATGAGCCTCTACACACAATTATAATTTTGTATGTGTATCTACATACTCTTCTATTACATAGCCTCAATAACCTTTATGCATGGATAATAACATGTCTATCAATATCCTCTTCTACTGCATAGTCTTAAATGACTCTATATAAAAGTACATATGTGGACCTAGTGCTTACTAGGTCTGCTAAATTATTCTCTATAGAATAACACTTGATAAAAATAAGCAAAAATAAGCATACCCTAATCTACACATATTTTTGTTAATGGAAAATTTCTATCAAAATGTGAGAAGACAACTTGAGTATGATAACCTATCACTCAATTCTTCTCTATAGGTGACTCCATAACAAAACAAATAACATTTTTTTATAATGCATGTATATACAAATGCAAATAGTGCCCCTTGGGTCTTTTAAAAACTATGAATGATGTATACCACAATATTTTCTATATGGGTCTTATTCATACATCCTAACTAACATAATATTTATGTTGGTTTTATGAGTATTTATAAATAGATAAACCAAAATACTCAAAAGCCTTTAACTACCACCTAAGATTCCTTACCAGCTATAGAATATTGGTTTGGGCTTGGCTCCTTTATTAGTACACCTATGGATCATCATGTGGCTCACCTTCAAGTTTTTGATGGTCACCTGGTACATACGAGTCTGATGTCTGACTGGAATCATCATGATTAGGTCTAGAGACCTACCCTATCTCAAACTGCATGATGCAAGTGTGATCCAAGTGAAGCTCTATGCCATCATCTCTAAAAGATGCTTGCTGAGTGAAGAGATCTAAATTTCTTACAACCATCTCATCCATCTCTAATGGGATGATATCAAGAGTCACCATGTTTGAGAACTATCTCCCAACTACAAATTATAAGGTGTAATAACATGTTACCATAGCTCAGATAATGCCATTCCACATGCCAAATATTTTAACATATAATAGTGGTAATGTTGGCAAGCCCAATTGATGTACTACATCAATAATCACATAACTTATTCCAATGTCTCCATAAAAAACAAGTCTGATGACACATCTCTCTAAAATAACTAGAATACTTTGTCTAGAGGCTCTTATAGATCATAAGATAATATCTGAAAGTCCAGATGGTGTCCTTTATTGAACTAAGGATTTTGAATGTTGATTGGTAATTGAAATAGTAAGAGCCTTTCCTCTACCCATATTCCTCTATTGGAACCATTGTGGTGCATGATTCAGATGTTGCAACCAACAATGTTCTGCCACATGTCCACATCTCAAGTAATGACTATAGATTGGACTAGCTGAAGTACCAGGATCATCTCAATGGCATTTCCTCCATCTTTAATCTTCTGCAATTTTCGCAAAAAGAGAATCTAATTTTTACTAGAGTTTGATGATCCATTGATCTTGTCTGCACTGATGTGTACTCACATTCACCACCATTGTCTTTAGTTCTACCATTCATTATGTTTGTTTTCTTTGGCATGACATAATAATTTATATAATCATGCCCAATAACAAAAGCATTATGGGAAATTGCATCCATGGATACAAATCTATGGATTAAAATAGGTCCCAAATATCCACACACACTATGAAAATGTAATTAATGACTAGCAAGAACTACTTTGATACCAAGCCTGAGCTGTAAACTCTACACTGATTTAGTGCATAAAATTGTTTACTTTGGATCCTTTCATAAAATTACTTAATTTATAAAAAAATTCAAGGAAAATGAAACTAAATTTGAACTTTTATCTTATTTTATCTATTTATGCATTCAATAGTGATTAATAAACAAGATTAATCAAAATGCTAAAAAATAATGCACAAATAGAATCAACTCACGATAAGCACTTGATAATGGAGTTTGATAATGCCTACATCTTTAGGTTCACTTATAGTATGAAATGATCTATTTACATAAAAATTGATTACACATTCAACCCTCACAATTTTCAAATGGATACTCTAATATTGCATACAAATCGACAACAGACCTTTAGAAAGTCCCAAAACCCATAGACAAACCTTCCACCTTATTGTCATCAATGCAATCTCACAATCCTATGATTTTTTTCCAAAAGTCTCAAAAATAGACTGACAAAATTGATTTAATAAAAATTTCATAGGTATTTCAACATACTATTGAAATCATTTGTATTCTAGGACAATTCCCTAGTTTACACTGAGAACTGAAAATCTTTCCAGTCCCTCAAAAGTTGGGATTTCAAAAACTAGTCTATTATGGCCTATACATAGCTTACTAATGCTTCACTTTAA